>CM043016.1:27391689-27991689 GCA_023690525.1 Holotrichia oblita
ACAAATTTATCTTGTACGCCACCACAACTGCGTGAAATTGCGGACAACGCCGTCATAAATTTATTACCGAAAAAATCAAAAGCAGTATATGAAAAATGCATTAAACGTCAACTTTGCTTTCTGTCATAATGTATTCAATACAGCCAACCTATAGAAATGAAAAAAGGCGTATCACAATGAAACACTTTTCGATACGCAAAAGCGTGTTACAATATGTGTTATATTCAGAACGAGGAATAGACTTCACTTCTGATTTTAGGCATAATATGACATTTCTGGGGACATCGCCGTGAATGTCAAGGTGCTCGGTTTATATGGAAGCTGGTCCATGGATGTATTGATAGTCCACCTCTACTTGCTTCCCTTAATTTTCGTGTTCCTACATTCTTCAGTCGGTCCTCTACTTCTTTCTCTCTTCCTCTTTCCAGGTCTAATATCCTTCATGCCTCTCCACTCACTACAATGTGCCGATCTGCAGACCTACACTTGAATGTATTTTGATTTCTTAAATTTTTGTCCTATAATTGGTGTAACTGTTGGACAATAAATCATTAATATTATTATTATTTGGCGCCAATAGCTAAGTGCACTCTCTTGTTACTCTTTGCCGTCGCTTCACAATCTCAAAACTTTCCGATCATTTCCGATCACTAATTTTCGTGTTCGTCGCTTCTTTAAATACCTATCATTCAAAGCCGATTCTTCTCTCGAACGAGGAATTCTGATTTTAGGCTTCTTTCTCTCGCCGTGAATGTCCTCTTTATATGGAAGCTGGTCCATGGATCTACCTCTATTCCTTAATTTTCGTGTTCCTACATTCTTCTCTCGGTCCTCTACTTCTTTCTCTCTTCCTCTTTTCCAGGTCTAATATCCTTCATGCCTCTCCACTCACTACAATGTGCCGATCTGCAGACTGAAATTTCTAGGAGTCTTCTACACGAGTTAGTGACAGAAAACCTAGGCCACCACAAGTTTTGTGCTCGGCTGACACCAAAACTGCTTATAGACGACCACAGACTTGGGTAGTCTATGTGAATGTTGAAACAAAACAGCAGTCAATGCAATAGAGTCATGCAGGTTCGCCAAAGTCAAAGAAAACCCGTAAGAGTTTCTCTGCGAGGAAAATGGTTACGATGTTTTGAGAGGCTAAGGGCATCTTGCTCGTTGATTTTATGGAGCGTGGTACGACAAACACTTCTGCAGTGTATTGCGAAATTTTAAAAAGACTACGACGTGCAATCCAAAACAAGCGACGTGGTCTGCTGGCAGCTGGAGTTGCGTTTGTTCACGACAATGCTCGCCCTCACACAGCCCAAACAACAACTTTTGACCAAGTTGAAATGGGACGTTTTTGATAACCCCCTTACATCCCGGACTTGGCTTGCAGTAATTTCCACCTCCCTAACATTGAAGCGGTGGCTTGCACCTCGACGAATTGCCAATGACGCTGTGACAGGTTGGCTACGTTTGCAGGCAGCAGATTTTTATGCATAGGGTATTTCAAAAACTGTACTGATTTAATTTTTATTTTAAACCGGATGTTACTCTGTGGATTCCTCTCGTAGATATGTAATAGATGGCATTATTGACTGTAATTTTTACTTCCCGTACTAGTGCGGGAAAATCAACTTCCCGCACGCATATTTAACCGCGATATATTTTTATACGCTTATTAGGTACATTAAAAAAAACACATGCATGTTTATATATATTTAGCCGCATTTTACATTTATTTATAATATTTACATTAAAATCAATCATTATTCTATTTAAAATATAAAACATTGATTGGAACAGCCGTTTCATTGCTGGTCTTGTTGAACTTGTAATTGCTTCTGCGAGAGTAATCCTTCATTTAAAGCTTTCTCTTTAGCGTCTTCTTTAGCATCATTTTTGTGTTCTTTGTATAACCACCTAAAATAAATAAATAAATTGCGTTAAAATGTACATACACTCACCGGCAAAATAATCGATCCATTCAAAAAATTGATGAAGTTTGTTCGTTAACAAGTTTGTTATTTTAAATTCGATTTGATTCTTTTTTTTTGCATATTGTAGGTAAATTTAAATGTAATCTATCACATCTTTGGAATTTTAAGAAAATTTGGCGTACATCATTTTATACAGGGTGACACAAAGTCTGTTCTTTTAAATCGACTTTAAAACCACATATATGTTAGTTTAGTTTAGTGTTAATGGTGTTGAGTTGCCAATTCAAATTCAAGCTAGAAATTTGGGTATTATTTTTGATACAGAGCTTCGGTTCGAAACGCATATACTTAAACCTATTAGAGTCCCATATATCAACTTAAAACTAATTTTTCCCCATAGACACTATTTGAACATTGAGACAAAGCGACGCTTGTGTGACTCGTTAGTTCTCTCACATTTCTCTTTTGGTTGCGAATTGTACGGTCCTTGCATTACTGCCAATAGCGCCGCTCGTATTCAGAGAGTACAGAATTCTTGTGCTCGCCTAATTTTTGGGCTACGAAAATTTGACCATATTTCACACAAGCTTGCAGAGTTGAAGTGGCTCAACATGAGTGATAGGCGGCATTTGAGAATGACCTGTCTGTTTCATAAAATCATAAAAAGCAGACAGCCAGCTTATTTGTATAACAAAATTTCTTTTCGTACAGAGTGGCATACGCTAAATTTAAGATTTAAAGGTTTACTGACACCGCCACTACATCGGACTGCTCTGTATGAGCGCTCTTTTTCGTATCAGATCGCTAGTGTGTACAATACCATACCTAGCAACTTAAAACTACTTACCGGAGAACGGTTCAAATGCGCGTACAAGCGTTTGCTGCGGCTGTAGTGTGTGCTATCTGATACTTACCTTTCTCTGTCTCTGCTTTATATACTTGTAACTTGCTTTAGTTGTAGGCATTTTCTCATGATATTATTTTCGTTTGCATCAGGGTGTTGAGGTAGAGCATGTGTGCTCTTATGACATACATGAGATACATCCTGTGGTTTTTCAACACTACTTGTTAAAGTTTTTTTTATTATTTCTTTCTCTTCTTGGTCATATAAGTGTATTGTTTGGAAAATAAACTCTATTATTATTATTATTATTATATGGATTGTCAAAGTTGCTCCACCTTGTATTTTCTTAAGAAGACACATCATTTCTTTACAATTTCTTTTTTTATTTATTACAATATTAGCTTAATTTTTGTAAAAGATAAAAGGGTTTTTCCTATGGTACTAACAATAAGTTTACGAATTTATCGTTTCTGCATAGAGGGCTATTGAAATACTGTCAGTTGTGAAATCTAAAACTTGTCAAATACGTTTTCGAACGTGTTTCTTGTCGAATAGTAATTTAAAATAGGGATCTTTCTGTAACCGATGCAGCGAGAGCTGTTGCTTTGATTCAGGATGGTAGGTCACAGAATTATGTGACCAGAGTGTTGGGAGTTTCAAGATGTAAACTTCAAAGAGCTGTTAAACGGTTTAATGAATTTGGTGTATACACAAGAAGAAATCATTGTGGTCGAAAGAAATCTACTAGTGAGCGAGATAATCGCTTTATAACGTTAAATGTTTTGAGGGACAGAAAAGTTACTTCTGTGCAAATGAAAAACAGATTAGAGGACGTAAGGCAAGTTCAAACAAGTGATAGAACACGATTTGTTGAAAATGGCTTGAGTGGTCAGCCGCAGGCACCTAGGCGTCAGCCCATATCCTGCAATTTTCAGGTGCCACACGCACATAACAAGTTATGTGCCTCGAAACTGTCACCCACTACCTCACCGCCCGCACGAGACCGACACCTCTCGGAGAGGACCGGCGAGCCGGAGGGCTCCTCTCCCCCGTGCTACCCATGTTAGACAAGTTTCCTTGTCAGCGTTAGACGGGTCACCGCTGGAGACGCTTTAGCGAACTCCTACCTCACATCTGACCCCACGGGGCCTAGGCCTCCTTGCGGATGGCTACTATCGGCCAAGCGTGGGAAACGGAATCTGGCCGTGAGGTACAACCAGCCCGCCCGTGAATTAAGCCTGAACTACGGGGACGGCCGGGCCGTAGCCCTACCCCAAAATGCCAACCACGCCAACTCTTTCGCCCCTCCGGCGATCAAGTATCCGCGGCAGCTACAGTGGAACCGTAGGGTCCCAGAATCACCGAGTTGTTTTAGGATGAAACCGAAAGTTTCCCCAACCAGACAACCAGCGGGCGGACTACTCCTCGGCGAACCGACTTTTGTCCTCCCCTACTATCTTCGCCAAATTCTCCCGCCACGCCCGTTTCCCTGAGTGTGGCACCAAGGATGGGGTAGTGCAGCTGCAGAGTTCTCTAGGTAAGCGGCGTAGGGTGCCTCACTTACCCACCGTATATTCCGACGGTTAGCGGCCGGACACCGGAGCGTATGCCCATGCCTACGCCCAAGCATCCTCCCCTATATACGAAGTCTACTCCCGCCACGCCCGTTGCCCTGAAACTATGAAATCAGGGATTGGGTAGTGCAGCCGCAGAGTTTTAAGGGTCGACGCTATAGGGTGAACGCCGACCCGTGAAGTGATAGAACAATAAGAAGGCGGCTGTTTGATATTGGACTGCGTTCTAGGAGACCTGCAACTGGTCTAGAATTATTGAGACACCATCGAGTTGAACGCCTTATATTTGCTAGCGAACATGTAAATTGGGGTAACGAAGAATGGATCCTATTCACGGATGTCCAGATTTTGTCTTAGAACACCAGATGGACGTGAAATTTCAAGAATTTACCTACAGAACTGGTGAACGTTTCTTTTTCAAAACCATTTTTTTTTCTAACAAATTAGTAGTTATTGGAGGCGGTTCGATAATGGTGTTTGGGGTTGCATAAATTTTGAAGGTTTGCGGACGGACTTGGTTTATTCAATTAAAAATATATGTACGGGGATACGATGGATGCATCACAGCCGACCAAATATTTAAGATGAAGTTTTAAGACCGCCACATATTGTTCCTTTTTGAGCACTAAGCGTATTTGTTCAAACGCTGATGCATGATAATGCCCACCGCATGTTGCCAGAATTGTACGCGAGTATTTAGCCGAGGTTGAAATCTCACTAGTAAATTGGCCTGGTCTAAGCCCAGACCTAAACCCAATTGAGCATGTTTGGGATGCACTTGGGAGGAAAATACCTAACTTAAGATCTCGTGTACCAACGCCTTCAAATTTTTTTATCGACAACATTTTTCCACTGCTTCTTAACCCCCAGACGTTCTAATTGAAGAATGGAATCAAATATCAAAATGCCAAATTTGCTTTCATATTATACATTCAAAACTTAATTGAGAGCATTCCAAGACGAATTGCATGTTGAATGTTATCCGTGCACGTGGAGGAAACACTTCGTATTAAGTCTTTTAAGTTAAATTCGTAAACTTATTGTTAGTACCATAAAAAAATGTAAAAATGTAAGATTTTTCTTAAACCCTTGTATCTTTTACAAAAATTAAGCTGTTTTAAAGTTGATTTAAAAAAAAACAGACTTTGTGTCACCCTGTATAAAATGATGTACGTCAAATTTTCTTAAAATTCCTAAGATGTGATAGATTACATTTAAAATTACCTACAATATGCAAAAAAATGAATCAAATCGAATTTAAAATAGCAAACTTATTAACGAACAAACTTCATCAATTTTTGAGTGGAAAAACTAAAAAAAACGGCTTACAGAAATATTAGTATTGCTGGTGTCGTTAAAAATCCACCCAATAAGAGAAAACTCCCAGGAACTGTATCTATCGTTCTTTTATAAACGTAACTATACATAGGACCATAGACTAAAGGCATAAGAGCTTCAGAAACACCAAATAAGGAATTGATTTTACCAAGCTCCTCTGGAGGTACCAATTTCGATGTAATTGATCTCATTGCTATAAACGAAGTCCCGTTTAACATTTCCACAATAGCACCTAAAATTGAATTTAAAAAATTGTAACACAAAAGAAATTTTAAGATAAATATATACACAAACCTAAATAGAATATTGTTGAGCTTGGCGCAAAAGCAAACACAAAAGAGGATGCTATTTTGCTTGTGCTCGATAAAATACCTAGTATTGCATCGTCCACTTTTAAAAATTTCGAAAAGAATATCAAAGAGAACAATGTACCTATCATATGTGCACAAAAATTGAAGGTCGAATACACGGAATAATCCATTTCATTCCATCCAAATTTATATCTAACAAAGAGGTACATCACATTCATTTCGCCTGGAAAATTATTTATTTACAAAAAAAATTTTTTAATCAAAGGACCTAAACTTACCATGCATTGGTCCAATTATAACCATCACCAATATCATAATGATGCAAATCCTCTTCCTCCTATTCCTTTTACCTTGCTTGAACGCCACTTTGAAAGTTTCCTTAATATGTTGAGGATCGAAGAAATCTACTAAGAAATTTTTCTTCTTCGTTTCTACGATCTTCTCCTGAATTGTGTCGACACCATCTTCAACATTAACCGTCTTAGGGACCTCTTTAACTTTTATCAAGCCGTAAATTACACCAGAAGTGTACATGGCTAAACCCAAACTGAATACTCCATAATAGCCAATTTTCCTGTACAATATCCCACTCAACGCGATCCCGATCGATATGCTCACGTTAGAGAACATATTAACGGCTCCGATTCTTAAAGTTCTCGTGTCGACGCTGGAAATTCCGCTTATATAGCTGAAAACTCCCATAAACATGCAGAACCAACCTCCTGTTAATGCTGGAGGAACCGCTTCCGCCATCATATTAAATTCCATCGGTAATTGATAGAAGAAATACGTGCAAAGGATGAAACCGGTGCAAGATGCTATTTCCCCAAATAACGGGAGTAAAATGCACGGTTTCCTCCGACAATGCCTGTCGCTCCAAGATCCTAAGAACATTAGCAATAACGTGGGAAGTAAACTTTGTATGATGTTCTTATAGGCATTCATTGTAGCGACCATCTTTTGAATAGCTTCTTCTTCGGATATATTATAGGCGGAAGCGTTTCTTATCGTCATTGCATCGCAAGTTTCATTGCTAAATCCAAGATTCACTCTACAAGCTTTCTCTAAGCTTAAATTCTGTACCGCTAAGCTCGCCATGACGCTCGGTAAAACGTAACAGACCATAATAGGTTCGACTGTTATGTTGGTGAAGATCCATTTAGTTTTTTGATAGAACGTTGTTGGTTCTTCGTGTGTTTTAATAGGAGTTTGCATCGGTTTTTCGGCTTCTTCTGCGATCTCGTAACCAATTTGCAGGTTTAGATCTGCTTCGAGACTTTTTGATTTTTCTAAGGCCATGGTGGAGAAGATTTCTTACATAAATTAGGGCAAAATCTAGTCGTTAAATATCAATTGATAACTGCAATAAAATGGCAATAATAAATTAATTTTAATTGATTTAATTTTTGACAACACTGGATTTCAAATCGATAAATGTATACAAATTTAACAAATAAAACAAGAATTTCATACAGAGTGATTACATTTTTTTAGTAGTCACTGTATTAAGACAAGTGTGTGGCTCAGCTAAATATAAAATTGATTATACAGTATTAAGCAGACGCAAAAATAAAAAAGAAAGGGGTGAAAAGGGTCTTTCCAAAGGTGGTCAAACTGGTGGTTTGAGTTTCAAATTTTAAACAGATTAGTTCAGTGCTCCGAATGGGGACAACTATTGGATTTATATGATCTGAGAGAGAGTTATAGTGAAAAATTATCTGGACAAAATCGGCCAACGAGTTGAACGGTTTCAAAACAATATGTCGGGGAAGGAGTTTGTTTTGGGTTTCGTTAAGCGTCATAAAGAGATACTTTCGATAAGGTTCCGTCAAAACATCAAAAGGTCAAGGGGGCTGGAATAACTACTGAAAATGTCAGAGCTTATTTTGAAAATCTTCGAAACTCAATAGATGGTGTCAGTCCCTGCAATATCGTCAATTACGACGAAACCAATTTGACTGACGACCCAGGACGACAAAGAGTAATTTCAAAGAGATGGATGGCCACCTCCCTTATGTTTGCAGCCGCAGCAGACCGAACAATTTTACCCCCTTTCGTCGTGTATAGGGCCAAACATATAAGATAGGGGGGCCATCAGGTGCTCGTTTCAGTTCAACCCCTCCTGGCTGGTTCGACAGCAACTGCTTCCAGGATTGGATTGAGATCATTGCCATTCCATATTTTCGAAACTTGCCGGGAAAAAAAGTGTTAATAGGGGACAATCTTTCTTCGCACATCTCTTTGGAAGCTATAGAAAAAATGTGGAGAGTACAACATATCATTCTTGTTTCTACCAGCAAATTCCAGCCACATGACTCAGCCTTTGGAAGTGGCTTTTTTGTGCCCATTTAAGGAGGCATGGCGTAAGATATTAACCGACTGGAAAAAAAGGCCCGGGCCGAAGAGAATCGAGCATCCCAAAAAATCACATTAATCCTAATGCGGCTAAAAATGTTAGGTCGGATTTTCGAAAATGTCGAATTGTTCCAATAAATCCAGATGAAATATTATCAAGACTACCATCAGGTTCACAAGTTCCGGAAAATCAAGCGGAAGCTTTAACAGATTCGGTAGTTGGTATTTTAAAAGAATTAAGATATGAGAATCTCCCTAAACCAACGCAACAGCGAAAAAAAGTTAACGTTTTACCAGGGCGAAGTGTAGCAGGAACAGAACTTAACAAAACCAAATCTAGTGATTCCAGCGATATTGAAAATATTTCCCTTCACAGCGCACCAGAAAAAGATAAATCGGAAGATCATATGGAAGACGACGAAGAAAGTCTTCCTGATTTTTCTCAAGGACCAAGCACCAGTGGTGTCAATGAACACCTTTGCTCCATTGAGTGTTTTGTTATCAAGAATGGTAAAACGTTTGAAGGCGTATTTCCAGTTACAATGCAGTCTATAAAAGTCATTGGTAGAGTTCAATCCATCGATGATAATTACACCGCGAATTTTCTTCGAGTGAGGTCTTCGATGAAAAGACGGGCAAATAAAACATTTTTAGATATTCCAGATGTGTCCGAATTTAGTTTCGACCAAATTATTGGCAGAGTTAAGGACCCTGAAAAAGGCCGAAGAGGCATTCTAATATTTCAAGTGGAAGTGGACGTCACCAAGTGGAAGTAACTTTGTACCTATGTGTTTTTTTTTAATAAAAATGAATATTTTGTTTTAAAGAAAAGAATTACATGTTAGTTTGTGTTCATGAATAAATGTTCAAACCGTTTTGAAGTTAGACAACCGGAAATGTTGAAAAGTGTTGTTATGCACTCCATTTTACGATAATGTTTATCCACATCGTACAATTATATTCAGGTGGTACACAGAACTCCAAAGTGGAAATTTCACTCTGGAGGACGCTGAACGGACGGGAAGATTACGAACGTCGCTTATGAGAGAAAATATGACTGCTGTGCCGATAATGCTCAACGAAGACAGGTGAGTGACCTACAAGCAGATAGAGGACACCTTAGGCCTAAATGTACCGGGAATTTAATCGATTCTGCATGATCATTTGCATGGCATGACGTGTGACTGATTTGTAAAGAAGAAAATGATGACGAGCCGTACTTTTCAAATCGACTGGAATTGTGGAGCGTGTCGTCTTGGACACACAAAAAGCAGTCACAGCTAGGTGGCACACAGAACATGACCTGCCTGAAGTCATCAAATCGATGAAGATCTTGTGTAGAAAGTCAAGAATGGACACCTGGATTCTCCACCATGACAATGCTGAAATTCACTGCGCCAAATCTTGCAACGAATATTTGACCACTACAGGACTGAAACTTATTCAGCACTGTCGTTACAGTCCAGATCTTGGTCCCAAATGTGAAAATGAAGCTGAAAGGAGGGCGGTTGTTCAGTGGTGAGGAACTTCTGAGGACTTGGGACAACGAGTGCACTTTACTTCTTAGTGAAACTTGGTAGAGCTGGATTAAGGATTGGTTTCGGAAGATGAAGTGGTGTATTGATGAAGTAAGAGGTGTATTGACTTTCATATTCCTTTTGTTTTGTTTGATTTTGCATCTTTTGGGTATTTAGTTACATTTTCTTCTCGTGTGGGACTTTTCTTTAGGTTATAACTATGTAAATACGACTAGTTGTCAACTAAGTGTTTTTATCGTTTAATCAATCAAAATGCTTGTATTTTGAGTTTCGTTAAGTCGAGTCTAATTTCTAAACATATAGGTTACTTAAGGGCTTATAAAACGTTGCATGTTCGTCGAGCCACATTTTTTTAGACTCTGTAAACATAACTAATAACTAGGTAGCAAGGCTGATTTTCTAAAATCATTTTGCGACCTGGTGAGGCGTGATGTTTGTAACATTGCTCTTGTTCAATTGGCAAGACAAAACATTCATAATTCTGTCTTATTGTTTAAAAATTTGCTTGTAAGGGATTGACTGTTTCATTTTTGAATGTCACAAACATGATATTTTACGTTTTAGGTTAGATAGGATCCTAACTGGCTTGTCCGCTTTTCAAACCAGAAAGACAGAATATTTTGTTTGGACATCAACACAAGAATGGTAATGGATGTATTTACTGGAGGTCAAAACCAAGGTAACACATTATACATCTTGTTCGGCTTTTTAATATTGAGTTCACATCACATATAAACACAGTTGGATTTGCTTCTGTTGTAATGAGTTTCAGATGTTGGAAAATTCTGCAGATATTCCAGAATTTTTTTGCTTTTTGTTAGTGTTTTTATTACCATAACGATTACCTGCTCAGTTTCGTTTTTGTATATTGCCTCTTTGTAACATTTTCTGAATAGTATTGTTTGTTCATAGATATAACGATTCAACCTTTTAGGTTTTAAAAGGATTATAGAGGACAAGTGTAAATGATATTTTAAATATCAACTTCCACTTAACTCAATTAACTAATTTGTTCAAATCAACATATACAGGGTCATTCACGGCACTGGTTCGTTAGAACTTTTTTTTGTTTTTGAAATTCAACAGTTCTGAAAACTTGTAGTTGTAACTGATATCATCTGGACTCATCAGCAAAATTATTTGCGCCATTGTACCACTTCCGGTTTACCGGAAGTTGACGTAAACTTTCTTAATTTATTATACAGGGTGCGGCACATAAAGTGTTACAGAGCAATAGCACTCAAACCATTAATCATATCGAAAAATGTTTCAGACAAAAGTTTCAGTGTTCGGAAAGGCGGTCATACTGGGCCACCCAGTTTTTTGATCGGTGTAGGCGTGGAAGCTACGTCAATGTCAACTCCAATTTTTTAAATGGAACCATGTGTTTTCTTTTCAATAACATTATTACTGATTTTAAGACGAATTCTACAACACAAGGTCATTCTAGTCACGCAAAGTATGAAAATAGTCGAAAAATCTAGAAATATCGAAATAACCAGCAGCAGCTGTCAACGCATACGGCTGTCAGTTAGTCACGCATTACCTTCTATTGTGAATACATCGGATCGCGAAAATGAACGATTATCAAGAATATTTTGATGTTAATGGTGCTGGGAGAATGCCGCAAACATTACAGAAACGCTAAGCAGTTGTACGCCGCTCGTTATCCGGACAGCCAACAAAAATCGCACATGGCATTTAAGGGATTAGCTGATCGTTTCTGTTGCTTCGATACAATGAAACAAACACAAGCCAAACGTCGACCGACTGTTGATGAAAATGCGGCTGCTATCTTAGCTTTTACTGCACAAAATCTCCATGCTGGCACCAGCCAAATGGCAAGAGAGATTGGAATTAGTCGGCGATCTGTATTAAGAATATTACATCAACACAAATTACATCCGTATGTGTAGGACCAGGATTTGTACGGCAATGATTTCCAAAATCGCATCAATTTCTGTAACTGGATTCGTCGAAAAATGCACACCGATGTTTCATTTTTGAGTCATGTGCTTTTTTCTGACGAAGCTAACTTCACAAATACGGGAAATGTGAATAGACATAACATGCATTACTGAGCAAATGCGAATCCTCGATGGACGAGAACTGTACGATATCAACATCCGTGGTCCGTTAATTGTTGGGCCGGCATTGTCGGCGATCACGTTATTGGTCCACATTTTTTTGAAGGTCACTTAAGTGGGCAAGTTTACGCAAACTTTCTGCAAAACGTACTGCCCGAAATACTGGTGCGCTAGCTGTGTATGCAACACGACGGTGCACCATCCCATTATACTCTATGTGCAAGACAAGTGATGAATGAGATTTTGGGTGAAAAATTGATAGGACGAGGCGCTACTGTTGCTTGGCCACCTCGTTCGCCAGATCTAAGACTAATTGATTACTTTTTCTCGGGTTTTGTCAAAGGACACGTAATGGCGGAAGCACCTTCCACGTCTGACGACATGAGAGAAAAAATACGCCGAGCATGTACCGAAATACACCACAAATGTTGGCTAACGTTCGACGGTTGTTTCCTCGGAGAATTAATCACTGTTTACAAGCGGAGGGTGGTCACTTCGAGCATCTTCCGCAGGTAGACCCAAACCTAAGTTAGGGGATCTTTTGATGCTGATTATTCCGATATTTTTCGATAATTTTCATACTATGCGTGACCAGAATTACCTTGTGTTGTAGGTCATTGAAGTCGTCTTAAAATCTGTAATAATGTTATTGAAAAGAAAATACATAATTCCATTAAAAAAATTGGAGTTGACATTGACGTAGCTTCTACGCCTACACCGATCAAATAACTGGGTGGCCCAGTATGATCGCCTTCCCGAACACTGAAACTTTTGTCTGAAGCATTTTTCGATATAATTAATAGTTTGAGAGCTATTGCTCTGTAACACTTTATGTGCCCCACCCTGTATAATTATATATAATTTAAATTTAAATAATGGTATATTTTTTATGAGTTTTTTGTATCGGGCATACATTTATGCATCAAAACTTACTAAGACACCCTATGTCAAAAATCCGCCGTTTTTGAGTTATTCAATTTTTTCCAAATATAGGGCCAATTGCAACGTTATGTTCAAAAATCTGTATTTCTGAAGGCATTGCAGCTAAAGACCTCATATTTGGCAGGTTATTAGCCAAAATAACATACATCTACTTTACGTCCTAAAATTTATCATAATTTATACAGGGTCCTCCAAAATTAACGTTTATTTAAACCAATTTTTCGTCGATAAAAGTCACTTTCTTTAATGGAACGCCCTATATATTATTGCATTTTTGACATGCAAAGATTACTGAGATTTTAAATGCATTAAACAGGCGTATTTTTCGGACTTCCATTAGGAAATCTGTAATAACTCGAAAACCGTAAAAGATAGAAGCTAGTATGTCTAGTAATCAATGATAGAGAATTATTACGTGTATTCAAAAATGCAATAATATATAGGGTGTTCCATTAAAAAAAGTGACTTTTATCGTCGTAAAGTTGGTTGAAATGAACGTTAATGTTGGACGACCCTGTATAAATTACGATAAATTTTAGAACATAAATTTGATGTATGCTATTTCGGCTAATAACATGCCAAATATGAGGTCTTTACCTGCAATGCCTTCAGAAATACAGAATTTTGAACATAACGTTGCAATTGGCCCTATATTTTAAAAAAATTGAATAACTCAAAAACGGCTGATTTTTTACATAGGGTGTCTTTGTAAGTTTTGATGCAGAATTGTATGCCCGATAGAAAAATATACCATGCTGTTGAAATTAAGAAAGTTGACGTCAACTTCCGGTAAACCGGAAGTGGTACAATGGCGCAAATAATTTTGCTGATGAGTGCAGATGATATCAGTTATAATTACAAATTTGCAGAAATGTTGAATTTCAAGAACATCAAAAAGTTCTAACGAACCAGTTCCGTGAATGATCTTGTTGACGCAGTTTGTGCAGACATTTAAATTGGTGAAAGAAAAATGTGGAGATCGTGGGGGATGATGTCAATAATGTGAAAAATCATTGGAGTACTGAAACACAACAGATAATAATGAGAATTCTGGAACTAACACAGAGACAATTGTTAGAACGTCGCAATTAACGGGTGTGTTTTACGGGACAATTAAAATAATCGTTCAGAATGGTTTATTTAAAAGAAAAACAAGCAAGGACAACAGACAATCGAAGAAAATTAATATTTGCGATTTTGATATTGTGAGAAGGGTTTCTATAAAAGAAATGAACTTCCTACATTGCGATGTTTGGGCAACTTTTTGAAATAAAACAATAGAATGCAGTTTTGTCTCGTGTGTTACGAAGGAAAACGATTTTAAATTTGATATAGTTAATAAGCAGCGAACAATTATGGAATCACCATGGGCTACAGCTACTGCTGGATGAATACCTGACGAAAGTGAAGGCATTTAGAGACGAGAATTGTTTTATTTGGTACTTAGACGAAACGTGGTACGACATGACCTATGATACTACAATATATCGAAAAAAGTTTAATAGCCAAATTGTCTATACATAATTACAATCACGACGTTTCGGTTTCGAATTTAGGGATAGACTAGGTACACATAATTTTTTTTCAAGTGATTTATGGAAAGAACATAATTTTTGATTGGGTTTTGGAAATTGTCACTTTATTCAAACGGAACGTTCAAATGGAAACCATATAGTTAGTAACTAGTTTTGTTGAGACTGCAATTCCCATTGAATTGTATTATTTACTATCTATATACAGTGGTTAACTTCTTTTTACCATGTATATATATACCTATAGTTCATTTTACTTTTACAAGTTTCTTGTACAGGATATTCTTTGTTTTATACTATTGTGAATAGTTTGTTTTGTCTTGAGTTGAGACACAGTATTGCAATAGATGTACATAAGCTCGAATATACTATAATGCTCCGGGTTGCTCACTTAAACACTAGATCTTTGTTGCATAATTTTCAAAATTTTATCAATGTTCTTAATTCTCTTGACTGTGACATTTTTGGTGTTACAGAGACGTGGCTTAATGATGATATTGACGATGCTGCTATACATATTCAGGGGTATCAGTTGGTTAGATGTGACAGAAGGGGTCGTGGTGGTGGTGTAGCTTTGTTTCTTCGTACTAATTTGAGATTTTCGACTATTCCCATTAATAGTTCTTGTACATTTTTGGAACAACAATGGATAGAAATTCATTGTAACAATATTAGGTTGTGTATCGGAGTGGTTTATCGTTCACCCAGCTCACAAATTTCAGAATTTTTGAATACACTTAATGAGATCCTGACGGATGTTGGAGTGGCCTACGATGGCGGTATTTGTGTCGGAGACTGTAATATTAATTTACTTGATAACAGTCATAATTCTCTTAATTTTATGTCCATTTTGCACTCATTAGATATGCAGCAGATTGTCGATGCGCCCACACGTATTGTACGCGACTCTGCGACTCTCATCGATGTGATTATTGTTTCTAATAATTTTAAGGTAACTGCATGTAACGTGATTGATGTTCACACTCTGTCAGATCACTGCTTGGTTGAGTGCAGTATTGAATTTAATAAGAAGGTGAACCTTCATGCTGACCGTGTCTTTCGTAATTTTCGTCAATTTGATTATGATTGCTTTCTGTATCATTTAAATATCACACCTTGGTATAATATTTTTTTATTGGAAACAATAGATGATAAAGTTTCCCTGTTCAATGAACACATTGTGGCCTTGTTTGATATACACGTTCCCTTCATAAGAATGAGGTTTACGCGCCCTCCTGCACCATGGTTAACGGATAATATTAAATTATTAATGTCACTAAGAGATAAAGCTTTAAATAAATTTAAACGAAATAAGTTACCGTCTAGTTGGGACGAATATAAGGCTTTACGGAACTTCACTTCTTCTGCTATTAAACGTGAAAAAAAAGCTTATCTCGAACATAAATTGCTCTTCTCCAACAAAAAAACTTTGTGGAATGAGTTGCGCAATCTTAATATATATAATAGGGCTCCTGTTGTTATTCCCAATCATTTAACGAATCCTAATGAATTAAATGAATATTTTACGTCCAGTTCTAGTTCAAGTTCTCGGTTGGATCAAACATTACTAAATTTTTACGAAAACAATCAAAGACCAGGTGTAGGTATTTTTAACTTTAAAGAAACTTCTGATTCTGAGGTAAATGATATTATTCATAAAATATCTTCAAATTCCTGTGGCACTGACGGTATATCTTTAATAATATAATAATAATAATAATAATAATAATAATAGCCTTTATTTCTACTATAGTGCACAAATAGAAACAACGTCAAAACAAGAAACAAGGAATACCTTCCAATAAACACAAAGATTGTTAATTAAATATAGTTGAGAAACTCAGCAACATTATACGGTTCTATATTACAGATATAAGAATATGTCCTAAATTTTAATTTTATACTTAACGGTAACTTATTAAAAAAACAAATACTATTATAAAGTACACCCTTGGTAGATTTAGTTAGACGATATCTTGGTACGTTATAGTTTATTTTATATCTTGTTGTATGAGTATGTGTTTTTCATTATCTCTTCAAGAAGTTTTATATTTGAAGTTAAATAGTAAACATTCATGTATATATATCCCATACAAGGTAAGCAAACCTGTTGATCGAAAGACAGACCGAAGTGATGTACCATAATTCGGACCCAGCAGTTTCGCACCGCTCTTTTTGTAAAATAAATACGCGGTCAATTTCAGTACCCCATAGCAAAATTCCATAACGGATTATTGAGACGCAGTGTGAATATACAGCTTTAAGTGTCATATAATTAGTAATTCTATTTAAAATTTTCAGTGCAAAGCAAGCACTACTAAGTCTTCCACACACCTGTTCTATGTGGTCACTTCATCTAAGTCTGTCATCTGTACAAATACCCAAGAAACAACAAGATTTTGATTTTTATTTTTTCCCCATCCATCATAATATCTGCTGGCGTGGTGATGCCCTCATTAGTTTTAAATAATATACAACATGTTTTATTTTTATTTAGTTGTAGATCATTGTCCGTAAAGTATTGTTTTACGGAACGATACAGATCAGTTCCAGTTCGGACTAAAGTTGGAAAGTCATAAGCACTAAATAACAAATTTGTATCATCCGCATAATTAATAATTTTTTGAGTTTTAGTACATGAAACATTTTTAAAAATATCATTTATAAAAATTAAGAATAAAAGTGGACCCAGTACGCTGAACACCAACATTTGTAAAGAGCATATTGGAATGGAATACACCAGAAACAGTGTTAATTCTAACTGTATGTTGTCTATCACTTAAGTATGACCTAACCACTCCAATGCCACACCCCTTATACCGTAACATTCAAGTTTATGAAGTAAAATTGTATGTGACATACTGTCAAATGCTTTAAGGTCCAAAAAGAGACCGCAGACTAAGTTGTTGCTTTCTAAATTAGATAATATCCAACTCGTGTATTCAAAGAGTGCTGTATTAGTGCTTTTTCCACTTATATTTTCGTTAATGAGACTGTTTGTTGAAAAAGGATAAAACTTGATCAGCAACCACAGTCTCAAAAATTTTCGCAATTGTTGTTAATTGACTAATGGGCCTATAATTCTCATATTTACTGCGATCACCTTTTTGTAAGTTGGTATGACAACTGCATGTTTCAGGGGGTCGGAAAATGTCCCTTTATTAGCGAACTATTAATAATATGGCAAAGTGGCTCAGAAATTACGTCAAAACAGCTTTCTATAACGTGCAACGGAATTCCATCAACACCGACAGAATTTTTATTTTTTAGTTTAATTAGAATTTCTTTTAAGTCTGATTTTACTATTGAAGAATGATATCCCTTTGTTGTCCTACTATTACTCCTATTTTAACTCACATATTTAATTTTTGCTTGTGCAATGGTTCATTTCCTTCATTCTGGAAGAATGCCCGTGTAATCCCGATCCCCAAGAAAGGCTCCCCTGATGCTCTATCGGATTTGCGCCCTATTAGTATATTGCCAGGATAGTGGAAAAACAGTTACGTGCTCATATCTCTAATTTTCTTATACTTCCAGGTGTGCAGTCTGGATTCAGATCAGGGTTTAGTTGTGAAACTGCACTATGTAAAATTACTGATGATATTATTACGGCAGCCGATTCTGGCATGGTTACTGCTCTAGTATTGCTAGATTTCTCGAAAGCATTTGATAGACTTAATCATACTTTACTATTATCCATTCTCCATTATATTGGTTTAAGTCCCAATGCGGTATTGATTTTCTATAACTATTTACATAACAGAGGCCAGCAGGTCCTTGTCAACATTTTATCTTCTGATGTTAAATCGATAAAATCCGGGGTGTCACAGGGATCCATGCTGGGCCCATTGCTTTTTTCAATTTACACTTCCCATTTATTTTTCTTTCACAGGTTCTCATGCTCTTTCCACTTGTATGCAGATGACACTCAGGTATATAAATCATTTCATGTTGGGGATGCCGCGACGGCTATTGAAAGTTTAAACGTAGATCTGAACAATCTTTTTATTACTGCTAAACAACATTTCCTTGATATTAACGAGAATAAATCCAAATTTATAATGTTTTCTGGTCCTAGAAGTAAGCCACCGGTTACCGAAAACTTCGTTCTTCATATTAACAATGTACAACTGAAGTGCCATAAGGAGGTGAAAAATCTAGGTTTGGTAATGGACAATAAATTGAAATTTAAAGGTCATATAAGCATGTGTATTAGAAAAGCTTATTTCAATTTGAAGCTGCTATATTCTCACAGACATTTGCTCAATATATCTATAAAAAAAACCTTGTGTGACAGTTTGGTTCTTTCTCATTTCAATTTTTGTGATATAATTTATAATACATGTTTAGACCAACTTGACATGCATAGAATTCAGGTTTTACAAAACTCATGTCTTAGATTTATATTTGGTATTAGAAGGGGTCATAGAATTTCACATAAACTCATTGAAGCAAATTGGTTAAATATGTCAAGACGAAGACAGTTACACTTTTCTTGCTTTTTGCATAAAATTCTAAATTCTGGTACGCCACCATATTTAGTCGAGAAAATTATATTTCGAACTGATGTGCACAACATCAATATTCGCAGAAGGGATCTCATTAATGTTCCTTGTCACTCTACTCAGCAGTTTAAAAGAGGCTTTAAGTATGTTTGTGCAAATATATGGAACCACCTGTCTCTTCAGACCAAATCATTATCTTTCCATACATTTAAGCGGGCTGTCACTGCGATCCTGATGTCCGAGCAGCGAGTAAAGTAAACCTAGGATCATCAGGAAGAACAGGATTTCACCTGATGATGATCCTTTTGAATGTCATCGTATATGTATACGTGTTTATGTATTGTATATGAAAACTATAATATAGTATTATATACTTATGTTGTAGATCGTAATCATTTTACTCTATTTTTTTTGTGTACGATGATGTGTCAATAAAGATATTATTATTATTATTATATAAAAAAATTACATTGTTGGATAACAAAATTAAAAAGAAACAACAAGTTGTTACGTCAATTTGTCGAAAAACGTCATTTTTCAAAATCAATTCTGTCATGACAAAACAATAGAAGTGCAATTGTCAAAGCAAACGGAAAAATTACAATAAACTGCAGAAGCATTATTGGTATCTGATAAACCTTACGAAAATGCCTGGAACTCAAGAAGAATTGGTTGACATAGTGTTTATTGTTGTAAAATGTTTCAAAAATTGTTTGTTAGTGTCATGAGTGCACGAAAGTTAGAACGGAGACAGTTTTGACCGTAAAAAACGAGTTTCAAGATCTGCGGAGGCTGCTGTTGAAAATCGTCATATGAATGCCCGTGAAATTAGTAGGAACACTGATATTTCAATGCGTTCTGTACATCTGTGCTCTTCAGAAATACAATTTCCATCCATTTAAAATTTAATTGCACCAGGAATTGCAACCTCAAGATTTTAACATCAGGCAGAATTTCTGCAATTGGGCAATCAGCAAAATCGATCAAGATGAATCCTACCTTATGCGCGTGCTATTTTCGTATGAATCGACATTCCATAAAAATGAGGTAATCAATCGCCACAACTGTCATTATTACTGGAAGTCTTGCATAGAAAAAAATCAGAAGCAGAATGCTGCAGCTGCTGCTGCTTGCTTCTAATGCAAGTTATAGAAACTAAATAACTAAAAACTTAACTAAAAACTTTTCTGGTGACGCAATTTTCAATAAAAATGTCAAAAATCAGTATCCAAGTCACCCCAGTTTGTGGAACATTTATTAAATGGAAATTTTTAAAATATAATTTATGTATTTACATAAATATGTATGTATGCTGTAATGCTGTACTACATACATTATATTTGCATATTATTTAAATTACTCTACATCATTACATGATGAAATTTTAAGTTAATAATACATTAACGATTCACCTTGACAAATTTATGTCTAGTTATATCCATATTTTTGGTGTCATTTCGTCTCCGACATGGATTAACTTTAATATCTTTTAATTGTGTAAATTATTTAGATTAAAATTCTGTTTGTGGCCTCTATATATTTACAGAAGAATGAGAAAATATTGCAGGAACATATGACAATTACGTTTTGTATCATGCAATATAATGCAGAGTCAGAGTACGGAGTAGTTTCTGTTGTGGTTTTCAATTATTGACTCGCAATGCTGATATGACATATAAATACATTTTATAATCAATTACGGTCATAAAACAATATCAAATTAGGGTAAAAAAATAATGGAAAGGTCGTCTTACAATGAATAAAAACTTTATGTCAATAAATTAAACCAATTAAAAAAAACTCTTATCAACGCAAATATTGCTTTAAAAAAAAAATTTTTTTTCTAATATTGCTTAAAAATCCAGTGTTGTTGGGTACTTCTTCAAAAAAATCGGACTCACCTGTTAAAGAATCGAGGAGATTCGTAAGAAATTCGATCCTCACTTTGGCACTACATTCTCATCAAAACACCACCGATGATTATTAGCACAGGAATGAACGACTGCAGCAAACGGCGCTCTGATTACATTTCATAAAATTCAGACGTTCTGAAGACAACAACTAAGGCCTCTTATCTTAGACAAACACAATTGATGATATGTATTTTGTATTGTACTCCAGTCGATTTATAATTCATTCATTTCTCTTAAAATTGTGTTCATTCTGTCGTATCATTGTATGCTCAGATAAATTTACGGTCATCGCAAATAGATTTAAGTCATATTTTTCTAAATAAACTCGGATTGTTCTAAAATTACAAATTAAATATATAAGAATTAAGAACATTATGGTGTTTGTTATTATCGAACAGGAATTTGTAATTTGTTTATGTATTAATAATTAGGGAAAGGGGTTGTTGTTTGTTTGTTGAAGACCTGGCCAAAACAAAAAGCTAGATACAGCTTTGCTCAAAAGTATTAGCGATAAAGCTAGAAAAAAAAAATCTTCGAGGAATTCTTTTATTATGCTTCCTGAAGAATTGATGCATTATGCGCTTTCCAATTGTCGTACAGAAGCAGAGCTTTTTGAGGTCTTTTTTCACGTACAGACATTTCTCGTTGTTGTGGTCCCTTTTGCCATGTACAGTGGCGGAATTTAAAAAAGCGTACAACTCGTGAGATCGCTTTGTGTCAGTTTTGCCTAATCTGATTTGTTCTTTATCATATTGCTTTGATAATGAATTAGTAAAATCATATGGCAAGATCACATTATTGGTATTCATAGAAAAAAAGAAGAATAATTACACATAATTTAATTAAATTTGAAAAACCGTCACTCGTTTGTGTGCTTAATATTTAATTAATCATTAAAGTAAAAACTTATAATAAAATTAACACATAGTATAGAAGAAACAACACTTAGTTCTTTACAGTTGCTCCATTATTTGCCACTACACCCTGCAACCGTTTAGGCATTGACATGATACTAGATCGGATGTAGTCTGGCGAAAGCTCATTTCAGATTTCCTCGATTTTAGCAGATAGTTCTTGGACATTTGCAGGTATAAAATTGACGTCATACATTTTTTTCACAATAAAACCGCACATGTTTTCAATAGTGTTTAAGTCCGAGCTTTTAGACGACCATGGTAAACGAGTTACGTTATTTTCTTGAAACCAGTTCTGAACAGTTCTAGATCTATGAACGGGACAATTGTCATCTTGAAATATAAAGTTTCTTTCAGGAAACATAATTTCTGACAACGGCAGAAAAATATTTTCGAGAATTGCAATATAATTTGCACTAGTAAACCGACCTTCAATCATCCAGCAAATGCCTGGGCCTTGCATATTGATCCAGGCCCAAACATTGACCGAAAATCTGCCACTCTTTCGAGATTTGGCGGTCTGTACACTCGAACGCAACCATTGTACGAAGACTGGAAGACTTTCTCATCTGTAATCTGATCGCGGTATCTACAGTTAGGAAAGGCTTCTTTGCAGCTACTCTATTTCTCAGCTCGGAATCCTGTCTCACTCTATTTCGGGCAGTACGGAAGTGTCCAGGAAAATTCGTTCTATTAATTGCAGTCACTACCGACTCAAATGGATTATTCCTCAAAAACTGGATGAGATTTTCATCGTCTTCAGGAGTTGTTACCCTTTTCCGACCGGATCCATTTTTTCTTTGGACTCTTTCTTGCTGCCATTTTCTTTTCACCCTCAGTATGGTACTTTTATTCACTTCAAATCTTTGAGCCAATGCTCTGATTGACCATCCTTCCTCTAGTAATGTAACTATTTGTGTTTTCTGAAGCAAACTCAAATTTGGCATTATTGTCTTCTACTACTTTGACAAATTATTTGCAATTAATATATTTGACGCAAGCTGTCAAATAATCTAGGGCAGTGGTGAGCCTTTATGAACCTATTACATACACTTGTTTCATGGAAGTTTCATCCTCAGTCACAGTTCTATTTACGAAATGCTGAGCACTCTGGGAATCTTCGCGTCAACACCAAATTTTGAAATTTGTTGCCGATTTCTTCAGTTCATGCTTCTAGAGCTTTTCCACACTCTGGGTCATCACAAATCGATTCTGTGCCTGTCTTTGTCAAGAAAAACTTCCATCACATGTTTCTAACGAAACCTTCAATTTACTGCTGCCTAGATTATTGAGCTTCATGTGTCATTTGGTTTAGAAAATATGCCTACTGATATCCTAGATGACGGAGCTGAGATAATTCCTTTGGGTAACACACTCCAAGATATTCCTTAGAAACTATAATAAGCACAGAGCTAGAACTAAGCAGAAATAGACTAGGCATCCTCACAGGTTTACTTGCAGGGCACTGCCACCTTGGGAAGCAGAATAGAAGGATGAAAATCCGGAATATGTGACACCTCACGCAAACCCAAGCTAATTATCTCGGTAAAGACGTCATGGACGAAGAGGAAATACCTGTTCTGAAACCATCACAGCTTTTGCAGTTTATTAAAGCTCTTAGACTGGATGGGGAGCTTTGAGAACCGGGCATACTCCAGCAGCTTACAAGCTCATGCAATAGGTTGCAGCGCCCTTTTTTTAAATCTAAATCTAACACACCGCCAGAAGAGATTCATGTACCCCCCTCAAGGCGCTGAGCTCTAACACGGTCAGCTAGAAATTAGTCTGGGAATGTCTTGATAGATTAAACAACCTGGGCAAGAATAATAGAGTTGCACTATACTGGGTACCAGGACACACTGGAATCAGAGGCAACGAAGAAGCTAATTCACTAGCAAGCAAGGCTGCTACAACTCCGTTTGTGGGACCTGAACCGTTCTGTGGTATAGGGACGAGCACCTACAAAAAAGAACTTAAAGATCGGGAAGAGAGCCTCAGAGCATCCCTCTGGGAGAATCTTCCTGGTCTGAGACACTCCAAGATCTTCCTTGGAAACTACAATAAGCATAGAGCAAAAACTTTGCAGGAATAGATTGCGCATCCTCACAGGGTTCCTTACAGGGCACTGTCACCTTGGTGTACACATGGCAAGGATAGGTCTAAAACAGAATAGCGACTGCAGGTTCTGCGGGGCTGAAGATGAAAATCCGGAACACCTGACATCTTACTGCACCGCCATCATAGAAACCCGAGCCAGCCATCTCGGTAAAGACGTTATAGACGAAGAAGACATACCTTCCCTGAAACCATCACAGCTAATGCAGTTTATCAAAGCTCTTGGACTGGATGGGGAGCTGTAGGAGCGGGCATACCCCCAGCAGCTTACAACTCACGCAAGGAGGCACAATAGATCAATAGGTCGCAGCGCAATATCACCCTCATTTCAAATCTACAAAACTACCCCCCTCAAGAACTGTCCTCGTCGCCGTCCTCCCAGTCTCAATACTCAAACAACAGTAAAAGTAACACCATCAAGTAGTGTAAAAAAAGCGAAAGAGAATAACAGTTTTCAGTGAAAATTTGTCTCGAAATAGAAACAAATGAGAAAAGTTTTGTTCGATTCAATACTGTTGGAAGAATCTGGTTTGTTACAGGTTTTATCTACTGGCTAACGGAGGATTTAAATATGTCGAAAACCTAACAAAAGCGTCGGTTAATTGTGGGACGCCTAATACTTTTGGCCAAAGCTGTATTTGATTATTTGAAATATCGATTAGTTCCTTTATTTTAGAGAGGTATTGATGGAAAATTTTCCCAATGTCAACAACCCCATACAATTCAGACAATATTGATTTTATTGCGTTTATGAAATTCTCCTTTTACAACAATAATTTATACCTGCACCCCTCTGGTTATGTAACTTGTTTATATTTATTTATTATCATTGCTACAACTAATATAGATACAACGTTCCTATTTTGAAATGATCTTTGTATCAAGCGCAGTTTAAGATCATAAATAGGGTATTAAACCAAGTTATTAACACCATATATATTATTTTTTATTTTAAAAATAGCGATGAACTTAAATAGGAGATTATTAATATAATGTAAGAATGTAATCTGGTAGAATGACCAGATAATGTTCTATATTTGATTCATCTGCATTCATTTTACTTTTTTATTTACGTGTTTCTTTTTATTAATTGTTATTATATTACCTACATATATTATTATAATATTTTGATGAATTCTTTGATAAATTCAGATTCACGTTGTTGTATTATTTTTATCGCATTCTCAGAGAAAATATGATTCTCAGAGAAACCGTTGCCTATCGTCAATGCAACAGCTATCAATAAGCTTAAGGTTTTTTTTTACATCAGGTTTCATGTCGATATCCGCAGGTGATTTTGCTGATGTTACAAAGGCAACTGCGGAACGAATCATCAGAAAAGTGGCAACGGCAATCGCTCTACTACGCCCACAATTTATCAAAATGCCTGAAAGTAATTATGACATAACTGAAGTTCAAGCTTTGTTTTTATAAAATTTTACAAATTTCCGAAAATAATTGGAACGATTCATTGTACACGGTGATCATTTATAATGTCCCCTCCTCTTAATTTTCCTTTGTTTTTCGTTTTAGACAAAAATATTAAATACAACAGTTGTACAAATTGACATATATAGGGTCCGGCAATGAAGCGGGGGCGGAAGATTACACGCTTATTTGAAAGTTTGTCAAATATTTAGTCATCGGATATTCTTCCGCACCATCAAGTGCACGTTTTAAAAATATTTTGTTTTATACAGAGTGTTTCCGATGGAAATGCCAGACTAAAGTTGCATTTTTTTAATGTTAAATGTTTCTCATACTAAATGGAGTATCTTCAGAAAATTAGCTTCTAAAAATACAAGCATTTCTCATTAATTCAACTTTAAAAAGGAATAATTAGAAAATGATCTATTCTAGGTGCATCAAATGAGCTATCAATAGAAAGCGTAGTAAAAGGGCTTTCCAATGAGCAAAAAATATACAGGGTATTCCATTTAAAAATTTCGAGATTTTTTCGATTTTGCAAAATTGTGAACACCCTGTATAAAGCGAGCAGTTGCAGAATTTATTTCACATAGTAACGACAGCCCATACTAGTAAAAAATATTCTACTCTGTTGGTTTCGAATCTTTTGTTTTTCCCTATGCAGAATAGCCTACTGAAATGTATCAATTTATCAAGTAAAATCATTTCTTATAAATTTGGTGCTTTACACAGAAACTATCAACTTTAAGCCTATACAACATTATATCGTTGTAACCAGCTTTCAAGCGCGGATCATTTTCTTAATTAATATACAGGGTGTTCCATCCCCGCTTCGTCGTCGGACCCTGTATAAGCTATTTGCATAATAATCGTTTTTATATACAGAGTGTTGCAGAAATGCGTGACAAGTTAAAGTTATATTTTTTAAATGGAACACTATATATTATGAATTTCTTAGATTCTCCTGAAAATTCTGAATATTTTTTGTATAACATGTCCTATATCTAACTAGGTGTGTTTTATTTAGCATTTGGATCAGTTCGAGTTCAGTTCAACGTCATCAATGACGTCACTCAACTGATCTAAAACGTTTCCCGCCATCGCTAAACTGATCCACCTATTTTGGGAGATCATTTCGTGCTTTCCAACTGATCCACCAATAAGAGTGTGGGGATTCGAACTGAGAAATTGGCGCGAACATACATTAAATCTACGTCAAACGTCTTGTTGACATTTCAGTGCTTGGTGTTGGAGATAGCTATAAATCAAAACGTAAGTTTTGAAATAACGTGTTTTAATCATCAGGCTGTAAGTGTAAACATTATTAATGAAGTGTTATGATATTAAAAAGTTATATTATAGATTCTCGAATAGTAAATAGAAAGTTGAAGGATGTTGTCATCCGGCGAGGAAAATATTATCGTAAGTCATTGATTTTGCACTAATATGAACTAAGTATAATCGTTCGTTTGGTTATTCTTTTTTTTTTTAGCTAAAAATAGTATTTAGTGAAACTAGCTCATCAACATCGTCCTCGTCGACTGAGAGTAGTTCGGAAGAAACTATCATTCAAAGACGCAAACATCACCGCTGCGAATTATTTGTGGAAACTGTTGTGCCCAAATTTGACGATAGACAGTTCCATGAACACTTTCGTGTCTCATGGGAAGTAATTAGCAGTGGGGTAACTTCAAGGTACAAGAAAGGTAAAGAAAATGTATCGCCAGAGAAGGGATTACTCTTAACTTTATGGTATATGGCAAACCTTGAAACATTCCGACAAATTGGGGACCGCTTTAATCTCACTAGGAGCACTGCTTTAATATGTCAGACGGTTTGTCACTCACCGATCATTTTCATGCTAAGCAAGGTTAAGCAAGTGCTATTGATGGTTGTCACATTAGCATTAAGAAACCAAGAGAAGAAATTGTGGTTGCGTGAAGTTATCCGCACTTTTCCAGCCACACTTCTATCGTAACGAAAGTTCGAATGAAGTAGTAATTCCAATATAATATATACGATCGTGGTTTTCTTATGAATTTTACAATTTTAATGTTCTACAATCCACAATATATTAACCGAATTCTCTCTGGTGGAAGCTATGTTATATATCTAACAACGAAATTTAATTGGCTCGTCGTTTGTGGCCTTCAGAATAAAGAAAAATCGAAAAACCGCAGATGGGATCATTAAAACGTCGCGATGCTCTTATTTATTCGAGTGCCTCGACACCGACCATAGGTCACGGTTTTTCGATTTTTATTACTTTTGAAGGTCGTAAACGGCCAGCCAAATGAATTTGATGGTTGGTATGGTACGAGACCATCATGCCAAAATATGACCTATGGTCGGTGTCGAGGCACTCGAATAAATAAGAGCATCACGACGTTTTAATTATCCCATCCACGGTTTTTCGATTTTTATTACTTTTGAAGGTCGTAAACGGCCAGCCAAATGAATTTGATGGTTGGTATGGTACGGGACTATCATGCCAAAATATCACCTATGGTCGGTGGCGAGGCACTCGAATAAATAAGAGCATCACGACGTTTTAATTATCCCATCCACGGTTTTTCGATTTTTATTACTTTTGAAGGTCGTAAACGGCCAGCCAAATGAATTTGATGGTTGGTATGGTACGAGACCATCATGCCAAAATATGACCTATGGTCGGTGTCGAGGCACTCGAATAAATAAGAGCATCATGACGTTTTAATTATCCCATCCACGGTTTTTCGATTTTTATTACTTTTGAAGGTCGTAAACGGCCAGCCAAATGAATTTGATGGTTGGTATGGTACGAGACCATCATGCCAAAATATGACCTATGGTCGGTGTCGAGGCACTCGAATAAATAAGAGCATCATGACGTTTTAATTATCCCATCCACGGTTTTTCGATTTTTATTACTTTTGAAGGTCGTAAACGGCCAGTCAAATGAATTTGATGGTTGGTATGGTACGAGACCATCATGCCAAAATATGACCTATGGTCGGTGTCGAGGCACTCGAATAAATAAGAGCATCATGACGTTTTAATTATCCCATCCACGGTTTTTCGATTTTTCTTTATTCTGAAGGCCACAAAGGACGAGCAAATTAAATTTCGTTGTTAGATATATAAAATAGCTTCCACCAGAGAGAATTCGGTTAATATATTGTGGATTGTGGAACATTTATTGTAAAATTTATAAGAAAACCACGATCGTATATGTTATATTGGAATTACTACTGCATTCGAACTTTCGTTACGATAGAAGTGTGGCTGGAAAAGTGTGGATAACTTCACGCAACCAGAAATTGTGTATTGTAACCGTAAAGGATTTACAAGCATAATCTTACAAGCTGTATGCGATGATAAGAAACAGTTTCTAGATGTATTTTGTGGCGAACCAGGATCAATGCATGATGCTCGTGTGTTGAGGCGATCAGATTTATACGCAAAAGCAAATTAAGACGGTTTACCGGCAGGGAGATATCTATTTGGTGATAGCGCATATCCTAATTTGCCTTGGCTTGTTACGCCATTTAGAGATACTGGGCATCTCACTGCACAACAGCGGCAGTTCAACTATAAGCATTCATCATCCCGGATAGTAATAGAGAATACTTTTGGTATGTTAAAAGGAAGATTTTGGCGGCTAAAGTATTTTGAAAACATAAATATAGGTTTTATAGTGAAGGCCGTTGTTGCTGCTTGTGTTTTGCACAACATCTGCATAGATTTCAATGATACGGATGTCACAGGGGAGACAATTGAAGCAGATGTTGGGCACGATCTCCCACAAGTCGAAGACGAAGTCCAAGAAGTACTTGATCGACGACAACATTAGTGCACGATTACAAAACAAAAAACAGTTTCTTGTAGTTAAATGTATAACACTATCTGATTTTTTTTTTTTATGTGGTGGGTGCTTAGTTGCAGTGACTCCGTAAACTGTATCGCTTGTCTGGCTATCACTGCAACTCTAGCGGTGTAGTTTGGTGTGTGTAAATTGTGTTTAAATGGCTTTGTGACAGCATCATATCGCCTTTTATGATGCCGCGCTGTTAATCATTTTGCTCCCAACAGCGAATGGCAAGTCGATCCGGGATTTAACTCTCTGAAAAAATGTCACCGTCCCTGCAGAGAATTGAACCCCGGCACCTATCGTCCCCTCACAACAATAGTCAGCCGCCTAACCACTGCGGCCATCGATCCGTTAATTACTCAGCTTATTAATAGCATCGATTGCTCTGTTGTTTTCAGTGTGGGAAACGTGAACTGCCTTGTGGATATGTTTTATGAAATTATTAATAATATCATTAGAGCATACGTTCCTTCTTCAAGGAGATCATGGTTAAAATTTCGAATATGGTATTCTAAAGATTTAATATATTTCATTAAAAAGAAAAATAACTTTCACTTTTTGGAAATATTTCCGGAACCGTTTATCGTAAAGGAAACAGCTTTTGTAACCATTTTATACTTATAATAAACTAAGTTGTGTGCGAGAAAAATGTTTTTCTAAGTCATCATTGGTAAAGATTTTGAAGGGGTAGTGGTTGTTTTTCTCCCCAACTTCTACGCCACTGGAAAAAAGTTCGGTTTTGACACGCTCATTTGAACCGCCAATGTTTTCTACACAAAAAGGGTACTGTTTTACTTTTATGTTGAAAAATATGGTAAATTTTTTGAAATAAAAGTTTTATTTTGAAACTTTTTTTCAAATTTCACATCCTGAAGTCCTGCGCATATAGTATGAAACACCCTGTATATTTTCTTATAGGGTGACATAGAAAAAAGTACATTGCATAGTGCCACACAATAGAGGACACTAAAATAAGAAAAAAAGTTCCTATGAATATGGGTCCGCAAGAACTTCGGTTAAAAGATACGGGTTGTTGAATTTTTTTTAAATTTATTTGCAAAAACAATGATTAATTAAAACAAAAAATTAAGTTTTTAGAAGATGTTCAAATTGTTGCCCTTGTACTTCAATACATTTTTCCATTCTTCTTCTTAATGATTGACGGTATCTTTGAAATATTCCTGGGTTATTACGAAATCTATCTGCCGATTCCATAATTCTTATCCACAATTGTTCTTCATTATGTATTTCTACAGCATAAACTTCATTTTTCATAAATCCCCAAAATGAAAATTCGAGGGAATTAAGGTCGGGACTACGAGCTGGCCAGGGTACAGGCCCCCCTCGACCAATCCACATATTTCCAAATCTCCTGTCCAAATATTCCCTTGCCACTCGAGAAAAGTGAGCTGGCGCCCCATCATGCATGTAATACATTCTTCCAGTAATGGCCAATGGGACATCCTCTAATAATGTATTTAAATCATTCTCCAAGAAATTTCGATACAGTGCACCTGTCAATCGATTGGGCAATCGAAATGGGCCAATTAAATAATTGTCAATTATACCTGCCCACACATTAATTGAAAACCCATATTGGTGACTTCGAATTACAGTTTGATGAGGATTTTCATCACTCCAATGGTGCATGTTATGTAGGTTCAGTATACCATCACGACTAAAACCAGCGTCGTCAGTAAACAAAATTGATGAAATAATGTTTTGTCTTTGGTTTTGCAACCATTGGCAAAATTGTACACGAGGAACAAAGTCATGTTCCAATAGTGAATGAATTTTTTGGAAATGATATGGGCGAAGAAGTTGTTCTTTGAAAATTTGTCTAACTGATTCACGGTTAAGGTTTCGTACCGCTGAACTTGTTTTTCTGGTGCTTGTTCTTGGATTATTTTCTACCATTCGTAAAACAGTTTCTTCGTTTCGCACAGTGCGACGAGTTCTGGAAACCCCACTATTCAATTTTGGTTTTCTAAAACAGCCATCTTCTCTCAAACGCCTATGCACATCAATAAATGTTCGAACATTAGGAACTTGTCTTAAAGGATATCTTTCTCGATAAATACGTTGAGCTTCGTAAGAATTTGATCTAGCTTCGCCGTAACACATAATCATGTCCCTGTATTCTTCAAAAGTGTAGTGAACCATTTTTGAAAGCAAATTTGAATAATCAGTGAGAAAACCAATGAAAAACTTAATCACGAACACAAAATTCCTCAAACAACAATTACATCAGTTTGACAAGTGTCATTATGACACATTATTCAATTGTTATTTTTTGATTAATTAGCGTGCATTGTCGGCTTTCAGATGCATTTGTACTGGAACCATAGATATTCAAAAAAAAAAACCAAAAAAAGAAATAAAATTCAACACCCCGTATCCCATGTTTATAGGAATTTTTTTTCTTATTTTAGTGTCCTCTATTGTGTGGCACTATGCAATGTACTTTTTTCTATGTCACCCCGTATATTCTGATTCTACAAAAGATTCTCTTTTAATCCGTATTAGGTGTTCCTATACCTAAAATGGAAGGTGAATAACGATTTAATTAACCTCCGTACCTAAAATGCTCAGATCTGTCAATTTATTGAAACAAGGGTGCTGTAATTAATAAAAACTATATTACGTTGTTGGTTCTTAGCGATTATTAAACCAACTCTACTATTACTGTATGTACAATTAATTAGATTTATGTTTTTCCTTTTGTACTCGTGGTATCGATTTATTGTTTGTAGATCATGAGTAAATAAATACATAAATAAAAGAAATGATAATATGCACAGGATGTCATCGAATGTCAAAATAATTAAGACCATTATCACACCAACGAGTAGCTAAAGATTCTCCAATGCATTCAAAGTAAATGGTTTTTGTTGTATTACAAAAAAGATTCGATTTTCAATTCTGCATTAAAAAGAACAGAGAAATACTTTCATATCGTCAACGTATTTGGACCACCTTGTGCTCTCAAAAATTTTTTTAAAAATAGAATTTTAAAAATAGTATAGATTGCCGTATAAACGAAATTGCTAACTTCATTAGTAGACTCGGCAAAGCTGGGCAATTCCTAATGCAGTGCGGTGAGCAACGCAGATGGGTGGCACAGAAACCTGGTCGTGACTATGTTGAAGGAAGAATTAAAGCAGAATTGAAAGATAAAAAAATGTCGTGTTATTTAAAACTGTTAATTAACAAGGATTTAGATTTTCTCATACTAAGACAAATTTGTGAAGCTGCGTCGAAAGATCCATTAAGTTATCAGAACGATTACTTTAAATTTGCAAATATAACATCAAACAACGTGGAACGGTGTGGTTTTCAGGTATTAAAACTATGACGAACTGAAGTGTATTAATATTGAAAATTTTCGAGTCTTATCAAAATCAAAATACAACAGAATCAACGTTTTGCAATTATTAAATTGATACATGTAAAAGTCTTATGGAATTATGAGATAATCACCAATTAACTGCAATATTGCAGTTAAAAAATTTATAATATAAATTTAAAAAAATAAAACGTTTATTTCTAAAAATAATATTCAATGAATTAGTCCAATTCATGAGCTCGTATTTAATCTCTATGCCAACTTACACAATATATATATGTCACAGTTTAACTGGGGTATTTATTTAAACTATTGACACAGTTTTTTACATTGTTTTAATGTCTTACAAAATATTATTATTTAATGTATTTAAGCGAAGTCAATTCTTATCTGTAGATTTAGATACTCGTTACATAAACGTGTCCCAAACATGTTTATATCGTTTTGAAAAACAGTGTTGTCGAATTTATTTCCATAAAAAAAAATCATTCAAAATATTACTTACCTGTTAAAAAAAAATTACGAAACACTTTAACACTACATTCTCAAAAATCGCATTGCCCAAAATTCAGACGCTCTAAAGAAGTAAATAAAGTCTATTATCTCGAAGAAGTGGAATTGAAGATACGCGTTTTATATTGTTCTCTCTTCAGTTTCAAGTAATATTTTTACGGACTTTAGAATTAAAATTAAAATGACTTACCATAGCGGTTGGAACAGGTGGTTGTTGCTGGTGATCTTTGGGTCTGCAACTTCTTTGATGTACGATAAGCCTGTCAGGGTAGAATGTGCGACCGCAATTGTGGCATGGTACCAAATTAGCCTGCAAGTAAAATTAGGTAACTGTAATAAGAAATATTTCGTATAGGAAAAGTTAGTCTTACATAAAAAAATATGTGGTGGAATTAATATTAAAACTGCTGTTAATGTAGGTGGTACAAATTATTTAGAATCATTTTTTCCTTTTACATTTATACCGTTTTTGACAGGATAAAGTTTCAAATTGACATTTTTGTTTAATCATTCTCAAAATGTGTATTATACAATGCGCCCCTCCCCCCTCCCTGTCCCACCCCCACGCGCTAACTTGTGATTGGTTTAATAGAGAGATTAAATCATTTTGTCAACAATTACTTAAAGTTAGTAACGCGGTGATGATTGATTCATAAAATAATACCTCTGTTTCGTTAGTTTCAGATATCAACAGCGAGGGAGATCCATCCAGAAGACTCCGAGAAGCCACAACAACCCAGGAACCCGAGAACCACCAGAAAGACATCCATGAAGGAAGTGGAACTGGAAGAAGAGGACCTTTCAAGAAGAGACAGACAACCATCGCAGTTTATTTACAAAGTTTTTGCATCTTTGCTTTTAAAGTTCAGTAAAATTGAGACGTTTCTCTCGTTTCCTACTACGCATTTTGCAAATAGCCCGAATTAAGCTTTTCACAAGTAACATTATTAAAATTATAGTACTGTTGGTATTTCAGTAACTGATTTTAAATTTAGAATTTTTTTCTTGTAATTACTAATATCTTGGTATTTTTTACCCAATAGTAAGGGAGAACGAGGTAATGGTTGCAGATATGTTTAGTCGTTTCATTCAAACGACCAGTAGCCTTTCTAACATAGCATGAAACCTACAAAATACCCTTGATACCGTCAGGCATGAAGGTGTGAGACTACAGAAAAAACTGTTAGAAAATGAGTTTAAACTTATTATTGCCATAAATTTTTTTGGCTTGATTTTACAGCTTTTAAAAAAGAGCATCAGACATGAGCGTTCGATTGTCTGAGGGCGCTAGTTTGGTGAGAGTTGAAACAGAAACCGAATTAAAAGAATTTATTTTATTATCGGTAAAAGTGTTTTTGGACTTGACACCCAATTGGTTCAGAAACTTAGCATTCAGATATGTTGATTAGCATACCATCGTGCATAGGTGAAAACGACTGGATTTACAGTATTTTTAAATTTAGCCAGTCTGAACGGACTGGGTTGAAAAGAATTGCACCAACAATATTTAAATCAAAAAGAAGACAACGTATGGGCGAAACTGGCATTAAACAGTGCAAAATAAGTAGTTCCAAAGACGCTCAAAAATGACAATTAGTCCATTGTCGGAGGTATTATACAATTAAGATTATGATATGAATTGTGATGAAATGCGATCTTGCATTCGGAGTTGCACTGATGAGACCTGCGAAGTCGAAACCATGTGATCCGCTTCTAATACTTGATCTATTTTCATTGCACGTTTGTTGTTCATTTTCTTAGGCAGTTTTATCTCAGCTGATAATAATTTGTTCAGGTCAGTTCAGTAAGCATTAATTGTTACGATTATTATTTATTTTGTATGTTTTATTATTAAAGTTTATTAATTTTTTTAAAGTTTACATTATAAGCGTCATTATTCCAAAGAATTTAAAGGTGTTCGATTAAATTTATTCAGTTCAAGTTTACGAAAGCAATGCATGCTAAAAATATCAACCGTATTCATCCATACACATAACATAGAACAACCTAAAAGCAAATCGAACATTTTGAATAATTCCAGTTTGATCAGCGACAATTTGCATTGTATTTATTCCGGAATTACTCCGGGGCAATTAGCTTCATGGTATGAATACCAAATTGAATGCATGTTGCCGATTGTCCGAGAAAATGGACTTGATTTAAAATTCAATCGATACAGTAAATGTCAGTGTGTGCATATACAGATAAAAATATACTCCTTTCCCGCATTAATGTTACACTAGCACACACACGTTTACAAATAAGTTGAGTCGGGTGTGTGAGAGGAACTGCAACGCTATCTGTCGTGGGAATCTGAAATAATGTCAAAACGTTTTAACATATTAGTGGATTGCATGTTTCTCTATCTGATATATAGCGGTAATTTAGCTTACTCTATTGAAGTTCAGGGACATGCGAGTAATAAAATATTTTCACGTTTTATTCAAATTTTGTTCAACTTGTTTAAAAAAAAAACTAACTGATTTCTTAAATTAAAATAAGCAACCTACTATTAATTCAAGTTTTGGGAAACGATCTGAGTTCTCGAAAAATAAGCCACAATGGTTTTCTGAACATGTCAAAAGTTCTTTGCCCAAGTCTTAAACCATAAACGATATTGGTTTGGAAATTACGTGAGCGAAAGGCATGAGAGGAGTCAGCTATATCTGTATCGACAGTCAGGGTGCTCTAAAAGTTATGATTTCGTGTACCTTTGAATCTAAACCGATATGGATCTCCAGGATACTTCAATGGCGAAGCAGATGAACTTGTAAAACAATAAGAGTCAATATGGATATGTAAAGAATTAAAGATTAAGTTGAAGAATCTGCACTTGGTACAAAATGCAAAGTTAGCCTTAGCACTGTCTATGGACTTGGTTGAATATCTTGCTACTGGCAATTTGAGGACTTTAGAGTATATTGGAGGACCTGAAAATCATATTTTCAATCTAAAACAATTAATATGTTTTTAATTAGTTAAATCCTCCAGATCCTAAAGAAAAATCACAATTAATCAGCATAAAGTAAACGCTGAGTCTGGTATTAAAAGGAATTAACTCAGCTATGCTTATTTTTAATTACTAAGGTTACTAAGATCATAACTAAAGTGTTCTTTGGAAGGCTAAGGAATTCATCAAAGAATACATGCCTAAATACACTGATTACCTTTTGAACAAAGGCAGGAGAATGGTCAGGCTAGTAGTAGGTCTACTAAGAGGACATAACAGGCACATTAAGCATATGAGCAACTTTGGCCTGGTTTAAAATGCTAAGTGCAGAGACCTCTACATCTTGTGCCAATGCAAAGGACTAGACAGATTGAGGTTAGAGTTTTTTTGCGAACCATATCCAGATACAGTGAGCTACATCAAGACAAACCCGGTAAGGCTAGAAATCCTCATGAAGCAAAGCTAAACCAGGTTGTCTAGATAACAGGAAGCTACAATAGACCCATAGGTCGCAGTGGCAAGAGGCTCTGGGGCTATCTCGTGAATTATGTGTCTGTTGGAGACAGACGCCGAACCTAACATGGAGCAATATAACCTCAAATAATGTTAATGAAACTACAAAATTGTAATGTGAGTAAACATTTTAATTATGGAGGCTGAAAGCAATGTAGTTGTCAAGCATATATTTGAAAGCAAACTACTTGAATTGAATGAAAAAAGTAGCGGTAATAATTTTACTACTGTACTGACCGATTATCAGTATTTCAATATATTAAATGACTTTAAGGATAGCATGAGGAAGAAAGTAGCCAACGAAAAACAAAGGTGCCAAGATTACAGACGTCTAAATAGATTTGAAATTAGAAAAACAGGCGAAAATGAGAAAATTATTGCAAAACGTAACAATAATGATGTCGATGACTGCTCTTCGTTCCATTCTCTGCCGTGTAGAAAGGTAGTGGTATCTAGATCACGACAAGACGATCGAAACGTCAAGTACCACAACCTTTCTACACGGCAGAGAACCCGAGAACCGAAGAGCAGCCATCAACAGCGGCCGTGAAAGCCTGAAGACTACATTAATGAAGGCTCACAAAGAGACTGGGCATAAAAGAAGATTAGGAATGGAAAAAGAAATTGCTAAGAAGTATTGTAATGTTCAATCATCATCAAGTAGTAGTGGTAAAATCAATAATTCAAATTGATTTAATCGATATGCAAACAGAACCGTATGGACCTTATATGTTTATTATGAATTATCAAGATCATCTGACACAATTTGTGTACCTCAAAGCTCTAAAAGGGCAAACGAAGTTGCTTATAACCTGATGCATATTTTTTGTGTTGTTGGGGCACCTTGCTTATTTCACAAAACAACGGCAGGGAGTTTGTGAATCATGTAATCAGCAGCCTTGCAGATATGTATTTTCAAGCAAATATAATTCATGGTAAGCCACGTCATTCACAAAGCCAGGGATCTATTGAGCGATAAAAGATGTACGGGATATTTTAGTTACTTGGATGCAAGAAAATCAGACATCGAAATGTGCAACTAAAAAAGAATAGATCATTTCATAGAGGCATCCAGCGTACTCCATACGAGGCTATGTTCGGCATTCCACTTATTAATGGCTTGAATGATTCAAATCTTCCCCTTGAAATCGTAAAGAGGTTGCAAGGTGAAAACGATATTGATAAACTCCACGACAATGTTGTTGGAAACATTGAAGACGGAAACAACAATACTGAAACAAATGAACTAGATTTACAACAAAACTGTTCCACAAATGAATCACAATATAATATTGTGGAGGATGAGTTATTGAGGTAAAACACGAAAGCCATAAAGAGCCGAATTGGTCTAATTTTTTGATAAATATCTTATCTTCCCATCAAAGATTAAAGTACTTAAATAAAAACTGTTCGAAATTGTATGGATCAGCTACCATAAAAGAAATTTGTACATTTACAAAGCAAAGCCACAAGAAGAACATTTGAAAAGATATAAAAAACTGAATGGTCAATGGAATGGTGAAGCAATTCTGAATTCGATGGGGATAAAAATTCAACCCCAGTTATGATATGATATGGAAGGAGAGACTTTTATCTTATTTGCCTAATTCTTTTGGCAATTCGTTTTCGACGACCCAACAGCGTTTTCTACGTCATCAGTCGATAAAAATCAACGCCGTCTGAGTTTTGGAAAGAGATAAGAGATTCAAAGTCGCATTCGTTGATTACTGTTTGAACAACTCGTGCATTATGCATCTTGCAGTTTTTTTGAGCAAAATTGTGTCTTCGTAGAAGTTTCCAATTATTTTAATCTCTTTGGGAATTTACTTAATTAAGGGAATCCTCTCCGCGTCCCAGTAAATTATAACCATCAATTTTTCCACAAAAAATGACGTTTTAGCCTCCCTGGGTGGTAGAGAGCTCTTATGAACGCATTTCATAGACTATTAATTGTTTCGTGGGAGATCCTAGTGGTGTACCCAAGTTGCATCCCCAGTTATGAAATTCACTGCAGAAATTTGTTGTCCACACAATTTTTGTTCAGAACCCAGCAGATTGGGAACACATTGTGCCAACACTTATTCATATTTCTCTAGCAATCATTAAAAGTTTTGTTCGGTAGTTAGTCAACAGAAAATCTTCAACTTCGTTGATGATATCTTCAGTTTGAGCTTCTATAGAGGTTTTCCACACTTTGGATAATCATGAGTGGCTTGGAAATAGGATAGGCTATATATTTTCTCCATAAATTGTTTACCATTCTCTCATGGATATTCTTCACGCTAAGCTAAGCTTTCTTTTGATAAGAATTTAATTACACTTCTTTGTTGAAGTTTCGTTATGTAAAACCCCTTGCACACGAGGGCTGTTTTCCTGCTGGATGGCTTGCTTGGTGCTATACAGGCTGCCGTGCTCGAAAATGATGTCACAGCAGCTTTTATTGCTACAAAAGTAAAATTGACCAATAATGCACAAAACACTACAAATATTATTCCGTTTGAGGAAAAAGTTGGACCAAATCTTCCTGATGATGGTAAATAAGGTGCAAAACATTAGTCAAGGATTATTATCATCGTATGGATTATAAATCTGATATGCTCAAATCTTGTTATAAATTGGAAATCACGGCAGGGGATTTTTTGGTATTTTATGGATTTCACGTTGTCAATGCCTTTATCCTACTCAAGCCCCAAAAAAACTGGGGCCAGTTTATCTTAAGAGTTCAAAATTGCTGTGGCAACTGAACTTATAGGAGTGAATCCGACAATGCCGCAAATAGGAAGGCGAAGTGCTGAAAAACCTACCTCAAAATTTAAAAAGCATGTACCTTTGGAAAGGAAAACGGACAAGACTGCTCACATGTCGGAACATGGCACACAAGCCAGGTGCGCAAACTGCAGCACAAAAGCGCAACCAAGACGTACAAAATGGCATTGTATTAGTTGTAAAGTGGGGTTGTGCCTGTCAGATAAAAATAATTGTTTCATTAAATTCCATGAGAAATAATGTTATCGTTTTCGGTCGTCCTGAAAGGGCACGCAAGGCAGCCAGCACAGCTGCCAGCGAGCCGAACCAGCAAGGAAACAGGCATTGGAAAACAAACTTCGTATGTTTCAGAAGAAACTTCAGAAAGTTCCCGCGATAGTATATTGTTTTCATAGCTAGATAGAAACAGGCATTAAAATAATTCCCCTCCTAATTTATTTAAAATCTACTGCATTTACAAAAGAACCCAATCACCATTTTCCCACTAAACTTCATCCCGATGAATGCTGTATTAACTCACGTTTTATTACTTTATTGCATGGCGTATATCCATCAAATTTTCCTAATTTTTTCCGTGCGACAAAACTTACATAACTTCAAAGAAAATTGTGCACTAGATTCGGAATAATAACCTTAAATTAACGGACATCCAGAAACACAAATTACAGTTTCCTGTAATTTGGTATTTTTCGTTATGTTGCGCCATTTTCGAACTCATAACCTACAAAACTTGTAACAAATATATATGAATAAGTTAGCCTACCTGCGAGGACTCCCAGGCGTAAGTGTTCCATTCCTCCTTGGTTAACGCGTGATCTGGCTTCACAGGCCGTTTTCTTCGTAGATGTGTCGGTAAATCAGCGTTCTCCCGGTCCCATTTCTGAAAGTAATATATTTAATAAGCAACGGTAAAGTTCTAGGTACCCTGCGTCAAGATATTTTTGCACAGCACTGTATATGTGTAATATAATATAATTAAAGTTTTAAGATAATAAGCAGACTGTACAACAGGCGTAATTTATGCAAAATTATTACTTATTATTTCCATTCTAAGGTCAAGATTAGAACGATACAAGATATAGATTACAAAGCTAACACGCAATAATTTAACAACTATAAGTATTATTCGTATAAGGGTCGAATTTCGCTTAGCTCGTCTAATGGTAGTAATTTTCTTAATCTTCGTTTTATGCAAAGTCAAATCAAGATTTTACCAACAATAAGTTAACTTTACGCATTAACACAACACGTAGTATTTATATTACTCCCATTATTTATTATTCTAACCTAATTCCCATTGACATTTGACATTGACAGTTACATCCGTTGCATTGAAGATATGAACAAATTGACGTATTTCGTGTAATATTAACTTCCCTAAATCACAATTTTAAATGTCAAGGTTATATAATACATCAATCAATGTAAAACAAAGCGTCTACAGCATAAACATATGTGACACACGACGTATAGGATAATTACCCGGTCGATAATTGAAAATAAATGGTCCCTTTATTCGACCTTGCCTTTCGATCATAAATTTTACTAATCTAATAACCAACTTTATTAGCGTTTGTGACATTATGTTTTCTATTGTATACTTCCATTGTCATTATTTGATGTGCTAAATTTGTTTCGATCTTATTGATTATATTTTATGCTTCGACGAACACACATATCCATATTAAATTGAAAGTACAAATAATACGCTCTTATATAAAGACTCTAATATATTAGAAAGTAATTTTGTAACATTGTATTGATTGGTGACGTTGGCACGAGAAAAGGAATAATGATATTAGGTGACACGTTTTTTTTTATGCTAAACATTAATTCTCTATAACTAAACCATCAAAGACCACCTATCCGATAATTGCTTTTTAGGGACTTATTCGTCAGAATGATCTATGTACAAGAAACATCATAATAACGTTAAATTGCAACGAATCAATAACGTGTTCGTAAATGACATGCCTTTAAAACCACGTAAAAATATAGGGAACACAATTACACAAAATATCTATTATTGACCAGCCTACGACGTCAGTCACAGCCTTTAAAATGACGTCATATGTCTCCGACATAAGGTTGTTACTTTTGAGTAAGCAAGACATCAATTGAATCCCAAAAACTAACGTCAAAATAATATCATTTTGTCAATTTCTGGTGTTCCTATTTCAACCCTCTGCAATAAAATAAAAATAAAACATCCTTTACCTCCTAGAGGCCCTACAGCGTTAACTATGGGTGACATAGAAAAAAGTACATTGCATAGTCCCACACAATAGAGGACACTAAAATAAGAAAAAAAGTTCCTATGAACATGGGTCCGCAAGACATTCGGTTAAAAGATACGGGGTGTTGAATTTTTTTAAATTTATTTGCAAAAACAATGATTAATTAAAACAAAAAATTAAGTTCTTAGAAGATGTTCAAATTGTTGCCCTTGTACTTCAATACATTTTTCCATTCTTCTTCTTAATGATTGACGGCATCTTTGAAATATTCCTGGGTTATTACGAAATCTATCTGCCGATTCCATAATTCTTATCCACAATTGTTCTTCATTATGTATTTCTACAGCATAAACTTCATTTTTCATAAATCCCCAAAATGAAAAATCGAGGGGATTAAGGTCGGGACTACGAGCTGGCCAGGGTACAGGCCCCCCTCGACCAATCCACATATTTCTAAATCTCCTGTCCAAATATTCCCTTGCCACTCGAGAAAAGTGAGCTGGCGCCCCATCATGCATGTAATACATTCTTCCAGTAATGGCCAATGGGACATCCTCTAATAATGTGTTTAAATCATTCTCCAAGAAATTTCGATACAGTGCACCTGTCAATCGATTGGGCAATCGAAATGGGCCAATTAAATAATTGTCAATTATACCTGCCCACACATTAATTGAAAACCCATATTGGTGACTTCAAATTACAGTTTGATGAGGATTTTCATCACTTCAATGGTGCATGTTATGTAGGTTCAGTATACCATCACGACTAAAACCAGCTTCGTCAGTAAACAAAATTGATGAAATAATGTTTTGTCTTTGGTTTTGCAACCATTGGCAAAATTGTACACGAGGAACAAAGTCATGTTCCAATAGTGAATGAATTTTTTGGAAATGATATGGGCGAAGAAGTTGTTCTTTGAAAATTTGTCTAACTGATTCACGGTTAAGGTTTCGTACCGCTGAACTTGTTTTTCTGGTGCTTGTTCTTGGATTATTTTCTACCATTCGTAAAACAGTTTCTTCGTTTCGCACAGTGCGACGAGTTCTGGAAACCCCACTATTCAATTTTGGTTTTTTAAAACAGCCATCTTCTCTCAAACGCCTATGCACATCAATAAATGTTCGAACATTAGGAACTTGTCTTAAACGATATCTTTCTCGATACATACGTTGAGCTTCGTAAGAATTTGATCTAGCTTCGCCGTAACACATAATCATGTCCCTGTATTCTTCAAAAGTGTAGTGAACCATTTTTGAAAGCAAATTTGAATAATCAGTGAGAAAACCAATGAAAAACTTAATCACGAACACAAAATTCCTCAAACAACAATTACATCAGTTTGACAAGTGTCATTATGACACATTATTCAATTGTTATTTTTTGATTAATTAGCGTGCATTGTCGGCTTTCAGATGCATTTGTACTGGAACCATAGATATTCAAAAAATAACCCAAAAAAATAAATAAAATTCAACACCCCGTATCTTTTAACCGAAGGTCTTGCGGACCCATGTTCATAGGAATTTTTTTTCTTATTTTAGTGTCCTCTATTGTGTGGCACTATGCAATGTACTTTTTTCTATGTCACCCTAAAGAAGAGTTCAGTCTTTCATTTGGGATATAGAAGGCTGCAGAGTGGGGATTTCCCCTTACTAAGATTGATATCCGCATGTTATGAAGGCGTATTTTTATGTTATCTACCTAGCAATGAAACAAAAGAGTGACGATGTCAAACAAATTATTGAAAAAGTGCTGCTACTGTTAAAAGTACATGTGCTGAGTTGGGTTTAGTTTGTGCTGTTTACAGAGATTTGAGACGGTCTACTTCTCGATAAAATGAGTGAAACTAAGGTTGAACATCGCAGCGTAATAAAATTCCTGACAAAAGAAGGCAATGGTCCAAAAGTAATTCATGAAAGAATGGGGAAGATGCATCATCTTGTTTTCAAGTAAAATATTGGTCCAAGCTCTTTCGATGGGACCGAGAGTCAATCAATGATGACTGAACGAATGAACTCCGGACGACCTGTTGAAGCTCGAACTGAAGACATTTTGCAAAAAGTCGAAAATTTGGTACTGAAAGATCGGCGTGTAAAGATCTCTGTCATTGCTAATGAAGTCTGTATATCCAAAGCAATCGCGTCCCATCATAAATTATGATGGGACTAATTTGTGTGATGAACTCGGTAGTACCAAAATACATCGTTTGCAAACGAGGCACAAAATCTAAATCCATTTGTACCCTAGAAGGACGGAAAATGATCCGGAAGACGCTGTTTATAATCGTTCCAAAAGCGGCTGGTTCGAAGAAGCTATTTATGAAGGCTGGTTTGAGAGAGTTTTCGAAGATGTGATGGTAAAAAATCATCATTTGTCACCTATTTGTGCGACTAATACAGCTATGTGAAGACAACGATATTGACTTTATCCTGCTGCCTCCAAACGCAACCTGTGGTATTATTCTCTGAAGCAGAGATAGTGTTTTAAAAAACTTCCAAAACCTACCGATGATCAGAAAATTGATCGACATTGATTAACGACGTTTACCAACTTTTTGAAAGAATCAGTGGGACTGGAAAACAAGCAGATTACGAAACCAGCGAAAAAAATTGATGTTGCAGCAAGAAAAGGAATTACAACACGTAATTTAAATCTACCTTCAATGTCGATAGAACAAAGTGCCTCTGGAGCTATGCCAGATGATCTTCACTCTGATATGGAGGAAGGCAACGAATCTGATGTTGACAGATATAGCCCAGAAACTCATTTCGATCCAGAGCGCATCTTCGAAAGAATGAGTGAAAATCTTACTGTTAATGACTTTGTTTTATTAAGGTTTAAATCTTCTAAGAAAAACGAGAGGTGGTTTATTAACCTTGACAATTATTTTTATTATCTCAATATCAAAGACGAGTCCTTAATCAACGGGGGTGGCATTAAAAGAAAATTACAATCACCAAACGACCTCAGAAGAAAGCGACGGTTATTTCTAAATCTACAGCCGAACTGTGTCAAAAAATAACCTCCATGATGTTTCTGTTAGGTAGTACCATAGTAGGTGGTACCATAGAATTATTATTATTTTCAAGTCCTATTATTCCAAAAAGTAGACACTACAATACTTTAAAAACCCAAAAAAAAGCGTTTCAGTTCACCTGTGTTTTTAAACACTCAATAAAGGATATGTTTAATAACACAACTGGGGAAAAAAAAAAAACTGGCTATGATTGGTTTAGTAAGTACTTATCTAAAAACCAAGACATATCCATCAATCATATAAAGGTATTATGCTGATGTATACAGGGTCCTGCAGCTGAACTCCGGTCTTTGATTGCTTATTTTTGACTATACAGGGTGTTCCAAAAATCATAGGCACAATCACACGACGTTTTTTTGCATTTTTTAGGAGTGGATGACCATTATCTATACGTACCTATTTTGTTTTTTTTTCTTTGATGTGAATGTTCAGTGCAATGAATATTTTTGTTAAAAAATTAATTATTATTACACAGTACCATTAAAAATAACAGTACTGCCACAAATGTGAAGTTTAAAATGAAACAATTTGGGATTCTTTGATCAACAAATAGAAGATGCTTTAGGCAAAATTTGGGACTTTAGCGGTATACAGCGTGTTCAAAATTTACTGTCCAATTTTGGAAACTTTGAGCAACTTTTTTAGAGATTTTTTTAAATAAAAATCCCGTATATTTTTGCACAAACGGATGGAGAGCTTAATTATGAACAATTTGTGTTAATATAACCCTATGGCTATCTGTAGTCGTTTTTGATAAGAACGCCAAATTCATAATACGTAACTAGGTATTTAATTTAAAAATGAAGAAAGTAAACATGTAAAGCCATAGGGTTATATTAACAAAAATTGTTCATAATTAAGCCTTTCGTCCGTTTGTGTAAAAATATACAGGATGTTCTATTTAAAAAAACTAAAAAAAGTTGCTCAATTTAAATGTTTCCAAAATTGAACAGTAAATTTTGAACACCCTGTATACCGCGAAAGTTCCAAATTTTTTGTAAAGCATCTTCTATTTCTTGATCCAAAGAATCCCCAATTATTTCATTTTAAACTTTTTAACAAAAATATTCATTGCACTGAACACACATCAAAGAAAAAAATAGATACGTATAGATAATGGTTTTCAATTCTTGCAAGTTTTTTTTTTTTGCTCCTAATTTCCCAATGCAAAAAATATGCAGGGTGTTCCGTTAAAAAAAAGTTCTTATTTGAAATAATTCATACTACCAATGCACTTTCTTTTTTAAAAATGTAAAACTTAATCGACAAAATTAACCTTATTTGACTTATCACTATGGAACACAGTTTTTTACTACTAAGTTGACAGTATTTGTGTTTTATGTGATTGTGTCCATGATTTTCGGAACACCCTGTATAGTCAAAATACTTTTCACATCTACTTCGTAGTGTCTAGTTTCAGCATGTTTTTGTAAAAATAAAAACAATCAAAGACCGGAGTTCAGCCGCAGGACCTTGTATATGACGTCATATTTTGATGATTCCGTCGTCACTGCTGCAAAGTATCAGCTTATGGATGTAAAAATGACGTCAGTATATTACGTACAGATCATTTAATTTGGTTCTGTTACAAATCATTGTAATTGTAAACAAAATGTTTTAATATAAATACAAGCTACGGAAACTGTAAACTGACGTTAATCTGACGTCATATTTTAATGATTACAATGACGGACATTACCTTATGCAAGGCATCGAAAGTATCAGAAATTGACAACAATTTGTACAATCAAAAGATGTCATTTATAGAGGTACGAATGACCTCAACAGTGGACGTAAAAGTAACCTTAATATTTGACGTGCAAATAACGTTAATAATAACTTGACGTACACGTAATTTCTATCAACTATGTCGAGGTACTGACATATTTGTAATTTTAAAACATTTATAGATTTTCTGACGTTTTTGCTATCATGTAATGTATCATATGATCATTTAAGTATGTTTAATGTTACGAAACAAAAATAATTGGACAACGTCATGTTAACGCTAAGCAAGAGACGTCAAAATGACAAAAAATATTGTGGTTATCACGTCAGCAGTTGAGTATTTGGCGTCTGCGACTTATAAGTACCTTAAATTGACGTCAATATGACTTATCTGTGCTACTTTGGTACATAGAAATAAATTTAGGCATTTCGGATACTGTTGCTCCTGGAAAAACGAAATCTACTACATCTCTTCTGGTGATTAATAGTGACGTAATCATATCTATGTAATATATTTTTGCACCAACATTGAAGTAATAATCATATTTCTTCTAATAAAGCAATAAAAAAAAAGGAAAAAATGCTTACCTCCATACATTTAGGTTCATGCAATGGCAAAGACATGGTACCAAATTCCCTTCCACAAATATAACACGTTAAAGTCCTAGGTCCTTTCGCAGAAGCCACTCTTTTATTGACAGTCTGATTACTAACATTAACAGGAACTTTACTACTAACTTTTTTGATCATCTCTGGTGGTGATTTGGCAGCAACCTCGGTAGCTTTCTTCACGGGAGAACTAGCCGTTCTCCGTTTATCGTTCAATTTCGATTTATACTTGATAGCCACCGGTTTCTGTACTGTATTCTTAATGACCGTAATCTTCTCATTCAGCTTATTAGGGGCTACTAACGGTGTTTCGGGGTGGCTATGTAACCTTTCCGGTTGGTCGACTCTACCGCACGTTTTACACGGCTGCGGTAGCTTATTAACGTTCGTCTCCGATGTTTTATCGATAACCGAAATTCGTACTGTTCGTTTTTTGTTGGGTATCCGAAAGGTTTTGAAACCGCTGTTGATATTGTTTAAGCGACCGTTGTTATTGTTATTGGCGTCATTGTCGTTGGTCCGTTGTTGTTTGATTGGGGATATAACGGGGTTGGATTTCGGTGATTTTATTTTATGCATTTTTGGTGATTTCTTCGAGCTTAGACTACCTGTTTAATAGAAACATGTGTGAACAATGTAGAACAATGTGATTTAAAGCAATTATATAGAAGTGACGTTTAATAGATATCAAATAAATGTCATTGTAGTAAACTGTCAGTTTTGACATTTTTGCAATTTTTATTGGTAGATTAATCATATGTGATGTTGGAAACGGGGAGAAATGCCACAATATAAAAAATCAAAAAATGTCCGTAATAAGGGCTCGGGTATATTGTTGGAATCGCTTTGCAAATGAGTGCAATGAAAATAACAGATCAAGAATTCGAAACCTGGGAAGACTATAATAGTTTCCACCTCTTCGGTTACGTCAGCGTTCCTTCATATGAGATCGAATAGAATTCAAAAACCACTTAACCATAAATATTTAGATTTAAAATGCCAAAAATAAGAACAGTTTTTGATCGCGAATTTACATTTGGTGACGTCGGATAATACGCAATAATCTTCCTTGTTACCTGGCTAAATTTTTAATACTGTAAGAATTGCAATAGGTTAAGATTTTAAAATTAAGTTGGTAGCTTGTGGCATCAGTTAGGATAGCCAACTGTTCCACTAGAGAGATGGCGGGAATAGAGGAAAAGAAGATTATGAGACGACGAAGGTCTTCCATCTCCTTTCTAGGGTTGGACTTTAGCCTTAAACCCTTTAGTCCTCCTAATAAAACGGGATCATCCCCGTTGATTGACTCTAGAAATGTGTTGGCATAGGTCATTTCGGTGGTAGTTGAGATCCGAGCAACCCTCACTTGAGGAGGGGGTCTGTCTAGGTCGAGGTGAGCAAGTTCTCTTACCATGGGATTGTCAGAGCGAGAAACTCTACCAAATGTCTTCTCGGCCACTGAAGAAGTCAAGTCCTGGTGGATCTGAACATCGTACCAAGGCGCGTTGACTCTGTATCTCAGGGTCTTATTTTGAAGGGTGTTAAACTTTTCCTATGAGAGAGTGCAGCGCTTCCATAGGTGAGTATTGGCCTCAAAAAAATCGTGTAAACTAAAAGTTTAATTTTTAAGCTGAGCTGGCTTTTGCTGCATAGGAACTGGGACACAGCTGGCCGTGCAGTTAAAAATTTGACCGCTGTCTCAGCAAAGTGATGTCTGAGTGTAAGCCTGGAGTCCCGAGTCATGCCGAAGATCTGGAACTCCACAGACGGACGTCCTCTACGAAGATATTTTTTGAGGGCAGATCTTTTCCTCGAAAAACGTATGGCTACACACTTATCGTGGTTTGTGGCTAATCGCCATTTGGTAGACCAAGAAAAGAATTCGTCTACTACGCTTTGCAGCTTCGAGCAGACAAGGGCGTCAGATCTAGATGACGTGTAGATTGCAGTGTCGTCTGCATACATGGCGAGTTTGGTGCCCGCAGTCTTTGGTACGTCGGACATGAAAATCAAAAACAACTCAGGGCCGAGAAGCGACTCCTGTGGGACCCCAGCTAGGACGGGCTTAGTGGAGGAGACGATTGCTACATCGAAAGAACGACCCGAAAGGTTACGATTTCATGAGATATATTATATTGGGATTGATCCCAGCCCGATGCATTTTGAAAAGAAGCCAGACGGAGTCGAAGGCACTACCGACATCCATGAATACCGCTCCAGTAGACTCACGTCTTTCCAGGGAATTTCTAATTTCCTCTGTAACTCGGAGGAGTTGATATTCTGTTGACAGTCCTTTCCTAAAACCAAACTGCTCATCCTGCAGGATGTTAGTATCGATAGTTTCGGCTCTAAGGCGATTCAAAATTATGGCCTCCACGATTTTTGAGAGCAAACTTATTGGCCTATAGTTTTGAGGGAAGTGACTGTCCTTGCCCTGGACGGGAAATATCTTAAACGGAGCATGGCGTTGATAATATTCAAGAGAACCAGAACGACCCTATCCGGCAACATTTTCAACGCGGTGTTCGAAATTGCATCATAACCAGGGGCTTTACCACTTTTACGACTTTTTATGTGAGTTATGAGACAAAGCTACATCCAACTCAAATGAGCATTTTATTCTCGTTTTTTGTTCATGATTCTGTGGTGGTACTAGACGAACATAACCACAAACAACAATAATTTGACATTTGACTCGACACTATAATTGCGCTAGCGTCAATCGCACCGTGTGTCACCTTCTTTTGTAAATTGCCAATTAACTTAAAATGGCCATTACGATTGCCCGTGTGTCGAAGATATTAGTGTCCTTACAATACTAATATTATATCACTTCTAAATAAAAATAAACATTTTTTGTACTATTACAATATTTTATCGATTTTAAAGTTAAATTTGCTCGATGTAGTGACAATAAATGACTGTTCAAATTTTTTTAACAGTCTATTGTAGGTAAACTCGCAATCAAAAAAAAAGTCCAATCATATCGATGTTTAACGAAATTTTGACTAAATTTACACATCGTGAACCAGTCTTTAAGATTTGGAGGTTATTGTGATGCAAATATTTTATCTGTCAATGTGACAGCGACAACTGATATATAAATCATGACGTTTTAACCATTTTACAATGGAAAAAATGAGATGACACTTTCTTGGTTGCAAATTTACCTCACGAACTGATAGATTACACATACCTGTATGTACAGATGTGTGCAAAAAAAAATGGGACAACTCTTATACAGTATGAGTTTTTTTTCTTCGAATGTTTAGCATTGGGATCTCAGAAACTACTGGAGATAGAAAAACGGTTAAATTGGGAAAGATGCGCAGTTTTACGAGTTTGATTTAAAACTGATGTTGTTAATAGTAATTTTAGAGAAAAACTGTTCAGACAAAAGTTTTAGATAATTTTACGCCAAATAAAACTATCTAGCTAATTATTTTTTTTGTTCATCATTATCGAGTTATGACACAAACTTGTGTTTTTTTAAATGGAAACCATAGTGTCAAAAATATATAGTTGTGTATATTTATTTACAAAAGTTAAGAATTTGAGATTTTGATTTCTTGTTGCGAATTACTCTTGTTACGTAGGTATTTTTATCGTAGTATTTTTTGTTTGTTTACATTATTAAAAAGCTTATTTTTTGCTGATTACAATGATATAAGGTTTGATATGGTTATTTGCTTTATTTTATTTTGTATTGTATATACAGGGTTTCCACGGCCGAGTGGGACATAGGGAAAATACATGTAAAATCGGTTTTCGGTGAATATTATCTCCCTAATACTACTTCATCCAAATTTAAGTGCCGAATATTATAACTGGGTTAACAATGAACATTTCCACAATCATAGTACAAGGAAAGTCATTTTAATAAAGCCAAAAAATTATTATTTTTAAACCTATTGTACATGAATTCCTAATAAGGCTTTTAACACGTAAGTTAGTGCAAGTGGCCGTGGCGCAGACGTTCACGTGACGCCTTAATAACGTAAGGCACAGACTGTTTGGGGTTCGAATCCGAGAAATGAATTTTATTTTTAATTTTTTTTAATCTTGATTAAGTTTTGTTGTTTATTTTGACAAATGATTCGTCGTTAGTAACAATTAAAAATCGAATAATATAATAGCACGTGATCATTTTTGTTAATGTAAAAATTATTCATTATTTACCTTAATCCTCAAAAAATCGATTTTATAGTCTTCAAAATCTCTGATTTTTATAGTGTTATTGAATTTGTAGCATTATTGTTGGAGATAAAAAATAAAACTAATCTGCCGGGATTCGAACCCTAAACAATCCGTGCATTTGCGTTATTAAGCCGTCGCGCGAACCATTGCGCCATGGACGCTTGCACTAAGTCACGTATTAAAAGCCTTATTAGGAATTCACGAACAATAAATTTAAAAATAATAATTTTTTGGCTTTATTACAATGACTATCTTTGTACTATGATTGTGGAGATGTTCATTGTTAACCCAGTTATAATATGCGGCTCTTAATTTTGAATGAAGTAGTATTAGGGAGATAATATTCACCGAAAACCGATTTTACATGTATTCTCCTAATATGTCGCACTTGACCGTGGAAACCCTGTATATATGTACTTTACTATGACGTGGTCAAAACCCGGAAGCCCTCATAAGAGACTCAGACTGTGGAAGCCTTCGATATCATTTAAGTTCAATTCTATTACCGTTCTTCCCTGGTAAAAAGCACCTGAGTGTAAATTACAGAGTCCCAGTTGAAAATCTGCTATTTTCTCGATGGGAATAGTAAAAGAGGTCGAAATTTTTCCTTCGAATTTCTAAAAATCGGTTTTCAAGTTCTTATGAAATTATTTCGTAAAATTCCTCATTTCTCCAAGGTACTCTTTTGAAAAAAATGAAAAATCATGTTTTTCTAGTGAATACTTGAAACGCTTAATTTTATTTTGAAATCCAGAGAGAACCAGAGCAAAAGCGCATTCGACAGGTCACTTTTGTCATCGTTAAGCAAGATCTTGAACACTTACTAAGGCAGAACATCGAATGGAGGCACAATAGTTTACCACTCCCTCGAAAGATTCGTGCAAAGGGAATATTATAGTCACGGTTTTTTAGAATGCTAAAAAAATTATCCTTATTCCAGGTGGTTAGACTATAAATGGGCAATATTATGCTGCTTTAATTTCAAAACTGCACAGGTGCGATTCCATCAACACATTGAGACACAGGAGCCGTGTTTCAATGGCCGCATGCTTCGAAATTTTCCACCAGCCGTCGTATTTTTCAAATTTGGCCCCTAGTGATTTCGATGAACTCCCCAAACTCAAAGAATACCTTCGTGGGATTCACTTTCGGAAACATTTTATTCTGACAGTGTTAAAGCTCTTTACTGTCATTATGCCAACGTCAATGTCGTCACCTTCCCAAAGTTGTTTCATTCTATATGAGAGACAATAATATCTTAACTGTCCTCGTATATATCGATCTCCTGAAGATATAGAAAATACAATTCGAAACGTAAACAATGAACAAAAAAAAAGTGTGATGAAGTTTCGCAAAAGACTTCAACCTATTTGACATTTGACAGCATGACCTAGTTTAGTTTGGATTTCAACCAATGAAAAATAACTGTCATTTAGGTGAGTTCAACGTTGTTTTTTTTTCATTTTCAAATACGATGTAATTGTTTTTAAGGTAAATAATAATATTACACGGATTTATGTTTTTTTTTTTGTAATATTTAATGCGCGGTACTTTTTATATACCCTGTATATGCCAATAATGATGTGTAATATTTATAAATAATTCTAGTCATTTCTTAATAAATTAATACTTGAAATATTTATTGTGAATTGATGAAACTGCAATTTCATTCGTTTTATTAGGTAATAAATTAAAAAAAAACGCATTCTTAAAACATCAAACTAATTAAGCGCCAACACATATGTCAGTGTATAGGAAATTTAAAAATTATATCGGTAAACTTCTCATCTGCATTTATAGAACTATTTAATAAAGGAATTAACATTTTGCGCTGCGCGGATATGTTTGGTAAATTACAAGGTTAGTCATCATTAACTCATAGTATATTTATATCCAAAATATAATTGTTTAATTCCTATAATTTCGCTGTAATAAACGTCACTTCCATATTTTCTCAATACTAACACGTATTTGTAACACAATTATTGTTAATAATATAAAAAGCTTTATTTTACTTACTACAAGTCTGTGATGAACTACTTCGTTCGTCTTCCCAACTGTCTTCACTGGTGCACGGCCGGCTAGTTTTTTTCAACTGTGCCCTGCTACTAGACAAACTTAACGGTCTATTAGTAGGCGATGGACGGGACCGCCTGCTTTGATTGCCTGTACCGCTACTAATAACACCATTGTAATTATTATTGAGCGCTTTGTTAGTGCGTCTTGCCCTAGTATTGGATGACGACAATGGCGTCAAGGTATCTAGTGGTACGCGGCACAAGTTGGCGATACACAGGAACTCTTTCCTAATCAACGACATATCGATTTTCGTTACCAAATTGATGTCGAGGATCTGCGGCTTTTCCAAGGTGGCGGTCAAAGGTCGCGCGCTCTCGATTTCCTTCTGATTGTGATTGAGATGCTGCTGATGATGATGATGATGATGGGGATTCTGGTGTATCGGCCACGTTTTCGTGAAGAGACGTAGATTGGGATTCTTCGAGGGCATCTCGGAGATGGATGGCGGTTTATCTTTGCATAGGACTTCGATTTTTGGCAGCACTAGGAACGGGCTTTTACGAGATTTTGTCGTGTTGTCGTCTTTATCCTGTTTCCACTTCATTTGTTTATTAAAACTGCATGTTTTTTACACTATTGTTTAAATAAATAATTTTGATAAGGTTGCTTTTATGTGATGTTAACGTTTAAAAATTAATGTGGAATATATGTTGTAGTGTCTTTTGAGCAATTCTGTTCTGAATTATGAACTTTAGATACACTCAAAGATCTACCACCAATTAGAAATAAATAATTTAAAAAAACATTTTTCATACAATGTAAAGCTCGCTGGATACATCAAACTTTGTACCTGGAATTTTTCAGAAACAAAGCCAAGCTGTAGTTCAAGTTTCGTTCTCATACGAGATTAAAGTCAGGGGAAATGAGTGAGACACAATGGTATAATGGACAGGTGTAGCTTGTTTACTTGACAGTTTAGAGACATGAGTCTCAAATAAAAGTTGTCCCTATTTAGAGCAGATATCGTTAGCAAATATTTCTAAATATATAGGGTGTCCCAATTATACATTAAAAGTTTTTTCGTAATTTTTAGTAGTAACTCTAGTAGGCGGATTTCATTGAAAATACAACTGACAGCAGTTCTGATAAGTTAGTATAATTGCAAATTAAATCTTCCCTCTAAAATTTCAAATTCCGGAGCAAAAAATCTGTTGATCAAATTCCTTAAATCAGGCTCGGTTTTAAACATTAAGAAGTCAAAGAAATTGTTCAATGAAGACGATGCTGTTACAGTTCTCGCCGTTCATTCCGGAAGAGAATCTCCAATGTTGCCTTTAAGAAGGAGGGCAATAATAACAGGGATAAGTAAATCTCATTTACAAAGAATATTTAGGAGAATAAAATTTTACCATTTAAACCGCAATTTAAGCAAACTTTATAAATTGGTGATGAAGTCAAACGTATGGATTTTTGTTTAGAAATGGGCTATAGAGTTTTGGAAGATTCAAATTTTCATGAACGAATTATGATGAATCAACGTTTTCAACTAACGGAGTCGTTTCGTCTCAACATTGCCGGTACTGGAGTAAGACGAATCCAAGCTTTAGAATCAGTTGTCACAGACAATATTTAAAATAAGTTCATGTGTGGTGTGCGGTTTCGTACCATGGCATTATTGGCCTATATTTTTTTGATCAAAATTTAAACCGTAATTCATATTTGGAAATGTTGCAAAATTTTTAAACTAATGAACTGGATGAATCCGTTGCACTATCGAATTGGATAGGAAGAGATGGTCCCATTTTTTGGTCACTGAGAAGTCCTAATCTTACAATAATGGACTTTTATCTGTGGGGTTGTTTAAAACAAATTGTGTAGAGTGAGCCACTAGACAATGATAAAGAATAGGATTAAAAAATAGGATACCAAATGCAGTCAAGTCCTTATCAATCTTAGAAATAAGACGCAGTTTCAATGAATTTAGAGCTCGCGTTCAAAGCTGTGCAGAAAAAGGAGGGGCATTATTTGAATAAAAAATTAATAGTTTAGTTTTTTGAGAATTTTATTTTATTTTACCATTATTTGTTAAATTTATTAAATAAAACTTGAGTCCAATTTGTATATTTTCTAGCAAGGGAATGATAACTCGAGAATTGTTCCAGTTAAATAAAAGGTAATTTGTGTTTTGGAGGTTTGAAAACAAGCAGATGAGTAAATCATCAAGAGTGAAATTTTCTGAGAAATCAAAAATAAAAAAAACTTTCCTCTTTTAAAGTCGATCCGGGGACATACTGTATAAAAATAACTAAATAAATGAATCTGTCTTGGTTTTTTCCGATATGGCATTCTTTTATATGGAACACCCTGTATATTTTCTCAAAAATGAAGCGAGAATTGGTAACTGGTAACAGATGTATTACCACCTCGAACAGGCGCATTTCGAACCGGCTGATGTTTAGTGCAATAGCCCCCATATACTAACTAATAAGTTACATATAACAGATAGTTTCGGAGGAGTTGGTGTTAGTATGAATCGACTCGTACGTCATGTTGACATTTCTCTCTAATGTACGTTAAATTTCGGTGATGAATATTTTACGTATTAGTTGTAATCACGAAAGATGATCCCTGCGTCATCAATTAGATTTGTATGAATCAAATCCGTACTTCGGCGTCATATTAGATACTGTAAATATCAAAATGAATATGGCAGCTATGACAGTTTCATTTTGGGTTAAGTGCGTGGAGATTTATTGACAGGCCGTTAAAATTTAAAACAAGTGGTTGCAATTGTACGTACCGTAATGTTCTACAATGTGTTGCCATTATAGTTAAAAAATAAATTACTTCAAAAAATTGTTAAACGAATACGTATTTGTAAGGACGAAATCAACAGTTCCATCAATTGTCTACGGAGATGCATTGTCAAATGTATGTCAAATTTTTAAGTGAAGAAGCGGAACATATAGTTTAACCGCAGACAACGAACTAATCTCGTTTTTGTCTTATTCAAGTGAATTGCACGAGCCGTACGTCTGAGCTAGGCAACGTTTCAAAATACAAACTGTCATCCAGGCTGTCCTTGTCATACAAATAGATCATAAATAGATGTCTGGATACGAAAATTATTCTTTGAATGTCGTTGATTGAGTTATATGTAAGTGATGCAGGGATCATCTTTCGTGATTACAACTACATATAACTACCTATATCTGTGTTTAATTACGCTGTTAATGACGTAACTGACAAAAATTCGACTGTAATGGAGCCTGAAGCCGGATCGACGTATGAGTGAGGGAGGAAGGTGGGGGAGGAGATATCATGTGTGTTGATTTTCAAGTAATTCTTCTTCTTCTGTTACAAACTCGAAGAAAAAGTTGTAAATGTGTGTAAATGTCAATAATATTACTATCTGGAATGTTATTATACAGGCTAACAACTTGAACTACGAAAGTCTATTCATAGGAGAGGGTGGTGGGAGTTAAAATTAAACGTATCCATTTTACTATTGTCAGCTTTTTATATGACAGGAATGTCAGTGGTTATGTCTATGCGGTTATGACAAATACTTTATCGAACCATCAAACTATTCTAATGGAATACACAATTAATGGAAAAGTGCAAATTATAAAGTGGATTTATAATTTGCCATAGTATTTGACATAATCTCTGACATTTCTGTCACTACCTTCTCCTATCAATAGGCTTTCGTAGTTCAAGTTGTTATCCTGTATAGCAGAACCAACAGTTGTAAAAAATCATTGATAGCATTGGAATTTTGCAGGTTAGGAGGAAGAACTATACTTTTAGAAGGAGCTGACATAATATCCAGATCCCTTAGATCATGTCAGATTTCATTTGTTCGCTGGACATGAAATTTGAGATACGTTTTTTTTTCTCGTTTTATGGCGTTAGTGATAAAATTCCTTAATGATTTATAATATATACAACGGGCAGGGCTACACCTTTCCATTCTTTAATGAAATGGGTAATTCATGATTTTTGATTTTTCGTATTTTACAAGTTGTATAAGGAGCATTGTGTACACAGTCGTTCTGCGATGAGACTGGTTTCATCAAAGCTCTTAGCCCAGCCACATCTATGAGTGAATGATGGTACGTGGTTCTACCATTCCTCTACTTAACCTCAAAATTTGAGCGAATTCGGTTGATATGTCACTGTGGTTTGAATATTCCCAGACAGCACAAGACATCTTATGGATGTCTTATGTAAGTCTGTATTATGCCTGAACGCCTAAAGATATAAAGAAGACATTTTATGGACGTAGTTTTAAGGACGTCTCTCGGATGTTCATTTATGGCATGCATAAGACGTTTCTCAAAAGTCTAAAAACCACATTTTAGACGTTTTATATAACAAATTCGACAAAATGTGAAATAGTGTATTTGAGATTGTGTTCATGTTTCAAAAGAATATGACGCGATCATTGATAATTTTCAATTTATTTTTTTATTAATACAATTTAATAAGTGATTTAATGTTCCCCGTATATTCAACCAATCAGCGTTTACTTCAATATATCACATACATCACCGTCTTCGAAACTATGCGATATTTTAATGGCGATCGACTCGGTTTGACTATTTGATTTGAACAGAGTTTGAGTTTAATTCTGGTTTCATTTAGTCATTTTCGCAGTTTTAGTTAGTTTACAAGGAATTGAAATACCAAGTCATTCATAAGATGACTGTGGTAGGTATATGTATCAATACTGTTAGCTTAAACAGGCGGTATCTATAGGGCCTTATTTTGAATACATTGAAAACCCAGACAATTATGACTGACATATGTCCAAAATAGATATCCATAAGACGTTGTAAAACGATGTCTTATAAACGTTGACATTTGTAACATTGGATGTCTATTCGACATCTTTTATGGACGTCTATAAGATGTCTTTGTGCTGTCTGGGTTAAATTCTGTTTTAAATTAAGTAAAAGTGCTTCAGAAACGTACGAAACGCTTTAAAAGAATGTGTACGGGCACCAATCATGCCTTGACAAAAGGCATCATTGTTATCGATCAAGCACCGTATTCACTTGATTTGGCTCCGTTCGACCATACTGAAATGTAAGGAAATCGTTTCGATATTACCGCGCTCAACGAAGCTTCGACCGCCATACTAAACGTCATTCCAGTCGATGAGTATAAACAAGGTTTCGAAAAATTTGTTGAATAAACAAGAATAAAAAATTAAAATAATAAACGCTTTATATATTTTTTTGGATCAATCCCATTGGATCTGGTACAGACTGCTGTTGTGGTGTCAAAACTGTATAACGAAATAGAAATTAGAGTTTGCGTTAACATTCATGCTGTTAACAACGACAGATGATATAGCACTCAACTAAACAACTCAACAACAATATCAACAATTACATCAAGAATTTAAAACCATCCAGTAACTGTTTAAGAACACGTCAGATTCTAACTATTAACAAAAGAAACAGTTAGGAATAAAACGATAAGCCATCAATTTTAGATTTTTAGAAAAATCTATGTGAAACAATTAAATTAACAAAAAAAATTGCACCCACACAAAATTCCTAAATAATGACCTCACACGAACTTGCATTTACAACTTAACAAACATTAACCTTACTCTAACCTTTTTACTCGTAATAATTTTTAAATAAAAGCCTAAATTAATCATATTTATCACTTTTACATTACAAAATAATCCTGTTGAAATTAACTCCTCGTTCACACGAAATAAATTTGAGCGCGTATGTATTTGCGACGCGTTCACATAGAGGACGCACTTGTCGACGCCGCGGACAACACGAAAAGACTGCGCTCGAATGTTTTATTTGAATCGAGTCCGATGTATGCAACATACCGGCCAGCGGTTACCAACTCCAGTTGACTACCTACGCGCAACTTTTACCCCAATTTAGGAGAAAACCTGTTTATACATTGTTGCCGTGAGCGGCCGGGTGAATAATAATAATAATCGTTCTTGTACGCTGACAACCTTCCTTTATTTGGGCAATATGTCACTAACACAGGAGTCTTGACGTCATCCATTGCGTTACGTGGTTCATCGATTAACAAAAGAATGCCATTTTTTTTTCCGTTGCATCGTTTCTGTTCAATATTTATAGAAAACGTATAATACATAACGTTGTTCGTGTTTCTATTTTAGTACTTTTTTTAATAAATTAGAATTTATTTAAAATTGACTAATAAATTGCTGATATTTTTTATTGCAATTAAGATGGTGAAAATGGAAAAAGCAATTGAACATTTCGTTTGCGAAGTATAATGGGATAATGTTTTGAACAAAAAATACTAAGCTAACATGCTGTCCAAATTGTTAAAATTCAATCATCATTGAATGAAGTTCTCGAAGGTAACCTTTAGAAGAAACTTTGAAAACATGATATTGGTGTGGTTTTCTATTTTTATTTTTCGATGTAGTCTCCTCGAAAATAGATATACTTCTTCAAAACTGTGCTCCGGTGTCTCTTCAAGCCGTCGGAAAAGTAGGATGTTTCGAGGTCTGCAAAATAATTATCTGTAGCGGCGATGACCTCCTCATTTGAGGTAAATCTCTTTCCTATCAGCGATTTTTTCAGGTTTTGGAATAGGAAAAAGTCGTTTTATGGAGGATGAGAGACTAATTCGATCAATCAATTTGGACACGACTATGCTCCAATCATTGTCGTGGTGAACAAACACTTTTTTCTGCTGCAATCGGGGCCGTTTCTCCTTCAATACTGCATCGAATCGGGCCAATAATCGTTCTTCCCCTCTGCAGATAGTCGATGAGGATCACATCTTGGGAATCCCAAAAATAGTCGCCATGATCTTTCCGGCCGATGGAACGGTCTTTGCTTTCTTCGGACCTGATCCACTCGGAAAAGTCTACTGCTTCAAATGTCCCCTGGTCTTCGGTATGTAGTGATGGATCCAAGTCTTATCCACGGTTACGAAACGCAAGAAGAAATCACCCTTCGATTGCGTTGAATTCTGGTCAGACACTCCCTCGAAACGGTCACCGGATTTCGTTTTGCTCCGTGTGTGAGAAAATGCCCAACATTTCGTGTAGTATATATGACCAACGCGTTTCTCTGAGATGCTTGTTGCCTCTGCTATCTCTTTCAGCTTCAATCGGCGATCGGTTAAAACGACATCATGAATCTTGTCGACCATTTCATCGTTGGTAGCAGTTTTTGGGGCGTCCATTGCGTGGTTCGTCACTTGTGCTTGTGCGACCACGTTTGAACTCGCTCACCCAGAAGCTGATGGTCGAAAATGATGGAGTAGATCCGCCATGAATGTTTAGCAAATATTTCGAATTTCCGTCGCCGTTTTTCTAGCCATCCAGAAGTGTTTTGTCACTGCACGAAATTCGATTTGATTTGCTACACAAAACACACTCTTACTACAACTATTGATAGTAGACGTCTGCCCTTGCCAACCAATGAATCCGCTTCAATCTCCGTGGACCATCTATCTTGCCAATTCAGCAAACATTTCAGGTCGCCCTCGTAATTTGATAAAATTGTGCAAAAATAGGGGGTTGAATTGCACCAAGCATATGTGCCATCTTTTGTCCAAACTTTTTTCGAAATGAGAATGGATCTTTCGAAATTCCATCTCTAAGGGGACGAAATAGGAAAATGGAAAATTTTACGGTCAAATTTATCAAACACATGATTTGGGTCTTTTTTTAATTCAACCCCTAAGGAGGTGAAACTGGATGAAAGATGATGAAAGGGGGTGTCAAAGTTTGTGTAGTAAATAATATTTTTATGGTCAAACTTACTTGAAACTTGGCACTGATGCTCTTGGACAAAATTAATATAAACGTGATTTGACTTTTTGTTTAATTCACCCTCTAACGGAGCAAAAAGGGGTGGCAACAGTTGTGAAGGAAAAAACTTAAAAAACATGATGAAAACACATTGATGGTCAAATTTATTTGAAACTTGGTATTACTGCTGTTTGACACAATTAATGAAACACGTATTTCGAGAGGGTGAAAATACAAAAAATTAAAGAAAAACATATTTTTATAGTCAAATTTATTTAACTTGATATTATTACTCTTTGATATAATTAATTAAACATGTGTTTCGTATTTCTTTCTTATTCAATCCTGTGGCTGAAAGAGGATTGCAAAGTTTATTAAATTTATTTTAAAAATTAAAAAAAATATGTTTTTATGGTCAAATTTATTTCAAACTTGGTATTACTGCTGTTTGACACAATTAACAAAACACGTGTTTCGGTGATTTTTTAAATTCAACCTCAAAGCCGGTTGCAAGAGGGTGGAAAAGTTGACGTACAAAAAATTAAAAAAAAACATTTTTATGGTCAAATTTATTTAACTTGATATTATTGCTCTTTGACATGATTAATTAAACATGTGTTTCAGATTTCTTTTTTATTCAATCCTGCGGCTGAAAGAGGACTGCAAAGTTTTTTAAATTTAGTGTAAAAGTTTAAAAATAGTTATTTACGAACCAAGTGCGTGAAATCATATTTCGCCAATGAGTGACCAGTCACGAATTCACGAAATGTTTCACGCGCGAAGTTTGTACAATATTTTTTGTACGAGAACTATAATAATAATACATATTGTTAAATACGTTATCGTTTATGACCATATTATTGAGGTTAAGGATTTATGATTTTAAAATGTCACTAAATTAATCAAGTTCCAGGAAGTACCAACTTTACTTTTACGCGCTCGTGCTTAAAGTGACTTTTTACGCACGCAAATCGAATCGTGAAATGACAGGTTTTGATAAGCGAGTACAAAAATATATTTTTTTAAATTTTTAGACTAAATTTAAAAGACTTTGCAATCCTCTTTCAGCCACAGGATTGAATAAGAAAGAAATCCGAAACACATGTTGAATTAATGATGTCAAAGAGCAGTAATATCAAGTTAAATAAATTTGACCATAAAAATATGTTTTTTTTAAATTTTTTGTACGTCAACTTTTCCACCCCCTTGTAACCGGCTTTGAGGTTGAATTTAAAAAATCACCGAAACATGTGTTTCGTTAATTGTGTCAAACAGCAGTAATACCAAGTTTGAAATAAATTTGACCATAAAAATATATTTTTTTTAACTTTTAGACTAAATTTTAAAAACTTTGGAATCCTCTTTCATTCGCAGGATTGAATAAAAAAAGAAATTTGAAACCCATGTTTAATTGATTATGTTAAAAAAATATGTTTTATCAAAATTTAAATAAATTTGACCATAAAAATGATTTTTTTAATTCTTTGTACGTCAACTTTTCCACCCCCCTGTCGCCGGTTTAAAGGTCGAATTTAAAAAATCACCGAAACACGTGTTTCATTAATTCTATCAAAATTGTAATAAAAGTTTGAAATAAATTTGACCATAAAAATATATTTTTATGGTCAAATTTATTTCAAACTTGGTATTACTGGTGTTTGACACAAATAATGAAACACGTATTTCAGGAGGGTGAAAAATACAAAAAATTAAAGAAAAACATATTTTTATAGTCAAATTTATTTAACTTGATATTACTGCTTTTTGACATCATTAATTAAACATGTGTTTCGGATTTCTTTTTATTCAATCCTGTGGCTGTAAGAGGATTGCAATGTTTATTAAACTTATTTTAAAAATTAAAAAAATATGTTTTTATGGTCAAATTTATTTCAAACTTGGTATTACTGCTGTTTGACACAATTAACGAAACACGTATTTCGCTGATTTTTTAAATTCAACCTCAAAGCCGGTTGCAGGGGGGTGGAAAAGTTGACGTACAAAAAATTTAAAAAAAACATTCTTATGGTCAAATTTATTTAACTTGATATTATTGCTCTTTGACATGATTAATTAAACATGTATTTCGGATTTCTTTGTTATTGAATCCTACGGCTGACTATTGTATTTGAATGGTGTGGCTATATAAAAAATGAAATATTCTTTATGGTTATTGACTAGTAACGGTATTTAAATGATGGCAAAAACATTTTATGTGGCTATTGTTTTTATCGCGTAAATTAGACGGTGCCTATAATAAAGATAAGTAAAATTAGGATTGCAAAGTTTATTAAACTTACTTTAAAAATTAAAAAAATATGTTTTTATGGTCAAATTTATTTCAAACTTGGTATTACTGCTCTTTGACACAATTAATGAAACACGTGTTTCGGCGTTTTTTTTTAAATTTAATCTTAACTAACCAAGCGGGTGACGGATGGAAAAGATTAGGTATCAAAAAAATTTAAAAAATATATTTTTTATGGCCAAACTAGATATTAATGCTTTTCGACTTTACTAATGAAACACGTGCTTTGACATTTTTTTTCGATTTAATCCTTAGTTGGGTGAAAAAGTGTTTATGGTCAAATTTATTTGACGTTGCTGTTAATGCTTTTTGACGTAAATAATGAAGCATGTTTATCAGAATTTTTTTAAATTCAGCTCGTAAGGATATGAAGGAAATAAAAACATACAAAAACTGTACAAATCTTATAGTCTACTATTTGAGTAAAAAAGCCAGTTTTCTATTTATGTTTATAAAATGTGTACATATAAAACTCAAAAATTCCTATTGCATATCTTTAAGAAATTCAATTGTAAAAATATAATTTGTAGGTAATAGTTATTTACGAACCAAGTGCGTGAAATCATATTTCGCGAATGAGTGAGCAGTTTAAAGCGCGAGCCGAAGGCGAAAGATTTATGATTTTAAAATGTCACTAAATTAATCAAGTTCCAGGAAGTACCAACTTTACTTTTACGCACTCGTGTTTAAAGTGACTTTTTACGCACGCAAATCGAATCCTGAAATGACAGGTTTTGATAAGCGAGTACAAAATGCTATTTTAATAACTTAAATATAATTTGTTATTATTTTCTATCTCGATTTAATAGAATTATCCACTCTTAAATATAAATTTTTCTATTGCACAATATTATATTGTAGATATAGTTCATTTTATAACAATCTGATATTGCCCGCGAATGATTCCAAGATAAATACACGTTATCATTGTTATTGAAAGAACTAATAATTGTTCTAATTAGAACTGAATACCACTATTACACTATCCTTTTTTATGAAAGTGAATATGTCGGTCTTTATCTTTATCCACATTATTTACTAGCCTTTTTTAACAAACACTTGAAGTGTGTCTAACAGATTTAAGTGAGAGAGATGAATGTATTGACGCAATAAAACATTTTCCATGAGGTTTTGTTATACGATGTTAATAGTTAAACATCATAGCGCTAACTGGGTGTTTAACTATTGTATTTGAATGGTGTGGCTATATAAAAAATGAAATATTCTTTATGGTGTGAAAATATTGACTAGTAACGGTATTTAAATGATTGCAAAAACATGAAAGGTTGCTATTGTTTTTAGAGTCGCGTAAATTAGACGGTGCCTATAATAAACCGTAAGTAAAATTAATATGATTAATTAATTTGTTTTTTGACTGATTTCGAAACTATAGCAATAACTGTCAAAAGCAATCAACCAATTTGGTGCTTTCTAAACCTGGCTTTTTTCGGAAATGTCAGTGTCAATGTCATTATTATATGAAATGTCAAATTATAAAAAAAAAAATGTATATTTGCTTTATTTTTGCTTGTTTTAACACGTGATTCAAGTGACGTAGAGCAGTCAATTTGATGTCACATCAAGTTATACAACGACCACTGCTGACGTCAATAGTGGACCTCACTTGAATAGTGATTCGAATGGACGCATCTGTGACGATTTTGGGGTGTTTTTCGACTAATTTTGTACGCGATTCTAACTACTGTTCCTTTAATTCCTGTACATCATTTTTCTCTTGATACTTCATCAACTGAAATGATACGAAAGTCAGGATACGAACAGACACGGCAAAGAAGATTGATAAACCGCAAATATCAACGAAGCAAATCGATCGTGCGTAGTTGCCAAATGTCAGGACGCGGAAGTTCTGACATTCGACAACACCATTTCGATTTCTAGTTTATCAGAATTTTTAAAAACTTTGAATAGCTTTTTTGTCATTTCCTCCAAACTGAGGGTATTGTAAATGTTTTCATATAAATTCGACGCTCAATTATCCGCTATATATGCATTTACTATTCTTTTTTTCGTTCATTTATTTTAGAGGTCAATATATGACGGGTCATCGCATGACTTTGGACCACTTTGGTCATGAAACGACTATTTATTGACGTATCGTAGTGAGACTGTTTTCACTTTCCCTATTCGATTTTCTTTGTGGAATCTTACCTATAATATGTATATTTTCTCATACATGAATCGATATTTTCATTTAATAATAAACATGTTGTACAGATGTGTGCAAAAAAAGTGGGACAACTCTTATAAGCATAGATCTTTCTTTTCAGATGGCAACAATTTTGCAACTTTATGTTGACATGCTTGATTTTTTAACTTTAATGTGTCTTAAGTAATTCTAAACTAAAAAGATAAATCTAAAGCGTAAATCAATTCTTTAAGGTTGTCAAACTCAATATTTGCTTCAAACATTTACAGTCACTCGGTACATGAATATGTTACATTACAAATTATCAAAGGATTTCTGACATTTCAGACGCTTTCAGTTTTCGACAAGCACTTTGACATTAATGATTAATAAATAATACATTATTTATAAAATTCATACTGTAAATTAATTATGTTTAAACAAATATGATAGAGTTAATTGTCATTATTATTATACGCATTGTTATCGGATTAATTTTCGAGCAGAAATTCAACGATATTCGCGCCATCTAGTATATCTTTCACATATTTCAAAGGTCATTAAAAAATACGAAACAGTTATTTCACAAAATTATTAAATTGAGTTTAGAGTGTAACACACATAATTAAATAATGGATATTAAAAGATTCAATCAATTTCATTTGTGAAGAAATTTGATAGTTTGTAAGTTAATATCGTTAAAATTAATTTTAGGTTAAGTTATAATTAGGTAATCTCGTTTTATCACTTTCTTCTTTTCGTCTTTTATAACAATAAATCCTTTCATGTATTTTAAACAGATTTTCCACAGGTATATATGTACGTAAGTACATAATAGTATTAATTAAATTAAAAGTATGTGTAACTATGACGCTTTTTATATCCTGGCAAGGTTTTTTTATATTGCTCGAACGAATGTTTGAGCGCTCAAACATCGATAAACACATTTCAAGTTGACGTTTTAGCTTTCGAACAATGATTCGAGCAATAAATAAACATTCTAATCATCAGAATCAATTAGAATTATAATAAATCATAACCACGCGAGTGCATTATCATATGAATTAGCAACTAATCTAATTTGACATTGAAGAAATGTCATTGTCAGTGCTGACACGCATAAAATATCAAATTAACTACTATCAAAATAAAGTAATATATTTTTTTACTAAATACTTTTCAATTTGAAATAATTTTGAGTTTGTTTTTTACAGAAAAGTACAGTTACATACCTTCTTACAAAATACATTATTAAAAAAATACTTACGGTAAAAATTTAAAAAATGACGAGCCGTCCGCTAGATGACGCAATTCCAATCAACGAAAGCGAAGCTAAAGGAAATTCAACGATAATTGTGAGCCGAAAGAGAAAATATTTGGCGAAAAGTCGGTCACTTCTAATACACCAATCCAATACAGTAACATTATTCTTACTACTATTATGCTGTTGGGCTATCGGATATGCGTTATTTGGAGAGGTTGTTGGGATTCACAGTCAAATGTTTTCATTAGTCGTAAGTTTTAAGATTTTTTTAAAAGTAAACGTTTCGGATTTTATATTTTAATATACAGGTATTATTTATCACGGCGAAAATTGCTGGTTACTTAACTTCGTTACTTAAATTACCACCAATGGTCGGCATGTTACTTATGGGCGTCTTACTTAGAAATGTTGGCTTCTTAAATATTGACGGAAATTATCGAAAATTTACTGCAGTTTTACGGTAAACCAAAAAAATTTTGACATAAACCTGACATATTGTAACATTATTTCCACAGCCAACTAGCTCTAGTCAACATCATGCTTCCAGCTGGTTTAGGCCTCGATTCCGCCGCCTTGAAAAAGATGATTTGGATGATCCTCAACCTCGCTATCGTTCCAGTAGCCGCAGAAGTCGTAGGAATAGCCGTGGCATCTTATTTCCTGTTAGGGTTCCCGTGGCTTTGGGGAATTCTCCTTGGGTAGGGCAAAATCACGTGTAAACATGACCTATATGGTGTTGAAAAGTTTTTCGGCGTTGTTCAAGGTTACTTTTGGCCGCGGTATCGCCGGCCGTCATAATACCCTGTCTCTTCGAATTGCAAGATATGGGTTATGGTGTTAATAAGGGTATTCACACTCTGGTCATCGCAGCATCGACGATCAACGACATCATCTGCATAGCGTTATTTGGGATTATGATTGGATTAATTTTTAGTTCAGGTTTCTCTCCTTCCATGGACTTTTTTTTCTTAAACAAATTTAGTGTTTTTAATAGAATTTTCTTTAGGATCCCTAACCATGCAAATCCTTCAAGGTCCAATAGTGATAGCAATGGGATTTGCTTACGGAATTGTATGGGGAATCGTCTGTCAAATCTTACCTAATTTGCGAGACAACTACCTGATAACCCTCCGAACTTTATTACTGGGATTGGGATGCGTTGTCGCCGCTTTAGGTAGTGACGCCTTAGGTTATGGAGGAGCAGGGCCTTTAGGGTGTATCGTAGCAGCATTCGTAGCAAGTTTAGGTTGGAGAAAACAAGGTTGGGGAACTAGCGTAAGTTGGACGATCCCAATTGGACGATTCCCCTTCCTAAATTCGTAATTTATAGAATCCAGTTAGAATGAATTTCGCTTTACTTTGGAAATTTTTCGAACCAATATCATTTGGCTTAATTGGGATGGAAGTCAACTTGCAAATTTTGGAACCAACCACAGTTGGATGGGCTATGATAATTATGCTAGTTCCTCTATTGGTAAGGCTCGTTACGTCAAATCAATTACATATATTGAAATTGATATGTTCTAGTTGAGGATTGTAGTCTCCTTCTTTTCGACGTACTGGAGTGATTTTAACTTCAAAGAGAATGTTTTTATAGCTATCTCTTGGGTTCCAAAAGCAACAGTTCAGGTATACCTACTAACACATCCACACATTCCAAATGATTGATTCTGAAGGCCTATTGAGATAATTTATCCCTAACAGCACCATTTACGTTAATTAAACTTTCCATGGCCTTCGTAATCGTTAACCAATTTTTGACAGCTGTCAAATTGTCAAAACGTAATTATATTTAGTTTTGGTTTGGACGAAGGTAACAATTAAAGTACTTTAGATAGATATTAATCAGTGAAAACAGTTTCTTGGCCATCAAATTAAGACACTAACTGTCAAATAGTAAAAATTATTTTTCGGTAATTCCACCGATTCAGTAATTATAGCTGTCAACATACACGTGACAACTGTTTTTTTTTACAGTTTTTAGTGGCGTAACGATAAAACAAATTCTGACAGCTGTCAAATTGTTAAAAACAAATCCGATCATTTTTGCAGTCGTGCAGTAATTATTCTGAAAGCTGTCAAACTATAAAAGCATTTATTTTCTCACTGTTCTGGCAGGGATAACTGTCAAAATGTTTTTGTTAGTTGTTAAATTGCAAAGATAGTAACTGTCAAATAGCAACTTTTTCGGTAATTCAATAATTATTGTTAATGTGGATTTGTCAGCTATAAAATTACTTATTTTTACAAGTTAGAGTGGCGTAAACGTAAAAAAAAACGTCTGACAAGTGTCAAATTGTTGAAAATAAATCCAGTTATTTCTGCAGTTGCTGCTCTTATAATTGTTCGGAAAGCTGTCAAACTGCGAATATATTTATTTTCTCACTGTTCTGGCAGGTGTAACTGTCAAAACATTTCTGTCAGCTGTCAAATTGTACTTTTAGCGGTAATTTTAGCTTATTGTTTGATTTTTTTACCAATTTGAGTGTCGTAATCGCAAAAAAAAAAAATTCTGACAGCTGTCAATTTGGAAAAATATAAATTTATTTTTTGTCAGTATAAGAAGATTTCTAACGGCTACCAAATTGTAAATGGAGTCATTGTTACAGTTTCAATGTATTATGTCAAAGTCAATTTTGGCACCTCTACATTGCAAAATGAATTATTTTTTACAGTTCCCCGATAGTAGTAAAAATATTTTAACTTGTTGTTTGATTTTTTTTATCAATTTGAGTGTAATTTATTTTTTTTTCAGTATAAGATTTTTAACGGCTACCAAATTGTAAACAAAGTCATTGTTACAGTTTCAATATATGTCAAAGTATTTCGGATAGTTAGTAAGTTGTAAAAGTGCGTCAAATTTGACAGTTGTATCTGTCAAAATACATTCGACACCTCTAAATTGCAAAATGAATTATCGTTTACAGTTCCCAATAGTTGTAATTGTGGAAATATCTTTGACAGCTGTCAAATTACGTATTTTTCGAAAACTGTCAAATTACATTTTTCTACCAGTTGGTTACTATCAAAAGAATTTTTTCCCAGTGGTGACAGCAAATTATAAAATGTCAAATGTTCATTCATATTAAATTATAAAATGTCAAATGTTAATTTTTATTTTTAGGCTGCCCTAGGTCCGGTCGCGTTAGATAAAGCTCGTGAACTCAACGATGATACATTAATCGATTATGCAAGTGTTGTAGTCGTAGTTGCAGTATTATCGATAATAGTAACATCACCTATAGGGGCCGTACTTATTATGCAATTAGGACCCAAATTTCTCCATCGTACAATACCAGATAATTCTAATCTTTAGCATTTAAATGAGATAATCCGTATGTCACTTAATTTTATTATACTATAGAAAATAAAAACAGAAGAAAACCTACCGATTTTTATTTTTGTATCTAATTTAAAACATTTTCTTAATATTATCTAACGCTAAATGTACAAAAATATAAAAAGAAATGTATCAATCTATTAAAATATTAAATTTACGATTACTTCAGCATGAAAAATAAAAAAGCGATTTTATTGGCGATAAATACATGTATCTTTAATATATCTAATAACAAGTATATAAAAAAAAATACTATATTAAATATGATCTACTTTCTCCGTGGAAATATAAATTAAATAACGAGACTTACAGAGTATAAAGAAAATAATTATTTTCTTTAAATCACACAACAGCATCAACCCGATGTCATTAATTCACATTGTTCTTCTTGCGAAGGTGGAGGCGTCGTAATAGGCCTTTTAAATAATAGAATATGCGGCTCTACGATAAAAAATAAATGCCTATATAGATTCTTCATAAGAGATAATTGACTAACCTGGCGAATGTGTCATGTAATGTACCCAACCTTTGCTTTGTTGTACACCGATGCTTCTCCACTCTTGTTCGGACATTAGATGCGTTTTAGGTACCATTTTTACTAATTCTTTCGGTAAAACAACGTGCCTGTTAGATTTAAAAGCAACTTGTTATAGTAATCTTAACCTTAACTTTAAATATCGCATTATTTACCTATATTCGTATTCGTCATCGTAGTATTTATCGGAATAATAGATATTCTTGCTTATTTCTTCTATTTTCTCGCGATTCATATTATTATTGATGCGATAAATAGATGAAATTCCGGTAAAATTATTAGGGAAAAAATACACAGGCCAAACTTTTTTGTAACTTCTGTAACGGTCGAATTGAAATTTGACGCATGCGTATGAAAGGGGAAACAATTTGAAGTTGTAACCAACCTATGAAAACGGAAATTCACTGTTTGATTTTGTTTTTTGAATAATGAAGACCCAATTTTAGATTTGTTTTTATATAAAATTTATTTGTGTAAAATATATAAAACAAACACCAATTTATTACAAAAAAAAAGAAATATAAAATCTTCATGATATGTTGTAAAAATCTTGGTTTTACACAAAGAATTGTTATAAATACTATATCTAATCACGATAAGCGGGTTTTGTCAAAGCCTATTTGATGAAAATTTTTAGTAAATATAACATTTCTTTGGTTCAAAATAAAATAAACTAAAGTATATATATCTATATTACCTTCATATTTTTTCGCTTATATAATAATAGATAATAGCTACGCTTAAAAACAAATATCGCAAGAAAATATTAAAAATATATATATACAATCTAAACGAAACAATATAAATAAAAACATAGATTCCGATGCCATTTTCAACAACTACATTTAAAATCTAATAGCACAGTAGAATAAAAATCTAATATAATCGTTATCTCTTACACAATATAAATAGGACGTTTTAAGTATATAAGACAACTGCACCAAGCGAGGTATAATTTTAATACTCATTAAATATTTAATATTCATTAATCTATTCGTTTTTTTTTTTAAAAAAGCAAAAAAATACCTTTCGTGACTACAATTTACAAAAAGCAAATACTTCTTTCGTTAATCAATATTTAGTATGCGATGAAGGAGGAGCTGTAATCGGTCTTTTGAACAGTAAAATATGTGGTTCTGTAAATGTTAATTAAATGGAAATGTATACGATTCCAATTAATATTTAATAAATTATAAATACCTGGATTATGCGTCATATAATGCACCCATCCTCGACTTTGTTGTACTCCAATACCTCTCCATTCATCCTCAGACATTAAATGCGTTTTCGGTACTAATTTTACTAATTCTTTAGGTAAAACTACATGCCTATAAGAGGAATTATCACAATAAGATACAATTCAATTGAAATTTATCGATAATAACACTTACCTATATTCGTTTTCGTTATCGTAATACTTATCCGAGTAGTAAATATTTTTAGCATTCATGATTTTGGCCTTACAACACGAAATTTAAATTTTATTTTAAAGAGCCAGCTCTTAAAATCTCGTAACGGCCAATTTTCAGTTTGAACTGATTTAAAATTGACGTCTGCGCAGTAGAGCCAATCGCAACAAGTTGTCATGAAGGACCAATATTTGAAAAATTAATATTACTTCTTTTTAAAATTTCGCCAATATGAGACATTAAGATGTGGTATTATTATTTAAATTAAAATATAATTCAATTTAATCAAATTCTTTAAATTTAAATTAATATTTCTAATTAAAATAAAATTTGTAGTTATATTCATTATATTACGTGTGGTAGTACTGGGCGTCAATTTTGACATGTTTGACAAATTGTAACCCTATTTTATATTAGATTTATTTACTATGTAAATCTATTAAATATCTTCTAATTTATTTAATATTTTCATATAAAACTACGTTAAGCTAAAAAAACTAAGCAAGTATTCGAATTATTTATATACATAATGCCTAAATACGACAGGTAAGTTTAATCGAATAAATTTGATTTAACCTTATTGTTTTTAATTAAATCATGATTTAAATTAGATAAAAACCTTGCTTGTTTTAAATTATAGACGGGATAGATCTCCGGATACGCGCGATAATCGTTTAAAATGCAAAACATCCCATTCGAGAAGATCAAGGTCACACGAAGATGACAGGAGGAATAAATATTCTCGATCTTCCAGCAGTAGTACGAACAGCAAGACATCCAAGAAGATTAAAGAGAGTTCTAGGTCGAATTCGAAACATAAGAAAAGTAAGAAATACGATTCGGATTCGAGTAGTACATCCGTGAATGATTCCGATTCGAGTAGTAGTTCCGATGATTCCATCGAATTGTTAAAAAAATTAAAGGCTGAACGATTAAAACAGGTGGAGGATAGGAAACACCAAAAAGAGGCAATGAAAGCGAATGAAACGCCTGAAGAGAAAAGATTAAGGCGATTATTAAAGAAAGAGGCAAAAGAACGTAGGAGGAAAGAGCGAATGGGCTGGGATAATGAATATTTACATTATACGAATACCGATAATCCGTTCGGTGATGCAAATTTACTTACAACTTTCGTATGGACTAAAAAATTAGTTAAAGAAGGTTTAATTGGTGCTAGCAGGGAGGAATTAGAAACTAGAAATCGATATAAACAAGAAGAAAATAAACGAGAATTAGAAAAGGTATTTAACTATATTAATTGTGATATATATTTATTGATTGCCAACTTTATTTCAGGTAAAGAAACGCAGACTCGAACGTGAATTGGAACGGCAGAAACGCGAGGAAGAGATGCAATTAATGCAACGCAGTAAGGAAGCCGCACAGTTTGAAGAATGGGAACGCCAAGAGGACCAATTCCATTTAGAGCAAGCTAGACTAAGATCGCACATTCGAATACAAGATGGTCGAGGTAATACGAACGATTTACCCAATTTTTTTACCATTCTAACCATATTTGCTTTTAGCGAAACCCATTGATTTACTCGCTAAATACATCAGTGCCGAAGAAGAGGTAGATGCCGTCGAAATGCACGAACCGTACACTTATTTAAACGGCCTCCATATTAAAGATTTAGAAGATTTGGTTGAAGATATCAAAGTTTACAAAGAGTTGGAACGCGGAAAGAATTTAGATTATTGGAATGATATAACCGTGATCGTCGAGGATGAATTACAAAAATTACGAAAGTTGGAGAAACAAAACGAATACGATATGGGAATGAATCGACGTGAAGGAATCCACCAGTCGGTTGCTACGGATGTTACGGCTGTGTTTAAAGGAAAAACTTCAGGTCAATTAGCAACGTTGCAGAACGAAATCGAAAGTAAAATTAATGGTAAAGCCGATGGGATTGATATTGGCTATTGGGAAAGCTTATTATCCCAATTAAAAGGTAGACTTTCTGGTGTTCCGCACGGTTCATATTTGAGCCCAGTTTTGTTTCTATTTTTTCCAGCTCACATGGCTAGAGCACGATTACGTGATCGTCATCAAGATAGTTTAAGGCGAAAATTAGAGGTTTTGAAGGCTGAGCAGGCGGTAGCGACTACTTCTACTACAGAAATTAATGAAAATGCTCCAAGTACACCGGTTTCTGTTAGAGAAAATTCGCCGGTTAGAGAACCTGAACATAGTGCGAGCGGGACATCCCACGATGAAGAGCATTCTGAATCTGAAGGGTAAAACGACTAATTCATACACTATTACAATATCTAACTGGTTTCCATTTCTAGTGACGAAGAAGAAGCGGCTAACGCATTATTGAATGAGTGCTTCCTTGCGTTTGAAAGCGGAGGTTACACTCCTAGACTTTTAAGTCCCGAACAAATAGAACCTGGTACTATCGTCGTAACAGAAGAAGATGATGATAAAAGATTGGAATTTGCACGTGCTCAAGTTATAGGAACCGGAAAGAAAGTTGAAGTAAGTAGAATTCTTTGGTGGGACAAAAATGTCCCGCTGAAGAAGTTAATGTAACATTATTGAAACTATTTAAAATCGAATTAAAACGAATTCTCCTGTAAAACGAAACATTTTCGAGATGGGACAAAAATGTCCCATTTGAAAAATTATCGATATAACATCATAGTATTGATGTTACAATCATTTTAGAGTAAATTTATTTTCTTCAAAGTAGATTTTTGAGCAATGGGACAAACATGTCCCACTCTAAATAAATTAATAATACACTGCCCCATTAAAAAAATACCAGCATATAATGAAAATCATTGAAAATAGTTTATAATTTTTTAAAGAAAATTTGGCGTTTTTAAGATGGGATAAAAGTGTCCCAGTGGATAAACGGCTATTGGCTGGGACAAATATTCACAATTAGTAAAATACACTATCGCAAATATTTAAATCGATTTAGACAATTTGTAGGGAAAACTACATATTACTTTAAAGACGGGACAACAAAGACGTCCCACTGAAACCAGGTAATCAAAATTATTGAAAAACGATTTAGAGTAATTCTTCAAAAAATTAATAGTATAAGTTTGGATGTAAATCTAGTTTTTAACACTGATTCAGAATTAAATATTTAAACAATGGGACAAAATATCCCATGAGATAAATTTGTTGTAGTCAAAATTATTTAAATTAAGTTTAGAGTCGGTTTTTAATGTAAAACAAGCAATTTAGAACGAGTTCCATCACAAAATGATAGATTTACGAGGCGGGACACAAATGTCCCACTAGAAAAATTAGGAATATATAGCCGAATTTATTAGAATTCGGCGTAAGATCTTGTATTTCATAAGATTTGTCGACATTTTTGTAATGGGACAAAAATGTCCCACTGCAAAAATTTGCCAATAACTATTAAACATGGTTTAAAACAACTAAAAACAATTTTACTATAAAAACTAGTCGTTTTCAAGGTGGGACAAAAATGTCCCGCGGGCTAAATCTATAATATATAGTTAAAATTATCTAAAGCGAGTTTATAATAAGTATTCTCGTGAAAATAGGCGTTTTAAGGCTGGGACAAAAATGTCCCGTTAAAAGTAATTCGTCAAAAAACTTGTTTTTAATCGATTTTCTTGATGCAGTTAGGTAGATTTTATCTAAAATGTCAGTTTCGTCAGGGAGTGAATGATTTATAAGATGGGACAAATATGTCCCACTACAAAAATTAATTCATATCTATTGAACATCGTTTAAAACTGATTTAGAATGAATTTTTCTATAAATATTCATTTTCAAGGTGGGACAAAAATGTCCCATCTAGAAATATTGACTAATTGCATTTTCTATAATCTAAACTGTATTTGTGTTAATGTTTTGCAGAACGTTGTTACGAAAGAAGAATTACTACTCCAACGTGAAGCTAGAAAAGGAATGGGAGACGACGAGGCTCAATTTTCCGTGGAAGCAGCACTCGACAGTCAAATTTACTTGTGGTCCGATAAATATCGACCTAGAAAGCCGAGATATTTCAATCGCGTCCACACCGGTTTCGAATGGAACAAATACAATCAGACCCATTACGATATGGATAATCCCCCGCCGAAAATCGTCCAGGGATACAAATTTAACATATTCTACCCGGATCTTATCGATAAGAATAGTACGCCTGAATATTTCTTAACTCCCTGTCCTGAAAATAAGGAGTTTGCTATATTAAGGTTTCACGCCGGACCGCCTTATGAAGATATCGCTTTTAAGATTGTGAACCGGGAATGGGAATATTCGTATAAGAGGGGATTCAGATGTCAGTTCCATAATAATATTTTCCAATTGTGGTTTCATTTCAAGAGATACCGATATAGGCGTTGAGGTTTTATTTGCGTGTATATTTTCTGGTTTTAATTTTTGTACATGGATTGTATTTTAAATATATGTAAATTAATTTGGAATAAATGATTTAGAAATTTGTTTGAAGGGTTTTTATTGTTTTCCTATCGAAGTACACAAATCTAGTGAATTTAAATTTATTAACATTTTAAGATGGTACTCCAGAAGTAACTATATTCGCAGTAAATAGTGTATTTTTTTTATAAAGTACCATCTTAAAATACCAGCGAAATTGAAAATTTGTTTAGTTGGCACTACAACAGTTACGTATCAGACTATAAACGATGATACAGGGTGAACAAAATCAAGTGAAGGGTGGATCATCTAAAATTTTCAGTTGGGAACACTGATGCCCGGTTTCTGATACGTTAAACAGCAGATATCTGTTTGGTATCTGGCGATTTAACAAAGACAATCCTTGTTAAATTACCAGATACCAAACAGATAACTACTGTTTAACGTTTGAGAAACCGGGCATGAGTAATTGGCAGCAATCACAGCGCGAACTAACTTGGACATAAATTGGTTTGACAGATTCTATAAAGGTTAGGTCAGTAATCTACAAATATGCCGAAAACCCGATGAAAACCGTAGGTAAATAGCAATATATAGACGGTAAAAAATACAATAAAGAATTAACAACAAAATGACAGCAAACGAAAACAACCAAATGACAGAAAGCACATATTTGTTCAATGTACACATCATGTATTTATTATTATAATTTGCTACCTGAGTATAATAATATGTAAAAATAGCGAATTATGACAGCGAATGTCAGTATGACCAACGTTGACACAGACAAATAAACGTCAGATATGTCATATAAATTGCAAAATAGAGAAAGATGAATTAAAGGTGTGTAACAACTCTTACGACCTCCCTAGAGTAATCTGATTGAAAACAGCAGATTTTGATTGTAGGGACAGTATCAAAATCGTTATGTCAATTTAGTTATTTATTTTTTTTAGCATTGTAATTTTGGCAAAATTTGATTTTATTATTTTTCAAACTGTACGTCAAATTATCTGTCATAGTTACCAATTCAAAATTGAAAATGACTTTACTATACCTTGTTTCAAAACGAAAAAGACAACATTCTGAACAGACCCAAAGTACAATATGTAATTTGCAAAATAAAATTGCACATAAATTTTACATAAAATAAATTTTAATGTAAAATAGAACTAATCTATACCGAAAAATAGATAAACTAATGTAATATAATTACAGTAAAACTTGAAATAGAGCTGTGGTGTCAACAATGTCAGAATATTTGACAATGGACAACATATAACAATAACAGCTCGTTGTATAATGTGATTTCGTCTTGCTTTCAGCCAATAAGAAACAAGTATCATTTGGGTTTGTTCAGAATTTTGTTTCTCTCATATTGAAATAAGGTATAATTTGGAAAATGGGAAATCATGAATTAATTGTTGCCATTGAATTTAATATTGGTAAAACTTTAGTCGCAAGAATGTATAGACACATCGAAAAAAATCATAATTAGAGTAGGCTATGTGAATAGATTGTTACTTTAGCCACTTTCACATAATTGTATTATATTTTTATGAATGGCGCGCCACCGAGTTGTAGGGAGGTTGGCGCATGAAGTTAGGAACATATACGTTGAGAATGTACACGTATGATGATGTCGAGGATGTAAAGCACGTTTGATATTAAATATAGTAAATATAATAAAGACAGTGTGGAAGTTTTATTCGACCATTAACCCTACATAATGACATTTATTCCTTGACATCTAATTTGAGGTTATAAACTTTGGTTATAATAAAATGTCAAATACAAAAATGTCATTATGTGGTAGTGGCTAAAGCAACGATCAAAAACATTTACATAGCCTACACCAATTACGTTTTTTTTCGATGGCACGTTATAAAAAATGGAGGAAAAAGGATAATTTAAATCGGAAAATACGTTACGGACAATTGGAATCCGCAAAAAGACGAAACATTTAGTTTAATACAGTTATATTTAGTAGATTAGACACAACCCTATCAAAACATGAAAGGAAACAACTCAATTTTCTGGTAGTTTCCGGACTGAACAGAGAAGATTGTTGATACTAATTTTTTAAATTATATTCTTTCTCTATCGTTTTCAGTAATTTTTATTTTAGATATATTTTAAAATGTTTAATGAACAGGAATAAAACGCATTTTTGACATCTCCTGAGTTACTTACGAGTAAAGATAGCCACTTAAGTAGTCACAATTAAACCCACGCAGAAACTTTTTTTGCTCCCGAGAGTACACTGGCTTGTAATAAATTTCGTAACTTTAATATCAAGCTTGATAGCTTATTTTTTAAAGATTATTTGCCAATGTAAGCTGACTTTAGATTTGACACATTTAATAGGTTATGAAAGTACTACTTTTGAAAATGAAATGTCAACTTAGAAATGTCATAAAAAGCCGTCTACCAGCTGATTATTTTACAGCGGTGCCATACCTACATAATTCTATAAATCGTCTGCTTAATTTCATTTTAATATAATTTCAAAATTGGGCTTCATACACATATTTCGACAAATGTTTTATATCTACATAACAATTTTGTCTATTAATATTTGATATTAACTTTACAATCTCTATTCCCGTTTCCTTGATAGGAAAATAGAGATTACTTTTTAGATTTAATTACTGAAATTTGATATGAGCATTCAAAATACGTCCACACATGTGTGTATGAAGCTCAATTTTATAATATGTTTTAAATAAATTATAAAAACATTATATTATGAAACAAGTTAGGTGTGGCAACATCGACAGCTGTCAAACGGTAGTTGGACCTCTTAAGCATTGGGGGCCAGCTTTATGCTTTGCACACTTTTCCATTTGTTTTTTAGTTCCTTGTTTCAAATATCATTTAAATTATTTTATTTGTATTTGTCGCTAACAGTCGTCGCTAATAAAATCAGATTTTTTATGCACTCGGATTTGATTTATTGCAGATTTTGATAATTGAATAGTTATCGGAATACGTAGCAGGATCTGCGTTATCGGATAGTGGATTCGAGTCCTTTCATTGTTTTTATAGTCAAATATATTATTTTTAAATTTCGCGGGCAATTTAAGGTTGCATTTTAACTTAAGGCTGTGTCCGTTGTGACGACAGCTAAACTTGCCCCACCAAGTATACATGTATTCTAAAGTAATTCGGACGCGTTTACTTGATGTATGTATACTTTAAGTTAGATTCCGCGTAGAGCCGATAGAGGTCTGCTTAAGCCATAACAAATATGACAGTAAATAAAGAAAATAAATTTCAACGTCCTTAGACAAAAAAAAAACCGTAATTCCCAGAACAGCTGTTTCAAACGAATGTGAATATAGCCAAGGGCGTCGCCAGCTTGTGACTAGAGGGAGGAGGGGGCAATAGGGCAATATTATGGAGGATAAAAAATACTATACCTACCTACATATTTTTACACTGTTTAATGATCTTGCGTTTTGGCAAATCTGATATAGTCGTGATGAAAATGGCGGCGATTTTAAAAACGGGAGGGAAGGGGGAGGGGCAACTGCCCCTCCTTGGCGACGCCCTTGAATATAGCTCATTTATAAAGTAAACCTCGTCAAAACACTGAAAAACTTATTATTGCGAAGTTGGTAGAACTGCAAGTACACATTCTAGCTTACATTTTCATTTACCTACTTACTTTTAGTTCACATTCTAGTTCATATGCGTTCGGAGAGGCGTGGCTTACTAGTGGTGGAGCTTGTTGACTAGGTTGTGGTAGGTATATACTAGAATTCGGACACAGCTTAATGTGAAATTTAGGTTGGCTAAACTGTGTACACATGCGTAGTTCAATATTTTTGATCAAAATTTTACGAAAAACAGGACAGCGTTTCGTAGGCTTATCAAATTTGATGTTTTACGTTGTGGAATTTTCTTTGACACAGAAATGTCAAACAAAATATGACAAAAAGAACTAAAAAACAGGCTTTGCTAATCATAAGCAAAGTTCTAACATCACTGATTTAAGCAATTTATACCTGAAAATAAGACATTTTTGCGCTACTGACAAATAAAAATTTCCTCTTTTAATGCGTAAGTGTATAATTACTTTAAAAATATAATAAATACATAATACACTATAGAATAAAACATACACTTTATACAGTATTACATTAAAGTAATTATTTGCGTTAAAAACTAACATATCCTAAGCATTCTACGTAAAGTCGGGGGGTGGCGGTTGTGGAGGCTCCATGTATTTCCTTCGATACTTATCTCTCTCGTAAAGGGACATCACCTCTTCTTGTTTCTCAACATCAGTACTTTTCTGTCTGCGTTTATTACGTGGTTTCGGCGTCAGATCTTCATCCTCAGATGTAGCGCCGCCTTCTTCTTCCGTTTGTGTCTTCTTCTTGCAAACGCATAAACAAAGGATCAACAGGAAGATAAAGGCAGCGCCAAATAAACTAGCGACGAGCATTTTAAATTTTTTAATATCCATTTTCTAAAGTATAAACGAATGTATTATATGTAGATGATGTTTTGCAAGATTTGACACTTCAACTTACCATTAGCATACAAGCAGGATCCTCCAAGTAGGTGGAACAAGCTAAACACGATTTCGAACCCACCATCGGTTGATATTGACGGCTTGGACATTTTATACAACTCGGTGGATTCCCCGTACTGTAAGTATTCTTCGGGCAAGCGCCTAATAATATTAAATTCATTAAAAAAACTCATGTTAATAAACTATATCATTTCATCTTACCGCACACGTGAGTCTGATCAAGTAGACCAAACCCCGGAAAACATTCTAACACTAACTTCGGAGGATGAGTTGCTTCGGATCTGTTGGTTCTGTTTACCGGAGGCGTTGGCGTCAGATCGAATTTTTTCCCGCCCAAACTGTAAAATACTAAAAGTTACGCTGTCATAGCACGATATACTTTTACTCATTCAATTATTTCATCTCACCGGGTAAATTCTCGAAGATCTCTACGTTCTTGATCAAGATGGATATGAGTTTCGCGTAGATTTTCTGTTGGCAGGCGATTTTGCAAACTGTGGCGTCCAAACTTGGAATGATCACATTCAACGGTTCCACTACAATTAACATGTCTACCGCAACGTAATCCGTGACCTGTATATATTAGATATTTTTTTAACATTTCTCTCGCATCAATTAAAAGGGACTTACTTTAGTCAAGCAACGATTAGTCACGTTAACAAAGCATACGGAATTGGTTTCGCCACACAGCATATTCTCGAATTTCATTGGAAAGCTACCGTACATCAGTTGGATGTATTCGTTGGTGCATTTGCCAGGAAAACTGTAAAGAATGTTGGCAGCAATTGTGTACGTAGCTAAGGCGACTACTGTTAACTGATGTGGGTAGTTGTGGTCTCCATTTTGGCAGGTGTAATTACCGCCGTCTTGTGGAATTATGTTCTCGATGATTAGGTTGCCATGATCTTGTTTTTTTCCCTCTGCAAGTAAAAATATGTACTGAACAACTGAATATAAGATAGATAAACTATTATGATACACAAGAGGATGGTGGTGTCTTATTTAAAATAGAAAAATACGAGGGTGGTCTGATAAGTTTCCGACCTCACAAAGACACAAAACATTTTTTTCTAAAATTTATTTTTATTTCTTAACGTGGTCCTGTTGTAAGTGTCGATGCGTCTTCCAGAAATGCTCCCAATTCTTCAACTAGTCCCAATCGTACTCGTCGTCCTTCTCTGCAAAATAACTATTTACGAAGGTAATGGTCTCCTCATTTGACAGTAAAGAAACAAACAGAAGGATTGGAGCTGGTTAAGCAGTTCAAACCGTAATTCGTGGATTTCCACCATGGCAACCGTTGAGGTTTGAGACGACGCACTGTCTTGGTTAAAATTTTTTTAGTGACCTTTTAATTAAGTTGTTTCGTTTTTAAGATATTTAGGAAAACATGTTTTTTTTTTCAATATTCGTTTTTATTTTTTTCTGACTTTATTTTACAAGTTATTGAAAAATAGATAAAAGTTCTTCATTGGCACTTTTAAAGCTCTACAAGACTGTATTTTTATATTTTTTGTTCGACGTTTCGTTTTTGAGAAATCATCATCAACTTCTTCTTTTTAGAGGGACGCAGAAAACAGTACACCCTGTATCAGATGGCATTTTTAGTTACGAATTCAACGATGTATCACACATTATATATATTTTGGGAATTACTTTTTGGCAAAAAGAAGTAAATTTAAATTTTTTTTTATAGTAGGCCTGGTAATAATATCGCACTGTGACAGGTAAGTTAATTGGTTAATTAGACAAAATACAGTGTTTCAACGAAAATGCTTGAATAATCAACTATTTTGGATTTGTCGACTTGATGTTCCAGCGTTTGCAACAACGGCATATAAAACATTATTTTGAATTTCCTCCTTTGAATGTTTTTGTAGAGACTTCAAGGACACACAAACGTCTGAAAATTGATACAGTTGGTTGTCTTTTCATTGGAAATCTTCTAAAGTACATTGCCTGAGCATTCAATTATATCGTATGAACAATTCGGTAAAACAGCATGCAGCAAACAACAAACAACAATGAACAATAAATAACAACGAACAACAAAACTAATAAAGAACAATAAAAACAATAATAACGACACACAAAAACGTTTCTTTGGAAGAAGTAAAATGCAGGTTACAAGTATAACCATCAAAATCATTGTAAAATTATAAATAGTTTTTACTTGTTTTTGCCAAAAAGTAATTTCCAAAATGGGACTCAAAAATTTACAAAAACGAACTATTTTAGCCATTATTATAATATTAATTAAGAAGTCTGGTATTATTTGTGTATTTCAGATCAAGCAAAAACTTTTACAAAGAACATTTTTTTCCCTACATCCATAATAAAAAAGTTTTTCTTCTAACTAACTAAAAATTCCATCAGATACAGGGTGTACTGTTTTCTGCATCCGTATAAAAAAAAAAGAAGTTGATGGTTTCTCAAAAACGAAACGTCGAACAAAAAATATTAAAATACAGTCTTGTAGAGCTATAAAAGTGATAATGAAGAACTTTTATTTATGTTTCGATAACTTGTAAAATAAAGTCAGAAAATAATAAAAACGAATATTAAAAAAAAAATACGTTTTCCTAAATATCTCAAAAACGAAACAACTTAATAGAATTAAATAAACGCCAAAAAAGGTCACTAAAATGCGCAACTTTTCGCCAATTTAAGCATCTTTGTATCTCTTAACGTTCCCGAGACCTCCATGCAGTTCATTCTTATCTTGGACACAGTATACTCATATACATATACAGATGTTTCATAATATATGCGCAGAACTTTAGAATGTGATAGCTTGTCTAAAAATTCGAAAAAAAGTTTCTATCAACTTACCCTCTAAAATGCACCAGTTTTCGAGATACAGGGTGTTGAAATTTAATTAAAAAAATTCGTTTTTTGCAAATATCTCCGGAACCGTTTATCGTAAAGAAAACAAATAATAAATTAATAATAAATTGTACAGTCAACATAACCACCCACCGCATACACATTCAATAAGAACACAAATTCAATTTGTACAATTTTTTACACAAACGCTAAAATGTGTGCGAAATGTACCTTTAAGGTACATTTACAACCAATTCAAAATTTGATAATTGACAGTTGAAGTAATACGTTTTAAATGGACGCATTTGCAACAACTTCAGAGCACACTTTGCCACGAAATTCGAAGTGAAATTCATTGCAAACTCGCACTTCGTTGCTTGGTCTCGCCAAGCATCGAATTGGAAATCACATAATTGGCTGCTGTGATTGGTTGATACTCTTAGACAGATATTTACGTTCTGTCAAGATAGATTGTCAAACTAACATTTGAACAGTAATCCACATATATTCTGTCCATATTTGTCGTTTATAATACACCTGTAATAAACAAGTTGGCGCAACAGGTTATTACTAATAGAAAATATGCATTAATACAGTTAATATTTTCATGCATGAATTAAGTTGCAAAGTGTTTGTTTAAGACTTCAAGACGTGGTTGTAAATGCAACTTTGCAAATTCATGCGTACTCACAAGCTTAATTCGTAACTTTGAATTGGTTGTAAATGTTCCTCTACTTGTTCTAACGTTTTAGTAAAATAAAATTTTTGTTTCAACAAATTAACCATGTTTTTCAACATAAAAGTTGATTTTTTTGCTCGAAAACGGTCAACTTTAGGACTCATTACTTATTTTTGTGTAGAAAACATTGGCGGTTCAAATGGGCATCTCAAAACCGTACTTTTTCCAGTGGCGTAGAAGTTGGGGAGAAAAACAAACCACTACTCCTTCAAAATCTTCACCAATTATGCCTTAAAAATGTTTTCTTTCTCGCACACAACTTAGCTTATTATGAGTAGAAAATGCTTACAAAAGCTGTTTTCTTTACAATAAACGGTTCCGAAGAGATTTGGAAAAACGAATTTTTTAAATTTAATTTCAACACCCTGTATGTCGAAAATGGTGCATTTTAGAGGGTAAGTTGATAGAAACTTGACAAGCCATCACATCCTGAAGTGTTGCGCATATATCATGAAACACCCTGTATAATAGTTGTAAAATTCTCTGACAATATCTCGTAGCATTTCTAATTTCTTCTTTGGAGGACGTCTTGAACTTGTGCACTAGTGCTCTGTCTTGTTAAAAAATCAATCTTTGTGGTGTCTTCAATGGTAAACTTTTCAAATCAGATTATCTCCGAAGATATAAGGCCTAATAATTTGATTATTTAAAATTGCACACCAGACGTTATAAGCATTAAAATACGACTAGCTTTTAGTTTCAATAACAAGATAAGGGTTTCGAAAAGCAGCCCACCATCGGCAATTTTGAGAACTGATATGCCATAAGAAGGATCCTCTTCAATTTGTCTTTGAAATCAAAATCTATACGATATCCACTAGACTAGGTTTTGGATTCTCAATAACAAGACTCTGCACGACTTCCAATTTAGGTTAATTACTCTTTTAGTAGCGTGAGGCTTTTTTGTATTCATTTTCCTCATTTTTGGTAGTTTTGAACTGAACTGAAGCAAGATTCTGCTCATCGTTGACTTAGTAAGTGTCATACTTACAGTTCGTGCTTGGAATTGTATCGAGGTTTGAGCACGCCATTTTGACACATTTCTAATGACATTTACGTCAAAATCGTATGCTCAAGCATCGACACAACATCAAGCACGAACTGTAAACATGACCATAAGGATCATATTTATAGTTCGTGCTTGAGATCAGCATCCCATTTGACACATTTCTAATGATATTTACGTCAAAATCGTGTGCTCATCGGTGCACGAACTAAACATTGTTCGTGCTTGAGATTGTATCGATGCCATCCCATTTTGACACATTTCTAATGACATTTACGTCAAAATCGTGTGCTCAAGCATCGGCACAACATCAAGCACGAACTATAAATACTGACCCTAAGGATCATATTTATAGTTCGTGCTTGAGATTGTATCGATGCTTGAGCATCCCATTTTGACACATTTCTAATGACATTTACGTCAAAATCGTGTGCTCAAGCATCGACACAACATCAAGCACGAACTATAAATATGACCCTAAGGATCATATTTATAGTTCGTGCTTGAGATTGTATCGATGCTTGAGCATCCATTTTGACACATTTGTAATGACATTTACGTCAAAATCGTGTGCTCAAGCATCGGCACAACCTCAAGCACGAACTATAAATATGACTCTCTAAGGATCATATTTATATCAGTAGTATTTATTTCAGCTACTGTTAATGCAATTTCTCTTGTGTGTCTTACACGAAGTCATCATTTTGAAGTGTCCTGAGTTGGCCACACTGACTTTAATATGGGAATACTGTGTAATTGGCGAGCATGTTTATTTAAATCTTGGATCGAGTTGGTCTTTACTTGAAGTAAATCCATTTTCAATGTGAAATAAAACAAACAAACGTTTAAGATTTACACTGTATTTAATAACAACGACAGCTGTTTCGCTACACTGTAGCTTCGTCAGGTCATTATTGTATATTACAACCTGACGAAGCTACAGTGTAGCGAAACAGCTGTCGTTGTTATTAAATACAGTGTAAATCTTAAACATTTGTTTGTTTTATTTCACATGTTAAGTTTTTACTATTTATATAATGACAGATAATAGATAAGAGTTGACAGATGTTGACACAACGATTTAGATATTATACACATACATTCAGTATGGACAATTCACGGAAATAAATATATTCTAGCTTTTAATCATCCTGGGACTTTTTTGTTGCCAACCTAAGACCGTTCAAATTGATCACTTCGTAATTATCTACAATAATTACAACTACTTCATTTTTTTCTCCTCTACAAATGAGCCATACTTAAGGGGTCTACAAACTATAGGCTCGGTTGTACAATCGGTTGTAGTTGATTCAAGGCTTTAAAGCGATCTATCGACGAAACGATCGGCTGTACAATTTGTTGGAGAAAAAACAGCGACTCACTTGTCTTTACGTTTTTATTTTCGATTTGTAGTACGACAAGTCGTACAACCGATCATATTGTCTGTAGACTCGTTTAAATAGCAGATAACCAGCAATTCCAAATTATTCAAACGTTTATTAGTTACTATTTATTATCGTGAAAGAAAATGGATTAAATAATGATGGCTACAGTAGAATAAATTCATACCAATCGCAAAGTTGGTTGGCTCAAAACTATGAAAATTTAGCCTTATCCCAATGAATTACATCATTAGGATGAGTTTTTTTGTCATCACAAAATCAACCACCCTATTATCTAAGAGGCAAATAATTTTTTTCATAGGATTCTTTATGACAGTTTTGAAAAACGCCAAGCTAACAAGAGAAATTTTCCCCATTTGGCCAAGACTTTCGGGCGATGATCATGCATATACCAAACTGAACAAACAGGTCCCAACAAGTTGCAACGTATCTCGACTGGTCTAAATGGAGGCCTTAACGATCATTTGATATGGCTCCAATGCATGTTCCAGAATTAAACATGTCACAACAGGTTACAACTTCTCTGGACTGGCCTACGCTAAACTTGGACATTTATTCAACACTAGCAAGATAATAAAGTGTGGTCTGTATCAACGAAACAATTTGTAGCGTTGATAAGCATGTAGAGTTCCGAATTCAAAATAATTTTTTTAGTCTTGGTTTGGAAAACAATTCAGTTTACTAATGTGCTTGGCAAAATCGTCACAGAAATCCAAAAAATTCTATTGGATTTTAAATTTAAAGCTAATTTGGTCAAACATATTCGATCTTTCATGGTTTTGATGCTGGTTTTGGAAATTCAGGAGGTCGTTGTTGTTTTAACTTTCCAGATCGCACAAAATTTGTTTTTTTTTTTAAATTTAATATTACAACAAAATAAGTTAATGTCGATATTTTCCTTACCAGTTAATGGTTTCCCATCGCTGTACTGCCAAACGAAATGCGACACTTCTTGACTGTTATTATTATTAGTTCCACCAATACAAGGAATTACAATTTTATTACCAGGCATAACATATATGTGATAATCTGCAATAAGACAGTACTCATTATAATAGAACTTTAAAAGGAACCTGTATTATCTTACCTGTATCCTCCAATTCTATATCGTTCGTGAAAAACTGATGAAACCCCGTCACATTTGCAGGTTTCGGCTTATCATCCCTTCTGAAGATGGTCCAATCTACAGACCTCTTGCGTCTACGATGCTTGTGTTCGTGTTGGGTAGAGTTTCCGATCACCACTCCGCTTTTAGCTGAAGTGAGTTTGGGACAAAGATATTGGTCCAAAACCTTATGGAAATCTTTCTCTTTGCTTTTTAAGCGCAAATCCTGTACTAAACTGTCGATGGAGCACATGCAACTTTTATTCATGTTAAATTCTGCAATATCGCATTCTGGATTGATCTCCAAAGGGGTGACCTGAATCTTAAACGTAGGAGTGATGAATTGGGTAGTGGTATGGTGAGTAGTAACGTTTGCATGAGCGGTTGTCACGTGGTGCGTCGTATTAGCTGCATGAGTTGTAGTTGAGATATTATGCGAAGTCGTAACATTATGTTCTGTAGTTACATTCGGTTTGTGGGTGGTTGTGTGGGTTGTTTTAGTACTCCCTGCAGTTGTCGCAGTACTTTCCTGAGTACTCGTTTTAGTCGTTGCGACACTACTTGTTGTAGATTTTTCAACACTGACTTCAGTTGTTTCTTCATGTGTTGTAATGGCTTCGCTAATTGTCGTACTTGATTCAACATTAGTACTAACTTCTTTAGAAGTACCTTCAGTCTCTATTACAGTACTTGAAACAACTTCTGTAGTACCTTTTTCAGTCGTTTCAGCTTCAGTTTCTTCTGTAGTTTGCTCAGTTTCGTATGTGCTTTCTGCTTCTGTAGTCGTGATGGGACTGGTGACAGTTTCTTCAGTAGTTTCAGTTGTTTCTTCCGTGGTTGTAGTTTTAATGGTTGTCGGTGAGAATTCAGTAACTTTATCGAAATCGCTTAATTTCATCGATTTGAAGAATTGCGGATTAAGCGTCGTATCGAATTCTTCATCATCATATACGCTCGCAGGAGCAACCGGCGTGGACGAATAATACTCTTTAAAACTTTTAAGGCTCTCCGTCGAATTAGGCAAATACGTCGGTAAATTTATCGTAATCGGTACTACTGTTGTAGGCTTAACTTTCGTGGTGTGTTCAGCATATTTGTGAGCTTCAACAGTAGTGTGACCAGGAAGTTTCATTGTGATCGCGTGATGTGAAACTTTGGCAAATTCCCCTGCTGCATGTCCATGTTGTTCTTTAGCAGTTTGCACTAAATGTTCTCGAGATGTAAGTTCTTCAGTTGTCTCACCTTCTTCCGTAGCTGACGAGGGATGTTCTTCGATAGTGTGTTTTCCTTCTTCTGATGTTGTTTCTTCAGTTTGTGTACCTAATGTGGGTAATATATGTTCTTCGGTTGTATGCGCTGCGGTTGTATGCTCGAAATATTCTTTTGGTGTTGTTTCGGTAGATTTCGACGAGGTTTTAAGTTCTTCCTGCGTAAATTCCGCTGAATATAATTTAGTCGTGTGTTCAACTGTTGTCGCAGATTCTGTTTCCGTGGTTTCCGAAACTGTACTTTGCGCTATTTCCGTATTTTCTTCCGTGTAATGTGTACGTTCTGATAATATCTCTCCGAACTCTGTAACCTCTCCGATCTCGTACTTCGAACTTTCAGGAAATATGGAGCTAACATATTCGACTGATGTCGCAGTTGCATTAGTTGCATATCCTGGAATAGGAGATGACGATAATATATGTTCTTCTACATGTTTACTGGATGTTTCAACGCTCGGGCTTGAATATTCAGTCGATGTAAGCTGCGTAGATTCTGAAGTAAGTTCTGAGGTATCTGCAGGTTCCTCCGTATATTCGGTTGGTGCTCCAATATCTTGATTTGGTGGCTCTAAGTATTCAGGTTCTGTAATCTCAGAGAACTCAACTTGTGCGGCAGATGTAAGCATCGATGTGTGTTCACTCGATCCTTCAAAAACTTCACTTGAATATTCTGCAAGTTCTGTGACACCTACAGGTAAAATATGTTCCTCAGTACCTTCACTTGATATTTGAGTGGATTGAGTTACGTATTCTAACGATGAAAGTTCTGAGCCGAAAGTAGGCAATACATGTTCTTCTGCATGTTTACTTGATAATTCACCTGCTTCGCTTGTGTGTTCTAGTGATGTAAGTTCTGCTAGTGTATGTTCTGCAACTTTGGCATGTTCTGTAAGCTCCGATTCAGATATAGTTGGCAATACATGTTCTACAGTATGTTCACTCGATATTTCAGCAGTTTGACTCGTATGTTCTGGAAATTCTGAAGCTGATGTCGGCAACATATGTTCCTCAGTATGTTCTGCAAACTCCGAAGCGGATGCCGGCAATATATGTTCCTCTGTATGTTCTGCAAACTCAGAAGCGGATGTAGGCAACATATGTTCCTCAGTATGTTCTGCAAACTCTGAAGCGGATGCCGGCAACATATGTTCCTCTGTATGTTCTTTAATTGTATGTTCTGCAAATTCTGAGGCAGATGTCGGCAACATATGTTCCTCAGTATGTTCTGCAAATTTTGAGGCGGATGTAGGCAACATATGTTCCTTAGTATGTTCTTTAATTGTGTGTTCTGCAAATTCTGAAGCTGATGTCGGCAACAAATGTTCCTCAGTATGTTCTGCAAACTCTGAAGCGGATGCCGGCAACATATGTTCCTCTGTATGTTCTTTAATTGTATGTTCTGCAAACTCTGAAGCTGATATCGGCAAAAAATGTTCCTCTGTATGTTCTTTAATTGTATGTTCTGCAAATTCTGAAGCTGAGGTCGGCAACAAATGTTCCTCAGTATGTTCTGCAAACTCTGAAGCGGATGCCGGCAACAAATGTTCCTCTGTATGTTCTTTAATTGTATGTTCTGCAATTTCTGAAGCTGATGTCGGCAACAACTGTTCCTCAGTATGTTCTGCAAACTCTGAAGCTGATGCCGGCAACATATGTTCCTCTGTATGTTCTTTAATTATATGTTCTGCAAATTCTGAAGCTGAGGTCGGCAACAAATGTTCCTCAGTATGTTCTGCAAACTCTGAAGCGGATGCCGGCAACAAATGTTCCTCTGTATGTTCTTTAATTGTATGTTCTGCAAATTCTGAAGCTGATGTCGGCAACAAATGTTCCTCAGTATGTTCTGCAAACTCTGAAGCTGATGCCGGCAACATATGTTCCTCTGTATGTTCTTCTTCAGTTGTATGCTCTACAGTTTGTATGTGTTCCATAATTTCTGAAACAGTTGTAGGCGAAACATGTTCTACCACATGCCCACTTAATGTTTCAGCAGATTGACTTGTATATCCAATCTGTGAAACTTCGGTATGTTCTGCAGTTTCAAATGTAGGGAGTATATGTTCTTCTGTAGGTTTCCTTGTTGTATGTTCTTCTGTTGTATGCTCTGCGGTTTCTGCATACTCAGATATTTCTGGTTCGAATGTAGGTAAAATATGTTCTTCTTTGTGTTCGCTTACAGTTTCCGTCTCTTGAATCCAGCTACCTGTGCACGTTTCAGTTGGTTCTTCCATTTCTTCTGTATGCTTCGTCTGTTTAACCGATGACGGACGCGTTCGCTCTTCAATTATTTGCTTCGTCGGTTCCGCTGTATGCTCTGTTTGTTTAACTGTTGTAGGACCTACAAGGGTTTCCTTTGTCTCCTCTACCGTCTGCCCTGTATCCACGACCCACGTACCAGTACATTCTGCGGTTGGTTCCTCAGTATGTTGTTGAATTTTTTCCTTCGTTTGTATTACTGTATGCATTTTCTCTTTAACTGATGAAGAACCAGTATGTTCTGTCAATTCAATACCTGTACATTCTGTTGGTTCTTCTGTGAGTTGTGGCTGCTTAACCGATGAAGGAGCTAAATGTTCTTCGATCATTTCCTTTGTGTATTCTTCCGTATATTCTGTTGGTTCAAGCGAACGAGTTCTATGTTCTTCAGTTATTTCAACTGCCACAGACCCTGTATGGCTACCAATCGTTTCTGTTGCGCGTGCTTCCTCGGTTTCTGCCTCTGCGGCTGATTCTGTAACTTCTTCAGTCAGTTCTTCATATTCCGACGTGTACTCTGTGCGTTCAATTGATGGAAACTCTTCACTTGTTTCTTCGGTTAATGCGTGTTCCTCACTTATTTCCTCTACATATTCGGTCTGCACTTCAATTGATTCTGCAGTATGTTCCATTACATGGATTGTCTGTTCAACTGAGGAAAGAGGTTCTTGAGTTAACTCTTCTGTATACTCCTCCTGTTCAATTGGTGATATATGCTCTACAATTGTTTCCTTGGTATGTTCAGCAAGTGAAGAACCTGTGTATTCTTCTATAGATTCTGTTGTATGTTCTACTATATTCTCTGCTTCTTCAGACGAAATAGAAGCTGTTCGTTCTTCAGTTATTTCTTCAAAAGGTGCTGATGTGTATTCTGTTGATAGAATTGAATGTGCTTCAGTCGTTTCTGTTGTATGTTCTAGTGAATACATTGTTTCTTCAGTCGAAGAAAGACCTGTATATTCGGTAATTTCTTCTATATGTTCTGGAGTGTACTCTGATCTCTTTTCTTCAATTGTTGAACTTATAATTTCTTCAGTTATTTCTTTTGTATACTCTTCCGTACGCTCTGCATGTTCAGTGGAAGAACTTCTATGTTCTTTAGTTATTTCCTCCATATCCTCTTCTGCATGCTCAGTTTGTTCAGCAAATGGAGTACCTGTATGCTCTTCAGTTGTCTCCGTTGTATGTTCAGCGGTATACTGCGTCGGTTCAATTGAAGAAGTACTTGTATGTTCTTCAGTTATTTCTTCTAGATGTTCTTCTGTATACTCTTTCTTTTCAGCAGACGAGAGACCAGTATGCTCTTCAGTTGTTTCCGTTGTATGTTCAGCGGTATACTGCGTCTGTTCAATTGAAGAAGTGCTTGTATGTTCTTCAGTTATTTCTTCTAGATGCTCTTCTGTATGCTCTTTCTGCTCAGCAGACGAGAGACCAGCTTGTTCTTCAGTTGTCTCCGTTGTATGTTCAGCGGTATACTGTGTCGGTTCAATTGAAGAAGTACTTGTACGTCCTTCAGTTATTTCTTCTAGATGCTCTTCTGTATACTCTTTCTGCTCAGCAGACGAGAGACCAGCTTGTTCTTCAGTTGTCTCCGTTGTATGTTCAGCGGTATACTGCGTCGGTTCAATTGAAGAAGTACTTGTATGTCCTTCAGTTATTTCTTCTAGATGCTCTTCTGTATACTCTTTCTGCTCAGCAGACGAGAGACCAGCTTGTTCTTCAGTTGTCTCCGTTGTATGTTCAGCGGTATACTGTGTCGGTTCAATTGAAGAAGTACTTGTATGTCCTTCAGTTATTTCTTCTAGATGTTCTTCAGTATGCTCTTTCTGTTCAGCAGACGAGAGAGCAGTATGCTCTTCGGTTGTTTCCGTTGTATGTTCAGCAGTATACTGTGTCTGTTCAATTGAAGAAGTACTTGTATGTTCTTCAGTTATTTCTTCTAAATGCTCTTCTGTATACTCTTTCTGTTCAGCAGACGAGAGACCAGTATGCTCTTCAGTTGTTTCCGTTGTATGTTCAGTAGTATACTGTGTCTGTTCAGCTAAAGAAGTACTTGTATGTTCTTCAGTTATTTCTTCTAGATGTTCTTCTGTATACTCTTTCTGTTCAGCAGACGAGAGACCAGTATGCTCTTCGGTTGCTTCCGTTGTATGTTCAGCAGTATACTGTGTCTGTTCAATTGAAGAAGTACTTGTATGTTCTTCAGTTATTTCTTCTAAATGCTCTCCTGTATACTCTTTCTGTTCAGCAGACGAGAGACCAGTATGCTCTTCAGTTGTTTCCGTTGTATGTTCAGCAGTATACTGTGTCTGTTCAGTTGAAGACGTACTTGTATGTCCTTCAGTTATTTCTTCTAGATGTTCTTCTGTATACTCTTTCTGTTCAGCAGACGAGAGACCAGTATGCTCTTCGGTTGCTTCCGTTGTATGTTCAGCAGTATACTGTGTCTGTTCAGTTGAAGACGTACTTGTATGTCCTTCTGTTATTGCCTGCAAATATATTGTCTGTTTTGCTGAAGGACTTGCATATTCTTCAATTGTTTCTTTTGTGTGTTCTATTATATATTCAGTTCCTTCAGTTAAAGCAGCAGGACCTGTCTGTTCTTCAGTTATCTCCACAGTATGCTCTATCTGTTCAGGTGATGAAGTGCTTCCATGGTCCTCAATTGTTTCTTTTGTATACTCTTCCGCATGCTCTGTATGTTCAGTGGAAGAACTTTTATGTTGTTCAGTTATTTCCTCCGTATGCTCCGCTGTATACTCTGTTTGTTCGGCAGACGCAACACCTGCATGTTCTTCAGTTGTTTGTTCTGTAGAAGCAATAGCACCTTCTTCAACTGTTTCTTTTGTGTGCTCTATTACATGCTCACGTTCTTCAGTCATGGAAGGACCAGTCTGTTCTTCAGTCACCCCCATTTCAAGTGACGAAGAACCTTCAAGTTCCTCAATTATTTCTTTCGTATGTTGCACAGTATGCTGCGTTTGTTCAGGTGAAGAAGGACTTCCATGCACTTCCGAGATTTCGTTTGTAGGCTGTGTTGTGGGAGATAGAGGAGATATACTTCCTTGGATTGTTTGTTTTGAATGTTCTATTTCCTCTGTTTGCTGTTGAGTTGATGAAGAGGTTATATGTTCCTCAATTATCTCCGTAAACCCACCTTTGGCATGTTCGAGATGGGTTGAACTTGTTGCAGTCCATTCTCGACCAGTTTCCCTATGTTTTGAAACTTCTTCCTCTTCTTCCGTAGTTATTTTAATCGATTCAGTTTCTTTACGTTCTTGAGATATTAAGATCATTTCTTCAGTTGGTGCCTTCCCAGTTCCTGCACTTCCTGTAATTTCCGATGCAGTTTGACCAGGCACATATTCAGTTGACTTCCCTTCAGCAGTGCTTGTAACGGTTTCTACTTTCTGAAGAGGAATGCTTTCTGTTTTATGAGGCAGTGAATACATTGCTTGTTCGGTCTCCAGGGTTACTCCTTCTGTTAAATATTGAGCAATATGTGAATAACTTGATATACCAATTGAAGGTGGTGAAGAACCAGTTTGCTCAAATTTTTGCTGTTCAGTAACAGCTCCAATTGGATGTGTGTAATTCGCTTCATGCATCGGAGAATATATTTTATATAATTCGGTAGCGAAGGTAGTTTGTAATTCGTCTTTATTTTCTATTTCTAACTCTTCGGCTAATACCTTCGACAAATTTTGTATTTCTTTTATTTCAGCATTCTCAAACGATTCAGTTGTAGTTGTAATCGATAACGAAGCTGTAGAGAAGTTAAGCACGGGGGTTACGGAGTAATTCTCAAATTTGCCCAATTCTGTGATTTTATGAGGCAATTCTGTAAGCTCACTTCCGGTGTGTTCTGTTTTTGTTTTCATTGATACCGTTCCTTCACTTTCAACATGTATAGTAGACATAACCTCACCTGCTCCTGTCATGATCCCTACACTTTCAGTGTGCTCAGCTTTGGTTGCTCCAATGTGTTCTTTAGAATGTGCAGCAGACATACTTCCAACTTCAGTGGAGGTTATTGCATGTTCACTCCCAGTTGGTTCTGCTTTAGGTTCGGCAGTATGTTCTTCATAAATTGTATGAATATGCTCTGCAGATGTTTCTCCTGTTACTGCCGTTGCTTCACCTTCAATATGCTCAGTAGCTATTACTGCTTCTGCTACTGTCATGACACCTTCACTTTCTGTATGTTCAGCTTTTGTTGTTTCAGTATGTTCAGCAAACGTACCTTCAACTTCTGTGGAGGTTGTCGCATGTTCACTTCCAGTTGGTTCTGGCTTAGGTTCTTCAGTATGTTCTTCATATATTGTATGAATATGCTCTGAAGATGTTTCTCCTGCTACTGCCGTTCCTTTACCTTCAACATGTTCAGTAGTTACTTCTTCAGCACCTGCTACTGTCATGCTACCTTCACTTTCGGTATGTTCAGCAGACGTACCTACAACTTCTGTAGAGGTTATTGCATGTTCAATTTCAGTTGATTCTGGCTGAGGTTCTTCAGTATGTTCTTCAGATATGGTATGAATATGATTTGACGATGTTTCTCCTGTTACTGCCGTTCCTTCACCTTCAATATGTTCAGTAGTTACTTCTTCAGCTCCTGCTACTGTTAGGACACCTTCACGTTCGGTATGCTCAGCTTTGGTTGCTTCAATATGTTCCTCAGTGTGTTTGGCAGACGTACCTTCAACTTCAGTGAAAGTTACTGCATGTTCACTTCCAGTGGGTTCTGGCTTAGGTTCTTCAGTATGTTCTTCATACATTGTATGAATATGCTCTGAAGATGTTTCTCCTGTTACTGCCGTTTCTTCACCTTCAACATGTTCAGTAGTTACTTCTTCAGCTCCTGCTACTGTTAGGACACCTTCATTTTCGGTATGCTCAGCTTTGGTTGCTTCAATATGTTCTTCAGTGTGTTCGGCAGACGTACCTTCAACTTCAGTGGATGTTACTGTATGTTCACTTCCAGTGGTTTCTGGCTTAGGTTCTTCAGTATGTTCTTCATACATTGTATGAATATGCTCTGAAGATCTTTCTCCTGTTACTGCCGTTCCTTCACCTTCAACATGTTCAGTAGTTACTTCTCCAGCACCTGCTACTGTCATGATACCTTCACTTTCTGTATGTTCAGCTTTTGTTGCTTCAGTATGTTCAGCAAACGTACCTTCAACTTCTGTGAAGGTTGTCGCATGTTCACTTCCAGTTGGTTCTGGCTTAGGTTCTTCAGTATATTCTTCATACATTGTATGAATATGCTCTGAAGATGTTTCTCCTGGTACTGCCGTTCCTTCACCTTCAACATGTTCAGTAGTTACTTCTTCATCACCTGCTACTGGCATGATACCTTCACTTTCGGTATGTTCAGCTTTTGTTGCTTCAGTATGTTCAGCAAACGTACCTTCAACTTCTGTGAAGGTTGTCGCATGTTCACTTCCAGTTGGTTCTGGCTTAGGTTCTTCAGTATATTCTTCATACCTCGTATGAATATGCTCTGAAGATGTTTCTCCTGTTACTGCCGTTCCTTCACCTTCAACATGTTCAGTAGTTACTTCTTCAGCACCTGCTACTGTCGTGATACCTTCACTTTCGGTATGTTCAGCAGACGTACCTTCAACTTCTGTAGAGGTTATTGCATGTTCAATTTCAGTTGATTCTGGCTGAGGTTCTTCAGATATGGTATGAATATGCTCTGGAGATGTTTCTCCTGTTGCTACCGTTCCTTCACCTTCCATATGTTCAGCAGTTACTTCTTCAGCTCCTGCTACTGTTAGGACACCTTCACTTTCGGTATGCTCAGCTTTGGTTGCTTCAATATGTTCCTCAGTGTGTTCGGCAGATGTACCTTCAGCTTCTGTGGAGGTTGCTGCATGTTCACTTCCAATTGGTTCTGGCTTAGGTTCTTTAGTATGATCTTCATACATTGTATGAATATGCTCTGAAGATGTTTCTCCTGTTACTGCCGTGCCTTCACCTTCAATATGTTCAGTAGTTACTTCTTCAGCTCCTGCTACTGTTATGACAGCTTCACTTTCGGTATGCTCAACTATGGTTGCTTCAATGTGTTCCTCAGTATGTTCAGCAGATGTACCTTCAACTTCTGTAGAGGTTACTGCATATTCAATTCCAGTTGGTTCTGGCTGAGGTTCTTCAGTATGTTCTTCATACATTGTATGAATTTGCTCTGAAGATGTTTCTTCTGCAACTACCGTTCCTTCACTTTCAACATGCTCAGTAGTTACTTCTTCAGCACCTGCTACTGTAATGATACCTTCACTTTCGGTATGTTCAGCTTTTGTTGCTTCAATATGTTCTTCGGTATGTTCAGTAGACATACCTTCAACTTCTGCGGAGGTTGCTGCATGTTCACTTCCAGTTGGTTCTGGCTGGGGTTCTTCAGTATATTCCTCATACACTGTATGAATATGCTCTGAAGACGTTTCTCCTGTTACTGCCGTTCCTTCACCTTCAACATGTTCAGTAGGTACTTCTTCAGCTCCTGCTACTGTTATGACACCTTCACTTTCGGTACGCTCAGCTTTGGTACCTTCAATATGTTCCTCAGTCTGTTCAGTAGACGTACCTTCAACTTCTGTGGAGGTTGCGGCATGTTCACTTCCAGTGGGTTCTGGCTTAGGTTCTTCAGTATGTTCTTCATACATTGTATGAATATGCTCTGAAGATGTTTCTCCTGTTACTGTCGTTGCTTCACCTTCAACATGTTCAGTAATTACTTCTTCTGGTAATGTTATATGTTCCTCAGTCTGTACCGTCGATATACCTTCAACTTCTATTGAGGTTACTGCATGTTCACCTACAGTATGTTCTGTTGTAGGTTCTCGAGTAAGTTGTTCAGATACTGTGTGAACATACGCTCCGCTTTCGATATGTTCACTCGTACTTTCTTCAGTAGTATGTTTTAGAGAGACTCCTTCCTCTGCGGTATGTTCCTTTGTATGAGTGTGCTCAGGTGACGCACTTGCGGTTTGATTCTCGGATATAACAGCCGTGTGAGTATGTTCTGGCGTTGGCATGTGTGTGTTTACAGTGAAGTAATTAATCGGTAGTACTGATGTAGTTTTAGCAACAGGGATCGTTGTTAAATTCTTGAGATATTCTGTGTCACTCTCAGTATGTTCCAATTCCTCGGCAAGTATTTTGGATAAATTTTTTATTTCATCTAGTTCGATACTGTCTAACGACTCTGAGGTAATTTCAGGTAATCGCAGAGATATCGTTGATAAACTTTTATTCAGTTGTTGTTCTGCATAAGTAACATTGTTGTGAGATGTTTGCCCAGTTGCAGCAACACCCTTAGTAGCGTTTGCATGTTCTGTCGTAATTCCTCCAGATATAGGTGATATAGTGAATTCAGTAGATTTTATTTCTCCAGTTTCTACTGTCAAAGTTTGTGCATGTTCTGCACTTGTGCTTTTTGTCATTGCAGATATTTCGATTCCTGTACTTTCAACATGGACGGAACTAGCTTCTTCTATATGCTGCTGTGTTTCTCTGGTAGGTTCTGTTATATGTTTGGTTGTAGATTCTTCAGTGTGTTCTGTAGAAATATGTTCAGTGTGAATTGTGTGTTCTGTTTCTGTAGTTGCTTCTGTTTCCACAGCTTCTGCATGTTCTGAGATAGTTTCTTTAGAATGTTCTTCGGTGATCATTGTATGCTCCATTGATGTTTCTTCTGTTACTGCAGATGTTTGGCTAGTAACACCTTCAACATGTTCGGAACTACCTTCTTCAAACTGCTCTGTTTCTTTGGCAGCTTCTGCTACATGTTCTGTTGAAGATTCTTCAGCGTGTTCTTCAGTGTGTTCTGTATGAACATATTCAGTATGCACGACTTGTTCTGTTTCTGCAGCTGCTTCTGTTTCCACAGCTTCTGCATGTTCTGAGATAGTTTCTTTAGAATGTTCTTCGGTGATCATTGTATGCTCCATTGATGTTTCTTCTGTTACTGCAGATGTTTGTCTTGTCACACCTTCAACATGTTCGGAACTACCTTCTTCAAACTGCTCTGTTTCTTTGGCAGATTCTGCTACATGTTCTGTTAAAGATTCTTCAGCGTGTTCTTCAGTGTGTTCTGTATGAACATATTCAGTATGCACGGCTAGTTCTGTTTCTGCAGCTGCTTCTGTTTCCACAGCTTCTGCATGTTCTGAGATAGTTTCTTTAGAATGTTCTTCGGTGATCATTGTATGCTCCATTGATGTTTCTTCTGTTATTGCAGATGTTTGGCTTGTCACACCTTCAACATGTTCGGAACTACCTTCTTCAAACTGCTCTGTTTCTTTGGCAGCTTCTGTTACATGTTCTGTTGAAGATTCTTCAGCGTGTTCCTCAGTGTGTTCTGTATGAATATGTTCAGTATGCACAGCTTCTTCTATTTCTGCTGCTGCTTCTGTTTCAGCAGCTTCTGCATGTTCTGAGACGGTTTCCTTAATATGTTCTTCGGTGATCATTGTATGCTCCATTGATGTATCTTCTGTTACTGCAGATGTTTGGCTTGTCACACCTTCAACATGTTCGGAACTACCTTCTTCAAGCTGAGCTGTTTCTTTGGCAGCTTCTGTTACATGTTCTGTTGAAGATTCTTCAGCGTGTTCCTCAGTGTGTTCTGTATGAACATGTTCAGTATGCACAGCTTCTTCTATTTCTTCAACTGCTTCTGTTTCAGCAGCTTCTGCATGTTCTGAGACGGTTTCCTTAATATGTTCTTCGGTGATCATTGTATGCTCCATTGATGTTTCTTCTGTTACTGCAGATGTTTGGCTTGTCACACCTTCAACATGTTCGGAACTACCTTCTTCAAGCTGCTCTGTTTCTTTGGCAGCTTCTGTTACATGTTCTGTTGAAGATTCTTCAGCGTGTTCCTCAGTGTGTTCTGTATGAACATATTCAGTATGCACAGCTTCTTCTATTTCTTCAACTGCTTCTGTTTCAGCAGCTTCTGCATGTTCTGAGACGGTTTCCTTAATATGTTCTTCGGTGATCATTGTATGCTCCATTGATGTTTCTTCTGTTACTGCAGATGTTTGGCTTGTCACACCTTCAACATGTTCGGAACTACCTTCTTCAAACTGCTCTGTTTCATTGGCAGATTCTGCTACATGTTCTGTTAAAGATTCTTCAGCGTGTTCTTCAGTGTGTTCTGTATGAACATATTCAGTATGCACGGCTAGTTCTGTTTCTGCAGCTGCTTCTGTTTCCACAGCTTCTGCATGTTCTGAGATAGTTTCTTTAGAATGTTCTTCGGTGATCATTGTATGCTCCATTGATGTTTCTTCTGTTATTGCAGATGTTTGGCTTGTCACACCTTCAACATGTTCAACTACCTTCAAACTGCTCTGTTTCTTTGGCAGCTTCTGTTACATGTTCTGTTGAAGATTCTTCAGCGTGTTCCTCAGTGTGTTCTGTATGAACATATTCAGTATGCACAGCTTCTTCTATTTCTTCAACTGCTTCTGTTTCAGCAGCTTCTGCATGTTCTGAGACGGTTTCCTTAATATGTTCTTCAGTGACTATTGTATGCTTCATTGATGTTTCTTCTGTTACTGCAGATGTTCGGCTAGTCATACCTTCAACATGTTCGGAACTAGTTTCTTCAAATTGCTCTGTTTCTTTGGCAGCTTCTGCTACATGTTCTGTTAAAGATTCTTCAGCGTGTTCTTCAGTTTGTTCTGTATGAATATGTTCAGTATGCACAGCTTCTTCTATTTCTGCAACTGCTTCTGTTTCAACAGCTTCTGCATGTTCTGAGACGGTTTCCTTAATATGTTCTTCGGTGATCATTGTATGTTCCATTGATGTTTCTTCTGTTACTGCAGATGTTTGGCTAGTCACGCCTTCAACATGTTCGGAGCTAGTTTCTTCTATCTGCTCTGTTTCTTTGGTAGCTTCTGTTACATGTTCTGTTGTAGATTCTTCAGCGTGTTCCTCGGTGTGTTCTCTATGCTCAGCATGAATTACTTCTTCTGTTTCTTCAGCCGCTTCAGTTTCCACGGCTTCTGACACAGTTTCTTTAGTATGTTCTTCAGTGACTATTGTATGTTCCGTTGATATTTCTTCTGTTAGCGCAGACGCAGTTCTTATACCTTCAGCATGTTCTGAACTAGTTTCTTCAAACTGCTCTTTTTCTTTGGAAGCTTCTGTTAGATGTTCAGCTGTAGATTCTTCAGTGTGTTCCTCAGTAATTTCTATATGAGTTTGTTCAGTATGCACTGCTTGTTCTATTTCTGCAGTTTCTTCTGTTTCCTTAGCTTCTGGAAGTTCTGGGGCAGTTGCTTCAGTATGTTCTTTAGATATGGCCTGTTCTGTTTCCGCGGCTCCTTCTGTAGATAAACTTTCTGTATGCTCTGTAGCAGTTTCCTCGATCTGTTCTTCGCTGTGCGTCCTGTGCACATGTTCAGTAGACATTTTTTTTGGTATTTCGGATGTTTCAGTATATTCTGAACTAGCTTCCGTTGTTTGTTTCGTTTCTTTAACAGCTTCTGTTATGTATTCTTCTGTAGATTCTTCTGCAATTGTTTCTGTTCCCAACGTTTTTGAATGTTCAGTACTCGCTTCTTCAGTACCTTCCGTATGGGTGACTTCGGGGGATGTTTCCATTTCACTTGTAACTTCTACACTAGTTTTCTCACTGAATCCTTTAGCATGTGTATATTCAGTTGATATTTCTTTTGCTGTTTCAGATCCTTCTGTCATAGAAACTTCTGGATGTTCTGAACTAGTTTCTTCAGTTTCTGCTGGATGCGTATATTCGACAGCTACTGTTGTCTCTGCAACAGCTTCTGCAGTAACTTCTACTGTACTTTGTTCTGGTGTGGTATATTTAGTAGTTGTTGTTTCTATTTTTGTGGTTACTTCGGTTTCAACAACCGTCGTATATTCCGTTGATGTTTCTGCTGTTTTCTCTGGACTAGTTTGCTCGATATGTCCTATATGCGTGTGTTCAACAGTTTGTTCTGTTTTTTCGTGCATTCCAATCTTTGTATAGGCTTCCGCGTGTTCTAGTTCTTGTATATATTTTTCTGATGCACCTTTCCCAGATGGAGTACGTTTCGTAAATTCCTCCTCAAGAGTACTTTCCGTGCTTGTTTTTGTAGTCCTTATACTACTAGTGCTTCTGGGTTTTGTTTGAGTTGTTTCCTCGATCTTTTTCAGTGTTGTAGCCTTCGGTTTTTTTTCTATCTGTACACTTTTCGTAGTAGATATAAATTTAGGCTTATGAGTTTCTTCTAGATGCTTTGTAGTATGTTCTAGTTTAGTAGACTGCTTTTTTGTAGATAGTTCGCTATATTTGTCACAAATTTCGCATAAAGTTGATTCGTGAGCTGTAAAATGTAATAGCTCTCCACGATTAATTGATTCAGATTCTGTCTGCAATTCTTTTTCTTTGGCAGTCACTGGTACTTTAACTTCTATTGGTTTAGGCTTGGTGGTTTCCTTGACGTACTTTGTTGTATGCAGACCTTCGGGATGTTCCTTAGCATGCACAGTTGGTACTGGTTTCCTTTCTGTTGAACTGGAGGAGGTTCCAGTGTGCTCTTTAACATGCGCATATGACTGTATTTTAGTTTTTTCAACATGTTCTTTAGTATGCTCTTCAATATGTGTTGCTGCCCCTAATTTTTCAGTTTCTTTTGTATGTTCAGTTTCATGTGCAGCTTCGCTGTGTCCTTTTGAGCTTTTGTGTTCTTCTACATGTTCGGCTCTAAATATGGATTCGGTTGTATGCGCTTTAACATGTGCTGTTACTTCTGTTTTCTCAGTTTCTTCGGCATGCTCAGTTGTACGTACAGCATCAGTGTGACCCTCCATGGCTGGCTACAATATGTTCTTGACGTTCTGAGGTTTTTCTTCTTCTGTTATATGGCTGGCTACAATATGTTCTTCAACATGTGCTGTTGCCTCCGTTACTTCTGCTTTTTCAGTTTCTTCTGCATGTTCAGTTGTATGTACAGCTTCAGTGTGTCCCTCTGACGCTGAGGTTTCTTCTGACCCAGCGTTATATGACTGGCTACAATATGTTCTTCAACATGTGCTGTTGCCTCTGCTTTTTCAGTTTCTTCTGCATGTTCAGTTGTATGTACAGCTTCAGTGTGTCCCTCTGACGCAGAGGTTTCTTCTGGACCCAGCGTTATATGACTGGCTACAATATGTTCTTCAACATGTGCTGTTGCCTCTGCTTTTTCAGTTTCTTCTGCATGTTCAGTTGTATGTACAGCTTCAGTGTGTCCCTCTGACGCAGAGGTTTCTTCTGGACCCAGCGTTATATGACTGGCTACAATATGTTCTTCAACATGTGCTGTTGCCTCTGCTTTTTCAGTTTCTTCTGCATGTTCAGTTGTATGTACAGCTTCAGTGTGTCCCTCTGACGCAGAGGTTTCTTCTGGACCCAGCGTTATATGACTGGCTACAATATGTTCTTCAACATGTGCTGTTGCCTCTGCTTTTTCAGTTTCTTCTGCATGTTCAGTTGTATGTACAGCTTCAGTGTGTCCCTCTGACGCAGAGGTTTCTTCTGGACCCAGCGTTATATGACTGGCTACAATATGTTCTTCAACATGTGCTGTTGCCTCTGCTTTTTCAGTTTCTTCTGCATGTTCAGTTGTATGTACAGCTTCAGTGTGTCCCTCTGACGACTTCCGGACCCAGCGTTATATGACTGGGTTCTTCAACATTGCTGTTGCCTCTGCTTTTTCAGTTTCTTCTGCATGTTCAGTTGGTACAGCTTCAGTGTGTCCCTGACGCTGAGGTTTCTTCCGGACCCAGCGTTATATGACTGGCTACAATATGTTCTTCAACATGTGCTGTTGCCTCTGCTTTTTCAGTTTCTGCTGCATGTTCAGTTGTATGTACAGCTTCAGTGTGTCCCTCTGACGCAGAGGTTTCTTCTGGACCCAGCGTTATATGACTGGCTACAATATGTTCTTCAACATGTGCTGTTGCCTCTGCTTTTTCAGTTTCTTCTGCATGTTCAGTTGTATGTACAGCTTCAGTGTGTCCCTCTGACGCTGAGGTTTCTTCCAGACCCAGCGTTATATGACTGGCTACAATATGTTCTTCAACATGTGCTGTTGCCTCTGCTTTTTCAGTTTCTGCTGCATGTTCAGTTGTATGTACAGCTTCAGTGTGTCCCTCTGACGCAGAGGTTTCTTCTGGACCCAGCGTTATATGACTGGCTACAATATGTTCTTCAACATGTGCTGTTGCCTCTGCTTTTTCAGTTTCTTCTGCATGTTCAGTTGTATGTACAGCTTCAGTGTGTCCCTCTGACGCTGAGGTTTCTTCTGGACCCAGCGTTATATGACTGGCTACAATATGTTCTTCAACATGTGCTGTTGCCTCTGCTTTTTCAGTTTCTGCTGCATGTTCAGTTGTATGTACAGCTTCAGTGTGTCCCTCTGACGCAGAGGTTTCTTCTGGACCCAGCGTTATATGACTGGCTACAATATGTTCTTCAACATGTGCTGTTGCCTCTGCTTTTTCAGTTTCTTCTGCATGTTCAGTTGTATGTACAGCTTCAGTGTGTCCCTCTGACGCAGAGGTTTCTTCTGGACCCAGCGTTATATGACTGGCTACAATATGTTCTTCAACATGTGCTGTTGCCTCTGCTTTTTCAGTTTCTGCTGCATGTTCAGTTGTATGTACAGCTTCAGTGTGTCCCTCTGACGCAGAGGTTTCTTCTGGACCCAGCGTTATATGACTGGCTACAATATGTTCTTCAACATGTGCTGTTGCCTCTGCTTTTTCAGTTTCTGCTGCATGTTCAGTTGTATGTACAGCTTCAGTGTGTCCCTCTGATGCAGAGGTTTCTTCTGGACCCAGCGTTATATGACTGGCTACAATATGTTCTTCAACATGTGCTGTTGCCTCTGCTTTTTCAGTTTCTGCTGCATGTTCAGTTGTATGTACAGCTTCAGTGTGTCCCTCTGACGCTGAGGTTTCTTCCGGACCCAGCGTTATATGACTAGCTACAATATGTTCTTCAACATGTGCTGTTGCCTCTGCTTTTTCAGTTTCTGCTGCATGTTCAGTTGTATGTACAGCTTCAGTGTGTCCCTCTGACGCAGAGGTTTCTTCTGGACCCAGCGTTATATGACTGGCTACAATATGTTCTTCAACATGTGCTGTTGCCTCTGCTTTTTCAGTTTCTGCTGCATGTTCAGTTGTATGTACAGCTTCAGTGTGTCCCTCTGACGCAGAGGTTTCTTCTGGACCCAGCGTTATATGACTGGCTACAATATGTTCTTCAACATGTGCTGTTGCCTCTGCTTTTTCAGTTTCTGCTGCATGTTCAGTTGTATGTACAGCTTCAGTGTGGCCCTCTGACGCAGAGGTTTCTTCTGGACCCAGCGTTATATGACTGGCTACAATATGTTCTTCAACATGTGCTGTTGCCTCTGCTTTTTCAGTTTCTGCTGCATGTTCAGTTGTATGTACAGCTTCAGTGTGTCCCTCTGATGCAGAGGTTTCTTCTGGACCCAGCGTTATATGACTGGCTACAATATGTTCTTCAACATGTGCTGTTGCCTCTGCTTTTTCAGTTTCTGCTGCATGTTCAGTTGTATGTACAGCTTCAGTGTGTCCCTCTGACGCAGAGGTTTCTTCTGGACCCAGCGTTATATGACTGGCTACAATATGTTCTTCAACATGTGCTGTTGCCTCTGCTTTTTCAGTTTCTGCTGCATGTTCAGTTGTATGTACAGCTTCAGTGTGTCCCTCTGACGCAGAGGTTTCTTCTGGACCCAGCGTTATATGACTGGCTACAATATGTTCTTCAACATGTGCTGTTGCCTCTGCTTTTTCAGTTTCTTCTGCATGTTCAGTTGTATGTACAGCTTCAGTGTGTCCCTCTGATGCAGAGGTTTCTTCTGGACCCAGCGTTATATGACTGGCTACAATATGTTCTTCAACATGTGCTGTTGCCTCTGCTTTTTCAGTTTCTGCTGCATGTTCAGTTGTATGTACAGCTTCAGTGTGTCCCTCTGACGCTGAGGTTTCTTCCGGACCCAGCGTTATATGACTAGCTACAATATGTTCTTCAACATGTGCTGTTGCCTCTGCTTTTTTCAGTTTCTGCTGCATGTTCAGTTGTATGTACAGCTTCAGTGTGTCCCTCTGACCCTGAGGTTGCTTCTGGGCCCAGCGTTATATGACTGGCTACAATATGTTCTTCAACATGTGCTGTTGCCTCTGCTTTTTCAGTTTCTGCTGCATGTTCAGTTGTATGTACAGCTTCAGTGTGTCCCTCTGATGCTGAGGTTTCTTCTGGACCCAGCGTTATATGACTGGCTACAATATGTTCTTCAACATGTGCTGTTGCCTCTGCTTTTTCAGTTTCTGCTGCATGTTCAGTTGTATGTACAGCTTCAGTGTGTCCCTCTGACGCTGAGGTTTCTTCTGGACCCAGCGTTATATGACTGGCTACAATATGTTCTTCAACATGTGCTGTTGCCTCTGCTTTTTCAGTTTCTGCTGCATGTTCAGTTGTATGTACAGCTTCAGTGTGTCCCTCTGATGCTGAGGTTTCTTCTGGGCCCAGCGTTATATGACTGGCTACAATATGTTCTTCAACATGTGCTGTTGCCTCTGCTTTTTCAGTTTCTTCTGCATGTTCAGTTGTATGTACAGCTTCAGTGTGTCCCTCTGATGCTGAGGTTTCTTCTGGACCCAGCGTTATATGACTGGCTACAATATGTTCTTCAACATGTGCTGTTGCCTGCTTTTTCAGTTTCTTCTGCATGTTCAGTTGTATGTACAGCTTCAGTGTGTCCCTCTGACGCTGAGGTTTCTTCTGGACCCAGCGTTATATGACTGGCTACAATATGTTCTTCAACATGTGCTGTTGCCTCTGCTTTTTCAGTTTCTGCTGCATGTTCAGTTGTATGTACAGCTTCAGTGTGTCCCTCTGACGCTGAGGTTTCTTCTGGGCCCAGCGTTATATGACTGGCTACAATATGTTCTTCAACATGTGCTGTTGCCTCTGCTTTTTCAGTTTCTTCTGCATGTTCAGTTGTATGTACAGCTTCAGTGTGTCCCTCTGACGCTGAGGTTTTTTCCGGACCCAGCGTTATATGACTGGCTACAATATGTTCTTCAACATGTGCTGTTGCCTCTGCTTTTTCAGTTTCTTCTGCATGTTCAGTTGTATGTACAGCTTCAGTGTGTCCCTCTGACGCTGAGGTTTCTTCCGGACCCAGCGTTATATGACTGGCTACAATATGTTCTTCAACATGTGCTGTTGCCTCTGCTTTTTCAGTTTCTGCTGCATGTTCAGTTGTATGTACAGCTTCAGTGTGTCCCTCTGACGCTGAGGTTTCTTCTGGACCCAGCGTTATATGACTGGCTACAATATGTTCTTCAACATGTGCTGTTGCCTCTGCTTTTTCAGTTTCTTCTGCATGTTCAGTTGTATGTACAGCTTCAGTGTGTCCCTCTGACGCTGAGGTTTCTTCTGGACCCAGCGTTATATGACTGGCTACAATATGTTCTTCAACATGTGCTGTTGCCTCTGCTTTTTCAGTTTCTTCTGCATGTTCAGTTGTATGTACAGCTTCAGTGTGTCCCTCTGACGCTGAGGTTTCTTCTGGACCCAGCGTTATATGACTGGCTACAATATGTTCTTCAACATGTGCTGTTGCCTCTGCTTTTTCAGTTTCTTCTGCATGTTCAGTTGTATGTACAGCTTCAGTGTGTCCCTCTGACGCAGAGGTTTCTTCTGGACCCAGCGTTATATGACTGGCTACAATATGTTCTTCAACATGTGCTGTTGCCTCTGCTTTTTCAGTTTCTTCTGCATGTTCAGTTGTATGTACAGCTTCAGTGTGTCCCTCTGACGCTGAGGTTTCTTCCGGACCCAGCGTTATATGACTGGCTACAATATGTTCTTCAACATGTGCTGTTGCCTCTGCTTTTTCAGTTTCTTCTGCATGTTCAGTTGTATGTACAGCTTCAGTGTGTCCCTCTGACGCTGAGGTTTCTTCCGGACCCAGCGTTATATGACTGGCTACAATATGTTCTTCAACATGTGCTGTTGCCTCTGCTTTTTCAGTTTCTGCTGCATGTTCAGTTGTATGTACAGCTTCAGTGTGTCCCTCTGACGCTGAGGTTTCTTCCGGACCCAGCGTTATATGACTAGCTACAATATGTTCTTCAACATGTGCTCTGTTTTTCAGTTTCTCTGCATGTTCAGTTGTATGTTTCAGTGTGTCCTCTGATGCTGAGGTTTCTTCTGGGCCCAGCGTTATATGACTAGCTTATGTTCTTCAACATGTGCTGTTGCCTCTGCTTTTTCAGTTTCTGCTGCATGTTCAGTTGTATGTACAGCTTCAGTGTGTCCCTCTGACGCTGAGGTTTCTTCCGGACCCAGCGTTATATGACTGGCTACAATATGTTCTTCAACATGTGCTGTTGCCTCTGCTTTTTCAGTTTCTGCTGCATGTTCAGTTGTATGTACAGCTTCAGTGTGTCCCTCTGACGCTGAGGTTTCTTCTGGACCCAGCGTTATATGACTGGCTACAATATGTTCTTCAACATGTGCTGTTGCCTCTGCTTTTTCAGTTTCTGCTGCATGTTCAGTTGTATGTACAGCTTCAGTGTGTCCCTCTGATGCTGAGGTTTCTTCTGGCCTCAGCGTTATATGACTAGCTACAATATGTTCTTCAACATGAGGTGTCAGATTTATTTGACTAACTGCAATATGTTCCTCAACGTGTGCTGTTACCTCGGCTTTTTCAGGTTCCTCTACATGTTCAGTTGTATGTAGAGTTTCACTGTGTCCTTTTGACACTGAGGTTTCTTCTAGCGTCAGAGTTATGTGGCTGGCTATAATGTGTTCTTTAGTATACGTGGTGGTCTCTAACTTTTCAGCCTCCTCTGTAGGTTCGCTGATATGTGGGGTTATACTATGAGCAGGAGTAGATGAATCTATTTTGGTTTCTTCTAGATATTCAGTTGTATGACCGGCATCAGTATGCTCTTCAGCATATGTTGTTTCCTCTACTGTTTCTTCATATTTTGTAGGTTCCTTAACGGACATCGTTGATTTTATTTCTTCTAATTCAGTTTGCTCGGTTACTTCAGTGTGTTCGAGCGTAGTGGCTTCCTCAGAAGGCTCTGTAATACTCTCAGTTTCTGTTTGCTCCTCAGAATGAGTAGTCTCTTCAGTGTGCTCGGCTTCAGTGAGTGTATCGAGATATGTATCTGCCTCGGCATATTCATTATAAGGTGGTATAAATGCAGTAGATTCCATAAGTTCCTGTATATATATTCCCGCCAAGTTTTCGGCTTCGACATTTTCTGTTACTTCTTTAAGTTCAGCATATTCCTCAGACCGAGCAGATTCTACTTCTTCGGTTTCTTCAGTAAGCTCGCCTTCGATAAGTTGTTCACTGTTAGCTGTCGACTTTTCAGCATATTCTGCTTCAGTGAGTTCTTCAATATTTGTCGTTGCCTCAACATTTTCAGTCTCAGCATATTCGGTTGTGCTTACCGCTGTAGTATAATCAGTATAAGTAGTTGTTACAGTTTCTTCTGTTTCTTCAGCACTTTCACTTTCAGTCGTTGGTCGAACTTTCTGTGTGTCAGTATGTTCTGTTTTGCCCTCAGCTTCGATATATTGCACAGAATGAGCAATTTCAGCAGCCTCTTCGGTTTCTTCTGTATGTTCAAATTCAGTAAGTTCTTCAACTTGTGTCCTTTCCTCAACTTCTTCTGTTTCGGTATATTGTGCTTCAGTATATTTCTCAGTTAGCTCAGTTTCCTCAGCAGTTTCGGATTCAATAAGTTCTCCACTATATTTCGTTGGCGGTTCCTTCCTCATAGCATGTTCTGTCACGTGTGCAGATTTGATATGTTCCTCAACTGTTACACCTTCTTCGCTTTCTTCTGTATGTTCGGATGTAGTGTATTCAATCGGTGTATTTGACTCTATTTCTTCTGCTTCAACATGTTGACTTGAGGTTTCAATCTCAATCTGAGCAGTTTCTGTTTCTTCTGTTTCATTAGCGATTTCTACAATGTGTGTCGTCGCTTCAGCATGCTCTTTCTCTGTACTCTCAGCTGTAGTATGCTCAGATTCTTCAATTTCTTCAACTGTAGTGTGTTTTTTAATGTGTGTTGTCGATGACTCCTTTTCTGTTCCTTCGGTATACATAGTTTCTGTGAGTTCTTTAGTATACATCGTAGATTCTAGTTCTTCTTCTTCTTCTGTTATAGTATGCTCCGTTACGTGCCCCGCTTCTGTAGGTTCTTCTTGTGTTGTAAATTCGGTTTCCTCAGATTCGGTATTTTCAGGCACATGTTCCGATGTGGAGGATATTTTAGTAAATGCAGTCGTTACAATTTCTATTTCCATGGTCTTCTCAAGACGCTCAGTTTCAGTATGCTCAGTCTCTTCAATATGCTCAGCTTCGGTATGTTCTCCAACGTGCGTTATCTCAACTTTCTCTGTTTCAACAAGTTCGGTTGCATGTTCTGCTTCAGTGTGCTCCTCAGCATGAAGAGTAGTTGCAACTGGCTGGGTCTGTTCATGCTCAACTTCAGTATGTTCGGTTGCATGCTCTGGTTTGGTGTGTTCCTCAGCTTGAACAGTAGTCGTAGCTTCCTCGGTTGTTTTAACATGTTCAGCTTCAGTATGTTCTCCAACATGTGTGAATTCAACTTTCTCTGTTTCGGCATGTTCTGTTACATGTTCTGTCGTAGCAGTCTCTTCAGTATCAACAGCAGTTGCAGCTGCTTCGATCTTCCCACCATGTTCAACTTCAGTATGTTCCTCAGCGTGAGTCGTAAGCTCAACGTTCTCTGTTTCGGCATGTTCGGTGACATGCTTCGTCTCTTCAGCGTGAACAGTAGTTGCAGCTGCCTCAGTTTTCTCAACATACTCAGCTTCAATATGTTCTCCAGTATGCATTGTCGCCTCAACTTTCTCTGTTTCGGCATGTTCGGTTAGATGTTCTGTCTTGCCAGTCTCTTCAGTATGAACAGCAGTTGCAGCCGCCTCGGTCTTTTCTACATGCTCAGATTCAGTGTGCTCTCCAATATGCGTTGTAACCTCAGCTTTCTCTGTTTCGGCATGTTCCGTTAGATGTTCCGTCTTGGCGGCCTCTTCAGCATGAGCAGTAGTTGCAGCTGCCTCGGTCTTTTCAACATGTTCAGCTCCAGTATGCTCTCCAACGTGCGTTGTAACCTCAACTTTTTCTGTTTCGGAATGTTCGGTTAAATGTTCCGTCTTGGCGACCTGTTCAGCATGAGTAGTAGTTGCAGCTGCCTCGGTCTTTTCAACATGTTCTGCTCCAGTATGCTCTCCAACGTGTGTAACGACTTCAGCTTTTTCTGTTTCGGCATGTTCAGATACATGTTCGGTCTTGATAGCCTCCTCAGTATGAACAGCAATGGCAGCTGTTTCGGTCTTCTCAACATGTTCAGTTTCAGTATGCTCTCCAACGTGCGTTGTAACCTCAACTTGCTCTGTTTCGGCATGTTCCGTTAGATGTTCCGTCTTGGCGGCCTCTTCAGCATGAGCAGTAGTTGCAGCTGCCTCGGTCTTTTCAACATGTTCTGCTCCAGTATGCTCTCCAACGTGTGTAGCGACTTCAGCTTTTTTGTTTCGGCATGTTCAGATACATGTTCGGTCTTGATAGCCTCCTCAGTATGAACAGCAATGGCAGCTGTTTCGGTCTTCTCAACATGTTCAGTTTCAGTATGTTCTCCAACGTGCGTTGTAACATCAACTTGCTCTGTTTCGGCATGTTCCGTCTTGGCGGCCTCTTCAGCATGAGCAGTAGTTGCAGCTGCCTCGGTCTTTTCAACATGTTCTGCTCCAGTATGCTCTCCAACGTGTGTAGCGACTTCAGCTTTTTCTGTTTCGGCATGTTCAGATACATGTTCGGTCTTGATAGCCTCCTCAGTATGAACAGCAATGGCAGCTGTTTGGGTCTTCTCAACATGTTCAATGGTGCAACTTCAACTTGCTCTGTTTGTTCCGTCTTGGCGGTCTTCTCAACATGTTCTTTTCAACATGTTCTGCTCCAGTATGTTCTCCAACAACGACTTCAGCTTTTTCTGTTTCGGCATGTTCAGATACATGTTCGGTCTTGATAGCCTCCTCAGTATGAACAGCAATGGTAGCTGTTTCGGACTTCTCAACATGTTCTGCTCCAGTATGCTCTCCAACGTGCGTTGTAACCTCAGCATTTTCTGTTTCGGCGTGTTCGGCTATGTGTTCAGTCTTGCCAGTCTCTTCAGCATAAACAGCAGTTGCATGTGCCTCGGTCTTTTCAACATGCTCAGATTCAGTATGTTCTCCAACGTGAGTAACGACTTCAACTTTTTCTGTTTCGGCATGTTCAGATACATGTTCGGTCTTGATAGCCTCCTCAGTATGAACAGCAATGGCAGCTGTTTCGGTCTTCTCAACATGTTCTGCTCCAGTATGCTCTCCAACGTGCGTTGTAACCTCAGCATTTTCTGTTTCGGCGTGTTCGGCTATGTGTTCAGTCTTGCCAGTCTCTTCAGCATAAACAGCAGTTGCATGTGCCTCGGTCTTTTCAACATGCTCAGATTCAGTATGTTCTCCAACGTGAGTAGCGACTTCAACTTTTTCTGTTTCGGCATGCTCAGTTACATGTTCAGTCTTGATAGCCTCCTCAGTATGAACAGCAATGGCAGCTGTTTCGGTCTTCTCAACATGTTCAGTTTCAGTATGCTCTCCAACGTGCGTTGTAACCTCAATTTTCTGTTTCTGTTCGGCTGTTTCAGTCTTGCCAGTCATAAACAGCAGTTGCATTCGGTCTTTTCAACATGCTCAGATTCTTGTTCTCCAACGTGAGTAGCGATTTCACTTTTTCTGTTTCGGCATGTTCAGATACATGTTCGGTCTTGATAGCAGTCAGTTGAACAGCAATGGCAGCTGTTTCGGTCTTCTCAACATGTTCTGCTCCAGTATGCTCTCCAACGTGCGTTGTAACCTCAGCATTTTCTGTTTCGGCGTGTTCGACTATGTGTTCAGTCTTGCCAGTTTCTTCAGCATAAACAGCAGTTGCAGCTGCCTCGGTCTTTTCAACATGCTCAGATTCAGTATGTTCTCCAACGTGAGTAGCGACTTCAACTTTTTCTGTTTCGGCATGTTCAGATACATGTTCAGTCTTGATAGCCTCCTCAGTATGAACAGCAATGGCAGCTGTTTCGGTCTTCTCAACATGTTCAGTTTCAGTATGCTCTCCAACGTGCGTTGTAACCTCAACTTGCTCTGTTTCGGCATGTTGCGTTAGATGTGCCGTCTTGGCGGCCTCTTCAGCATGAGCAGTAGTTGCAGCTGCCTCGGTCCTTTCAACATGTTCTGCTCCAGTATGCTCTCCAACGTGCGTTGTAACATTCTCTGTTTCGGCGTGTTCGACTATGTGTTCAGTCTTGCCAGTTTCTTCAGCATGAACAGCAGTTGCAGCTGCCTCGGTCTTTTCAACATGTTCTGCTCCAGTATGCTCTACAACGTGTGTAACGACTTCAACTTTTTCTGTTTCGGCATGTTCAGTTACATGTTCGGTCTTGATAGCCTCCTCAGTATGAACAGCAATGGCAGCTGTTTCGGTCTTCTCAACATGTTCTGCTCCAGTATGTTCTCCAACGTGCGTTGTAACTTCAACTTTTTCTGTTTCGGCATGCTCGGTTAAATGTTCCGTCTTGGCGACCTCTTCAGCATGAGCAGTAGCTGCAGCTGCCTCGGTCTTCTCAACATGTTCAGTTTCAGTATGTTCTCCAACGTGCGTTGTAACCTCAACTTGCTCTGTTTCGGCATGCTCGGTTAAATGTTCCGTCTTGGCGACCTCTTCAGCATGAGCAGAAGTTGCAGCTGCCTCGGTCTTCTCAACATGTTCAGTTTTGGCATGTTCTCCAACGTGTGTTGTAGCCTCAGCTTTCTCTGTTTCACCATGTTCGGTTACATGTTCTGTCTTGACAGCTTCTTCAGTATGAACAGTAGTTATCCCTGCCTCGGTCTTCTCAACATGGTCAGTTTCAATTACCTCAGTTTTGCCAACATGTTTTGCTGTGGTGTGGTCTTCAACATGGGATATTGTTTCAACTTTTTTTGTTTCTGTGACGTGTTCAGTTATCTCCTCTTTGGTTGTGTGGACTTTTGTTGGAATTGTTTTCACTGTAGTCTTTGGAGTAGTCAGCGGTGTTGTTATAGTTGTTTTAGAAGTTGGTTGATGTGTTTGCTTTGTAGTCTCCTTGGATTGTTTCAGTGTAGTCGCGCTAGAAGATTTTACTTCTTGTCCTGCTTTTTCAACTGTTTTTGTTACGTCACAGATTTCGCACAGGGTATTTTCAGACTGTGTTACTTTTGGAACCGAACTTGTCGTTTTCGTTTTAGCTTCAGTTTGAGCTGGAGTGGCTGTCGTGGTGGTAGTGGTTGTAGTAGTGGTAGTGGTTGTAGTAGTTTCTGATTTATGTTTAGTTGTAGGTTTTGTACGTGTTGTCGTTTGTGTCGGTTGAGTTACTTTCGCGGTTGTAGTTTTTACACCATGCAAAGTGGTTTTGGATGTGCTAGTTTTGTGAGTAGCGTGTGTTCCAGCTTCTGTGACATCGCAAATTTCACACAAGGTATTTTCAGTTTGGGTTGTATGAGTTTCTTCCACTTCCTTGTTGGATTGTTTTGATGGATTTATTTCAGCGTTTACATCTTTATTTTTTCCAAAAGACTCAGCTTTCTTAGCGTTATCACAAGTCTCGCATATAGTTGATCCTACATCTTCCTGTGTAAAATGCAATAGAGCCTCTTTATTTGGGGCTTCCGAAGGTACTTCTAGTGGTTTAGGTTTTGTAGTCGTCGGTGACTTCTCTGTGCTTTTTAGATGTTCAGTTGTATGTTTCGAAGTTTCTTCTGAATGTTTAGTAGTATGTGTAACTGTAATATGTTCTTTAGCTGTTGAAGTCGTCGATGCTTGTACTGTAGTTTCTGATTGTGTTTGTTTCACGGTTGCTTCAGGTTCTGTATGTTTTGTTTCTGTTTCTTTCGTAGTCTGTTCTGTACCTACCGTGTGTGGTGATGTGTGTGTGACTTCTTTCGATGTTAAAACAATATTTGTAGTTTCCTTGCTTTCTCCAGTTGCCTGTACAACTTCAGTGCTTCCTTGAATTGTTACCATTGCTACTTCTGCCGTATGTTTTGTGGTTTGGGGAGTAGTAGATGCTACTTCAGAATGTTCAGTGCTTTCTAAATGTTCAGTTATGTGGCTGGTTTCGCTTGGCGCGGATGTCTTTGCTGCTTCTTCAGATTGTTCAGCTGTTTCAGTACTTTCTTTTGCAGTCGTTGTTAATACTGTCTCCGCCTTTTCTAAAGATGCAGTTGTTGCTATGATTTCTTCCTCTAAATGTTCGGCAACTTGTGTAGTTTCTTCGGTTGTTAATTCAACTATTGTACCTCCTTCAGTTTGCACAGTTATGTTAATGTTTCCCTCAGTGTGTTCCTTTCCTTCTGTGCTTTCTATTGGTGTAGTAGCTCCAGCACTCTCTTTTGATGCACCTTCCTCAGTTGATATCTTCTCTACCTCTTCGGAGTGTTCAGCAACTTCAGTACTTTCTTTTGATATTAATTCAACTGTTGCAGTTTCTGCTGAAGACTGCTCAGTATTATGTGCGGCTTCAGCGCTTTCTTTTGTTACTCCTGTTTCTTCTAAGTGTGTAACAGTTTTAATTTCTTCTGAGGTTATTCCAGAAGTATGTAGTACAATTTCTTCTGAGTGTTCAGCAATCTGGGTGGTTTCTTTAGATGCTAACTCAATGCTGGTAGCTTGCTCGGAGGTACCTGCTACTTCAGTGGTTTCTATAGAAGTTCCTAAATGTTCGGTTATTCCACTACTTTGTTTAGAAATGAGTTCATTTGTAGCACTCTCTACAGTTGTTGGTCCTTCTTCAGACGGTTCAGCAGAAACACCTTTAATAATTTCTTCTGATGTTACTCCACCTATTGAACCTGTTACTGTATGCTCAGATGTAAATAGTGCTCCAGTTTCTTCAGTTATTTCTTTCGATACTTTTTCCACTGCAGCTCCTTCTTCAATTTCCGCGGTAGTGTGTACTATTCCAGCTTTTTCTTCAGCTGCTACTGTTGATACTTCCAATACATTTTCAGTAGTTTCTTTTACCTCAACTGTAGCAGCTTCTACAGATTGCTCAGCTGTATGGGTTAACTCAGTGTTTTCAGCTTCTTCTGAGTATTTAGTTACTTCAATTTCTTTTTCTTTGGTCGATGCTTCAGAATGTTCGGCGCTTTCAGTACTCATTACTTCAGTTTGTTCTGCTAGTTCCGAAGCTTCCTTTAATGTTGTTTCCGTAGCTTGTTTATTGATTTTCGTTGCTTCCGTATTTTCCTCAGATGTTTCCTCTGAGTATTCGGCTGCATTTGAGCTTTCTGTCATAGCTTGACTTTCTAAAGTTTTCCCAACTGTATGTACTACCTCTGTGCTTTCTTCAGCTTTTTCGGAATGCGCAGCTGTTCCAGTATGCCCTTCGGATGTTGACTTGGGCGTTGTACCTTCCTCAGTTGATTCAGTTTCTTTAGGTGCTATCTTCTCTGTTTTTGCTAATGACTCTGATGACAGTTTTTTTGTTTTTGTTATATGTTCAGTTGTACCTTTATCTAGCTGTTCAGTAACCTCCAATCGTGTTAATGCACCTCCTATAGTTTTTCCAGTAATCTCAGAGCTATGACTAATCTCAGTTTGCACTTCGCTTAGGAATGTTGATATTTCTTCAGTGCTCACTAACTGGTGGCTGGTGTGTTCGTCTGTTGATGAGGGTGGTGTATTTTTTTCTGCAGATGATGTAGAATGCGCAGTATGTTCTGTTTCAGTACCTGCCTTTAAAGTAAACACAACTTTTGTAGCACCTTTTATGTATTCAGCGCTATAAGGTGTGGTTGCTTCGGTAACGGGAGCTGTCGCAGTGATCTTTACAGGTGCTTTCGGTCGCGGACGCGACCTCGGTCGCGGCCTAGTACTCCTACACGGTTCGCACAACGTTGGACCCGGCACCTTAAAATGCATCTGGAATTGCGGGTTCACTTCTTCTTGAACTGTTGGAATTGCAACTTCGACTTTCTTCAGGTTAGATATATCTAAGTGTTTGCTAGCCGTTTCTTCAGTTTGGGAACTGTGAGCTTGAGTCGTTTGACCGGTTGGTACAGTCAGATTATACTCGATAAGCTTGTCGGACATTCCAGCTTTAGCGGCGACGTTTCCAAATTTCTTTTCAGATGCTTGAACGACAGTTTTGATTGGAGGTGGAGAATTATATTTTTGGATAATGGTCTTGGATGTAGGAGTTTTGATGATTTCGTCATTAGATTTCAAAGCATCAGATGACTGAAGCGTAGCCATTTGTATTGTTTGCGATGGTAATTGAGTTGGTTGTAAAAAATTTGTATTCAGAGCATTAGATTGTTGTACGGAGAAACTTGATGACATAGTCGTTCTTGAAGGTAATTCAATGGACTCAATCACATTCGAATGAGAAGTAGTACTAAGCACGCTTTTGCTGAGTATAGTAGGAGCGTAAACCTCATTAGTTGGTTGAATTTGGCCCTTAAGAGCGAGAAGCTGCTCGGGAGTGAATTCTAAGAATGTAAGCGACGATTTTGGTCGTTTCTGCCCGACTAAATTCTCAGTTATGCTCTCGGTAGTCGTAATCAAATCATTATCGCCAGATTGAACTGTTGATTTTTCTGTGATAGGCATGTTAGATGTGGTCGTGAAAGTTTCAATCGATACAGGATTCGAAACATTCGACAATTCCTCGTTTATTATTGTAGATCCATTTTGGGATTGTGCATTTATATCAGGTATGTCAGGGGCGCTTTGTGGAACATTTGCTTTAGGATTTTGATTCAATGGGAAAAGGCCAGAAGTATCGTTTTCTACTTTTAAACTTTGCGTTGTAATATTTTGCGTGTCTATAACAGAACTTTCAATTTTTGCTATTGGGGTAGTTTCTGAAAAATTACTTGGCGGTGAAACAGTTTCTGAGGTGGCATTGGTTATATTTGCTATATCTGATACGATTTCGGCGCTCGAAATTTTGCTATTTATCTCATCAAACGTGTTTGCGACGGATTGTGCTGTAATCGTTTCATTCGCTGTCAAATCTGTCGAGCTTGTTAGTTTCTTGGTAATCGCACTTTCTTGTAAAACTAAGCAATCTAAAGTCGGCTCGGTAACTAACTCAAATTTCAGATCATTGAGATCATCATTTCTACCTAGTTCTTTAGCTAAGACTTGGGACAGACGTTCAACTTGATTGGCATCCATACCATCGTACAATTTGTTCGATTTTAATTTTTGCTTCGATGGGGAACCACCTTCATCGTAATCTTTAGCAATCAGTTTAAATAAATCCGTTTCTGAGGGATCCGTTTCACCACCACTTATATCTTTACATTCGTCGGAGACTTTACTAGAAACAGTCAAAGTTTTTGCGGAAGAAACATTAAATTTGGTATTTTCATTGGAGGAAATAGTTGGCTCACTATTAATTTTGCTATCCGACGTAAAATTTTCCAAGTTATCTTTGTTTTCGTTGAGTGTTGTAATTGATTCGTTTTCTGGATTGTCTAATTTAGCTGTTCCTGTTTGCATATCGGTATTGTTAGAAATATTATCGCTTACAGCTTCATTTGTTTCATTTTCCAATTCTCTGGTAGACTGAACAGTTGTAAAAGTTTCTCCAGACATTTGAGAAATGTCTACAGGACCTACAGTAGTCTCAGTTGTAAGATTTTCTCCAGACATTTGAGAAATGTCTACAGGACCTACAGTAGTCTCAGTTGTAAGATTTTCTGCAGACATTTGAGAAACGTCTGCAGGACCTACAGTAGTCTCAGTTGTAAGATTTTCTGCCGACATTTGAGAAACGTCTGCAGAACCTACAGTAGTCTCAGTTGTAAGATTTTCTGCAGGCACTTGAGAAGTGTCCACAGGACCTACAGTAGCCTCAGTTGTAAGATTTTCTGCAGGCACTTGAGTAATGTCAGCAGCTGTATTTATATTACCCGTGGATTCTACATCCCTATTATAAACTCTAGGTAAAGAACCCAATGTTTTTAGAGCTTGAACATCACTAAGGTCCCTATTAAACTTCTGATTGTACGACTGATCAGGTGAATGTATCCGTTTCGTCAGTTGAATCACGTTGGAATCATCTTTCACATTCTTTTGGGCATCATCATCAATTAACGATTGCAGCTGTCTGGTCGGCCGACGAGCTCGTTTGTGATGACGAGCTTGTTGATGATGACGTCCTCGTTTGTGATGTTGAGCTGGTTTGCGATGACGAACTCCTACCTTCTTCCGATCATGCGACCTTTTCTCCGGTAACGTTAATCTTCGTCGAATCTGTGGCTTATTCGAATTGACTGGCTTTTCCGTTTTAACGGTAATGATATCGTTGTTGTCCGATGCGGCGTTTGGTGGCGGTGTATCCGTCGTGGAAAATATCTTCAGCATGGCATCGATTTCGCAAATCACATCTTCGACTTTTGGAGTTCCACCCCCCACCGATTGAACTGGTTCTACATTGATGGGCATGGTTGGTGGAGGTAAGAGGGTTGTAGATGGGGTCGTTATTTCGATAGCTACTTGACCATCGAAATTAACAGCTAAAACGAGTAATATCGAGTTAATAATAAACAACAATTTTTTTCACTTTTACAGAATATACAGCCATGATTTTAATCTATGGCGAAGTAGATGGAAATGGTGTGGTTGCTGTTCGAAAATATCACGAAAAATTTCCCAACCGAGGCATACCAAATCGTAATACTAGATTGAGTTGACGATAGGAAATACGAGACAGGGTGTTCAAGAAAATAAAACTGACGATTGACAAACCAGCACCTGGACCATCAGATATCATACAAGGAGGAAGGCATAAAAAATGTTGACGAATGTTAGAACCGTATTAAAAGGTATAAAATTAAGTTTCATCGAGAAAAATGTTTGCAGTCTTAAATAGATGGCGCTTGATCTCAGCCAGCTTCTGTTCAGATTAATTTAGGTCCATCATTAGATCCTGATTCGGTAGGAGCTTTGATAACAAGGGTAAAACTAGCTAACTAAAAAAGTCGTGAAAGACATCGGCTATAACACTTTTCCATCCTACAAAACGATTCTCGAGGCAAAAGAATGTTATCCAGCTAATTAATATAATGATTGAACACTCAACGAGTGTTCCTCTTCAGGAATAATTAGATCACACTGTAAAAAGGATTTGTCAAAGTCATCAGCAAACTAGAAGAAGTTTGGAGACGCGTTGCGGCAAGCCTAAATGTGAGCCATAGCTGCATTTTCAAAAATAAAAAACTGGACACTCTACCACACAGTTGCAGGTGTTGCTAGGACAGAACGTCCTAAAAGCAACTAATGACGAAGAGGAAGCAACTTTGGTTGACCACATCATCCAAAATCCGATTTCTACTGCTGTTTAGGCCTGTCAAACTGCCTGAAGAAAAATAACAGTAGCCGGCTTGTTTGGCAAGAGTGCCGCAAGAAAGCTTTTCTTAACACTGAAAGAAAACAGGGTTGGATTTGCATTTCAAGGTTTGAATAGGAGGTCTCGACTTTTGGAACAGAGTTGTGTTTTCTGACGGAAAAATCTTCAAATCTTTTATGATGGCAGAACACCTGTGGATAGACCAAGAAATGAAATTGAACTCCACTGGGAAGTTCTCATTAAACGTATGGACCTGGACTGGCGCAGATGGACTTCAAAATTAAGGTCAAGGGTGGAAAAAAATCATTCATGGACTATGCCTGCTAGGAATAGAGAAGAATTGTGGAGCGTGATTCAGTAAGTTTGGATAAGTAAGAAATGTAGTTGCATCAATGGACAGCATCAGTCTTCTGCTCGTAATAGTTAAAACAACTTTGCTCCATTTTAATAATGAAAGTTCTCCATTTTAGTTATAATTTTTTTCTTAAATACTGGAGAACAGATGGAGCTACGAAGAGCATAAAATTTAAAAAAGAAAAAAATCAAAAAACACTAGTGGGAAAACTAGAGAATAACTACTAATTTCGGAAATACATTCAGACCAGCGAAAATTCTTCAGTCAAATTTTGGTGTAATCGGTTCATATAGGGCAGAAAATTCATTGACGATGGCCCAAAGTGTGGAAAACCTCTAAAAGCACGAATTCAAAAAATTATCAACAAAGTTGAAGTCGTATATGGAATTCATCATTGACTGCTTGGCAGATGGAGACATCTAGCGGGAATCACAATCCATGAATTGTGCGAGCTGGATCAGTATCTGCTGTAGCGACTTGTGTTGTGTAGTGCTTTGCAGTGTGCTATTTCCCACCCTGCCCACTAGAGGGCACTGGGTTGGAATTAGTCCATTGTCGGAGGTATTATACAGTTGAAGTTCTGATGTGAAGATGTAATTAGATCTTGCATTCGTAGTTGCACTGACGAGACCTAGAAGGTCGAAACCACGTGGTCTGTTTCTAATGCTTGATGTATTTTTATTGCATTCGTCCGCAGGGTGAATTCCAACAATATACCATGAGCGCCTATTACAGGCATTTTTGTTTTGTTTTTATATTCTGGTATTTCTCGACGTTTATGGCTATTTGGCTAAGAAAATGTCGATTTTATATCCAGGCTGCTCAGTTCCGACCAAAATTGTGTAGTAAATAGAACTATAACTGGGGATGAAACTTGGGCTTAGCACTGCAATCCTCCCACGAAATAACAGTTCATGCAATTGATTCATAAGGGCTGAAGGGATTATTTTCATTGAATATATGCCAAAAGGGACTACAGTAACGGGGAATGCCTACAAAGATACAATACAGATATGGAACACGGCTGCACGCGAACAAGGCTCCACAACTTGGAGTTGCAGGGAGCATAAGGCACGAATTGTTCAAACAGTAATCAATGAACATGGCTTTGACGAACTAGAATATTCACCCTACAGTCTCGAAAAAAGATTTGAGAGAGTGTCTATTTTTAGAATAGGTTCTATGGTAAAAAATATATTATTTAAAAAGGTTTTCTCACCTTGTGTTTCTGTTTCCGGTTCAGTAATGCCAGCAGCCACTATGTTACAAAGATGCGCTAAAATTTAAAAGAGATATAGTATTTGAGATGCTCGTAATACATATATGTAGATATTTAATGTCTTACATTTTTCGGCTTCGCTTTCAAAATGTTCTTCGCCCTTATCTACAACTAAATTATAAAATACATAAAAATCATTATTTATTACAGATAATAGAATTATATATATATTAAATTATACACTGAGCCAATAAATTAGAGGAACATTAAGAATAATAATTACACTGTGTTGCATAGTTTTATGAAACCAAAGTGGCATACTTTCAATTAACCTCAGGATGTCTTCTCGACGTACGACAACCCATCCTTCCTGAAGTGCTACCAGACGCTGTTGAAGAGTTTTGGGACTCACCTGAGGTGGACTTCTGAGCTCTTGATCCAGTTCATCCTACAAATGCTCGATTGGATTTAGATCTGGGCTAAGAGGTGGCCAATCCATAACTTGTATTTGTAAGTATGTCCTCAATATACAGGGTGTTTCTGAATTGATACGAAAGATTTCAAAGGCTGATTATTAAGTTACAGCCCTTTAAAATTAGGTAAAAAAATTGATTTTATTTAATATAGCCACTTTGGCAAAATTTAGAAGAATGAAATTTGGCAGATAACAGATGCTAATAAAATGGCAGTTTTTGAGTGTTTTTGTTACCCTAAAATGTAATCACAAGGGTCTGAAAAAACAACCCCTATAATATTTTGCATCAGAACTTTTTAATGCGCCTATATTTTCTTATTTAAAAAGACAGACTCAATCTGCAACTTTTTTATGTCTTGACTTTTTATCATAAAATTGTTAGTTTGATCACAAAAAAATAAAATACTGCTCAGACTCTTTTCCCATAAATTCACAAAGAGGTTATTATTTATTTTAAAAAAATCAAGTAAGCTGCTGTTAAATGAAGTCATGTGACAAATAGTTTTATTGTAATGATTTGCTCTAATTTCTAGACAGTTTTATAAGGACTTCAAACATTTTTCACAACTAAATAAAACTTTATTGGAAGAATGGCATTTTTTTTATTTAGTTGAAGAATTTTGTAAATTAAAACGGATTTAACAATAATTGTACTACTAATAACAATTAACAAATTACAAAAAAAACTAATAATAACGTGGACAAAATTTCAATTACAAAAATCATCATATATGTTGAAAATGGCGCCCCTCGACCAAAATGCAAGACTCTACTCTTCGTCTAATTGAATTCCGTGTTCTTTGAAATAATCCCGGTGTATTTCTAATAGTCTCACATGCTACGGTGATCGATATTTTCAACGGGAGTGGAATAAACCAGTGTTTTAAGAAAACCCCAAATGTAAAAGTCCAATGGATTCAAATCTGGAGATCAGGCAGGACAATTCTGGGTGCCTCCTCGTCCTATCCAGCGATGTGCATAAACGTCGTCTAAGTAGCGACGAGCGTTATTACTAAAGTGGGCTGGAGCGCCATCTTGTTCTTGCTAATTTGCACAGGAACATCATCAAAAAGTGGGGGTAACTCTTCTTCGAGGAAATGGCAGTATGCGTCTCCATTTAATCTTATTGGGAGAAAATATGGCCCAATTAAATAATCATCAATAACACCAAGCCAATGCTATTCTTTCAATAACGGAATTCAATTAGACGAAGAGTAGAGTCCGGCATTTTGGTCGAGGGGCGCCATTTTCAACATATATGATGTTTTTATAAAAATTTTGTCTAGAATTATTAGAGTTTTTTTGTAAAATCAGGAGTAATAAAACTATTTGTCATATTTTTCATTTGACAAACTTCAACTAAATAAAAAAGCCAATTCCATTCTTTTTTAAAGTTTTAAATAATTGAACCTTATAAAACTGTGAAATTATGGGAAAAAAACTATTTGTCAGACTCATTTGAGCAGCTATTTTTTTTTTTTAAATAATAACCTCTTTTGTGATCAAAAGAGTCTAACAATTTTTTGATAAAAAGTCAAGACATAAAAAAGTTGCAGATTGAGTCTGTATTTTTAAATCAATTTTTTAAATAGGAAAATATAGGCGCATTAAAAAGTTCTGATGCAAAATATTATAGGGGTTGTTTTTTTCAGCCCCTTGTGATTACATTTTAGGGTAACAAAAACACTCAAAAACTGCCATTTTATTAGCATCAGTTATCTGCCAAATTTCATTCTTCTAAATTTTTCCAAAACTTCCAAAACTTGGAGGGAAAAGGGTATTGAACAAAAAGTTATATGAAAGATCCCCCTTAATTTTTGCTAAAGAATCACCTTCTGAAATCTTTCGTATCAATTCAGGAACACCCTGTATATGGGGCAGCATTCATTCGCCCAGGTATATGAATAGGAGTTGTACGAGCATAAACTGAGATTTCCGCCCATACCATCTCAGATTATCTTTTATTCATTTCCTGAATCAGTGCTTCACGATGGAGTTCGCCTGTACCCGCCCAAATTTGAAGACGTCCGTCACAACGTGTTAACTCAAATTTTGACTCATCCTGAAAAGTATTGAGGACCACTGCTCCATCTCCCAATCTACATGGTGTTGAGCAAACTCCAATCGATTTCTTTCATGAACAAAAGTCAGTCGTAGCTGTCGGACTGGTCTCCTCGATCTAAGATTATGTTCTAGCACTAGATGCATGTTTACGACCTTGACCAGCTCTTCTAACATATATCTTCTTGTCTCCAAGTACAGATTCTAAATCTTGCACATGACGGAAGGGCATTTATCTATACATACATATAATTGACAAACGCACACTTAGATTTTGTGTGAAATTGTATTTATTGCATTGACTAAGATGATTTTTCTCTATCTCTCTTATTTTAGAATGATCGGATTGATAAGGTTGAAATGCTCAATTCGAATTTATTTTCTGATAAATAAACTATTATTAAGTATTAACGTTCCTCTAATTCATCGGCGCAGTTTATATATTACGCATAACAATCTACCAGACATAAAAAGAAATAGACATACCGAAACATGTTGTTTGCACGACACCATTCGTCGGTACTTCCCCATGTTTGTGAGTAATTGCTGAAATATAAAATAACGAATAAAACTATTCTTCGCCCTCTGTAGACGAATTTCTCTATCGTAACATAAGAATACGTACTATAACAAGTTGTTCTAGGAGCTTCAGTAATTTCCGGTTGAAGAGTTGTAGTAGTTGGGAGTTCAAAATTGGTGGTAATTTCTTGCTGCGCGTCCATAGCTACTTGTTTATCAACAGCTATAATATAAAAAGGATAAGTGCTAAGAAATCAACAAATTAATATATATATATAAAGAAGGTTTTAAAGTTTAAAATTATCCAGATGAGTTAATCGTTATAATAAGGGGCAATCATGAATCATATCTTTTTGCGTTAATGCGATGTGCAATTCTAGGAACCCCAAGGTAATGAAGGAGGACCAACATTTGGATCAAAGTGAGGTCATGGGGTTGGAGTTGAAGGTCATTGTCTAACCAACAAGAGGTGTTTTGAAACGCGAACTACCAAGAAAGTTATAAATTTCTCCAACAAATATTTGATGTAATAACAAACATTACTGTTTAGTATTACGACTTTCAGACCTGTACCTCCACTATTATGGAGCAATTTTCCAGCATGTTTTCGTGCATGCTTTTAAATTGCGCAATACAGATGGATACAAGTGTGACAGAGCAGTTTTTATAGTATTACCTCGTATTGATGCAGTAGATCCAAGATCGGACACTAAAGAATTAATTACGATTTGAGGCATCACAGTATCTTGACCTTCGATATCACCACCATGGTTACCAAATGCTGAAGTAATAACGAACATCATGAAGTAATCGTTTAGCATAGACTACTGGCTATAATTCTAGAAACTATCAAGCACCAACAGAGTAAATGATGAATGAATGGAACGCGAAAAAAATATATCCTGGATAACAATTCAACCTGTTGTCCCATGATTGCGGTTTGGCCTGAAATTGTCTAAATCAAAATCTGATAGAATCGGTGGTCAAAGCTGAAAGTGGTGAGAGCATTCTGCAGCTGTGGTAAAAAATTTTCTTATGCGGTTATCTGAACTCTATACCTAGAAAGATTAAGGAGGTACAGGTGATTTGTATTGTAAAATTTACTTTGACACTTCATGGCAGTTGAACGGTTAAAATTTTCTGAAAAGTTTCCAGAACTATAGTCAGTAGTGTATATTAGATATTGCCATCAAGTAAAAGCGAAAAATACCTTGTATTGATTTGGTACTTTCAAAATCTGACATGAAAGGATTAATCGCAGCCGGCGGCGATTCCATACCATTCTTAGTGTCAACTTCATTTTGGTTGCCAAATGCTAAAATAAAAACAAACACACCATCAAGTAATCGTTGGGCTCAATTATAAACGTACGGGGTTGGTAGAGAAAGAGGCTTTGGATTATCTTGAAATTCTATTTTTCAGTGGCTTGACAAAAATTACAAAAACGCCAATTTGCTGGTATTCATCAGAATTGAGATTGAGTATGCTCAAGCTCTCGGTTTAAATTCCGGTTTTTTGACAGTAATAAAAAGCAGTTCGTTGGAAGACTGCGATGTATGACTTAGAAAAGACCGTGAAACATAGTAGTGGTAGTATTTCAGTTTGGGGTTTCGGCAGTATTGTACGATAGCGAACACACCGCTAGCGAATGCAAAAGCTGTTTTGCAACATAAAATCGCTGATCGGTGAAATAATCAGCACTTGGTTAATAATCAGCACTCTAACATTAAATTCACCATGCCGATAGATTACTTTTTCTATAGGAAATCTACACATACGGATCGCTACGTTTAGGTTAGGTCACTCACATGATCATTCAACACAAAATCAATCAATAACCAGTTCTCTTGTACAGGGTGGGTCACTAATTGTAAGAGAGATAAGCGGCTGTATCTTGGAAAGTACAGGGTTCGGCAAAATGATCTCCCACATTTTAATCTTTAATAAAAACGCCATTGTAAATGTTATGTAGATTTTATTTTTATTAAGTCAAAAAGTATGCTATCTCATTTGTTTTTATTATGTTTTGAAAATTACAGAGTCCAAGTGGCGACCATTTCGTTCGATACGCATTCGAAGCTGATTTAAAGAGTAAAGTGCAAAAGCAGAGTATTGCCTTTTGGCATACAACTGAACTTCTCCTTGGGTTTGTTAATTCAGTTTATATCTTTTTTTTGTGGGTAAAATAAAAGCTATTATTATTATTATTATTATTATTTCTGAAAGTTTCCACACTCGAGCAGTAATTTGAGGCGATATTCCTCTAACTTCTTGGCGTATTGCTGCTTTCAATTCGTCAATGGTTCGAGGATGGTGTTGAAAAATACCTTGAAAAAACCTTCGCTGTTGAAACCACACATTTGCACGTTCAAGTTTTCTAAGTTATGGTTCCAAAAAATTACGGAGCATGTCGACATATCGATCGGCAGTTATGGTAACCGCCACACCATCTTCAAAAAATAGCGACCCCAAACGCCAAACGATCCAACAACACACCAAACGGTAACATGTGGGCTGTGAAGTGGCCTTTCATGGAGCTGCCGCGGATTTCTGCTGCCGAGTAGCGAAAATATCGTTGGAACATTCTCTGCGGTTTTCCCAATCCCGTTCACTAAGTTCTTGCACGATCATCATTTTGTATGGGTGGAAGTTCAGATCGACATGTAAAATTCTTCTCACAGAACGATCTAACAAACGCAAAGCAGCGGCATCTTTAACTGCTGAACGGCTAGGGGATCGTTCAACTGCTTCTCTTACAGCTTCAACATTTTCAGGTGCTCGAACACTTCTGGGTGTACCAGTTGATTTTCTTTCTAAGGCTGAACTTGCGGCTTCAAAATTTGAAACCACAACAGTGTTGTTTTGCGATCTGGAACCGGAGCATGTCTATCAAGTGCGAAGTGAGTACGAAAAGTTCTACACAGATTCGTTATTTTTCATAAATGTTTCGATAACGAAGACAGGTTGCTCGCCCGTCTAATTCATGACAACTGAAATGGCAGGGCGCGAGCTACCAGCCGACTACGTTAAGCTCCTCCTCTCTTTAGTGATTCGGGCACAATGGCGGTGCAAAATGTGGGACATCATTTTGCCGAACCCTGTATTCGTTCTAGGTTATGCGGAAACAAATTTTGATAACTTTGATAGCATCAGTTTAAAGTCAGTTCAATACCAGATAATTCTCATTTTTAGGGCATTTTTTCGTATCCTTCATAGTAAGAGAGAAGGAAGACCATCTGTCAATGCTTAAAGTCAATGTCGTCAATGCTTGTCAATGTTTGAATTCTAATATTTCCGTTAGTAATCAACCCATCCACATAATCCTGGACTCGTTTGAAAGGAAATTGTATGGACTTTAAACAGCGTTTATAACGGGCTGGGCATAAGTCACCTGACAGCCTTGACAACAGGGCACGCGACAGTTAGTATTGTCGACCTTGAGACAGATCAATACCGGTATTGTTGCGCGACTAGATTAAGTTTTTTGTCGAGTAAGATGACACAAAATGTTCGAGTCAAGTTTTCGTTACAACAGCGTTTGTTTTTGTTGAAAGAGGTTTATTGTGTTGATCGCGATTATGGAGCTATTGAAAAAGGTGGCCTGATACACACTTCCCAAACCGCAATTACATGATTGAATTAGTCAAAAACTTTGAAGAGACCGGTAGTGTTCAAGATGCAAAGCGTCCACGTTCGCCACCATGATCATCGCGCAAAATTTCGTCGAAAATCCTTACCGCTCTGCCAAACGAACATCGTTGGAGCTTGAAATACCATCTCTTACACTTCGTAGAATCATCAAAGATATCGGTTTGTACTGTTATCGTCCTCATTTGCTGCAGGAGCTGAAACCGCAATACCATCTGCCACCCATCGAATTTTGCGAATGGTACCTAGTTATGAAAGCAGCCGATCCTTTTTTCCGAGAGAAAAATCTTGTGGAGTGACGACGCACAATTCAAGGTTAACGGCAGGGTAAATAGGCACAACTGCGTTTATCGGGCAAATGCTCATCTTCATGAGATTCTTTCGGAGTTACAGTTTGGGCCGGAATTAATTATCGAGGGATTATTGGCCCCCAATTTTCGGGCCTGTCAATTCGGAAACGTACTTGCAGCTTCTACAAGAATTACGCATCACTTTGGCTGAGGATGATAGATTTTGAAGCAGGACGGAGCCCTCCTCAACGAGTACTTTCCAGGATGGATCGGTAGAGGGCTGCATCGCTTGGCTCCCATGGTCTCCTGATCTTACAGCGATGGACTTTTCAATTTGGGACTCGATTGGTCTGGCAATCTGAATTTTCACAACTCAAGAATAGGTAGCCCAAACAATGTCTCTAAAGAGATTTCTAAAAATTCTTCGACATCTTCATGTAAATGATAATGACTGCATGCCAAAAAGAGGACAACTTACGTTTGATAAGTTATATAAAGTAACTCCCCAAGAAATTCATAATGGGTTACTCTCCTGGTGAAGCTCTGTCAGTGACGAAAGCATGGTAGCTTTTGTAACTTATATTTTTGAAACAATACAATGCAAAACTCATCAAGCGAGGCATCAAAATATGGGCTATCGCTTGCTCCAATATGGGTTATCTGCAGAATTTTTATGTGTATGAAGGAAAAAGAGAAAGTGAAGAAAATGGAATGCTAGGGGAAAAACTGTATTTCAAAACTGATTCATTTACAGATAAATTTCATTGCGTATACTTTTATAATTTTTTCTCCACCTTTGCATTGTTTACCAAACTGCTAGATAGAAAAATAATGCGGAACCATCAAGCCAACCGCAAGCATTTTCCAAAAGAAGAGCTTTTACCGGATAAGAGACTGAAAAGAAATCAGATTCTAATTATGGATAATATAACGCTCTCTAAATGGAAGGATCGTGGAGTAAAAGCTGTAGTAATCGGTAGCACCCGGCACAGTGTATTAGAACAATCCACAGTGGAGAGAATGACTAATGATGGTACGAAGAAGACTGTTGGTTGTCCGAAAAGTATCGCCGATTACAATACAAAATGAATGGAGCTGATCTGTTTGACCAACTCCAGTCATGTTACAATATCTCGTGGAAATCGAGGAGATGGTGGGTAAAATTTGTTATTATTTGGTTGACGCACCAATAGTAAATTCTTATACTTTGTGTAAAATGCAAAACTCATCCGCCGTCAAAATGAGATAATAGACCTGTTGCATCAAAGTGTCAAATCCAATTATTAATGAAATAAAAAATGCTACTATTCCGTAATTTTAGGTTGCACTCCTGACGTTAAATAAATTGGGACAAATTAGATATGTTTCAATTAATAAATCTGATTATAACGAGGTTGAAATAAAAATTAATGAAAGCTTTTTGGGCTCTCTCCCAGTTGAATGGTCCACAGGAAAAAAATTGTATGAAATTCTAATTGGAGAACTTTGTGATTTGGGTTTAAATTTGCAGGATATTAGGGGACAAGGATATGATAACGGATCCAATATGAGGAGCGAGAAAGCAGGAGTGCAATCTAGAATTAAAAATTTAAATTAGCGAGCATTCTACCTTCCATGCAGTAGTCACTCTCTCAATCTAGTGGTTAATGATATGTCAAAAGCTTCCTTGGCTAATTTCTTTAATATGATCCAAAAAATATATTTATTTTTCTACTTTTCGATGGGCAACACTTTTTCGAACATGTTCAAGGATTAACTTTGAAACCATTGAGTGATACAAGATGTAGGAAAGTAGGATAGAGGCAAAACATAAACAACGTATTAAAGTTAATAACAATGTTAAATTTTGCCCCAAACCTTCGTAAGGCATTAAGAATATTGCTGACTATGCCAGTCACTGTTGCCAGTGGGGAAAGGAGTTTTTCTAAATTAAAATTAATTGAGAACTTTTTACGTTCAACTACCACACAACATCGTCTTAATGGTTTGGCCATTTTGGCGATTGAGCATGAAATTGTTGATCAAATAAACTTAAAAGATGTAATAAAAAAGTTCACAGAAATCAAAGTGACAAAGAACAGTTTCTTGTGATTTTAGACTTGTTGATGTTGTTTTTGTTTAGTTTTTACAGGATAGAAGTTTTGTTTGTATACTTTTGCAATAATACATTTTGAATATAAACCTGGTTAACAATTTGTATTGTCTTACTTGAATGTTGATTACGTTTATATGTTTCTTTCTAAATATACGTTTTTATTATAATTGAAAACTGTTTGATTTTTATTTTAATAAAAGATAGATAATATACAGACTGTTACAAATTCGCCGGTCACCATTGGGATCTCGAAAACGGTAAGAGATACAAAGTAGGTTAAATTGGGGCAAAGTTGCGGTTTTTGCTGCTGAACAATAATCCGTTTTAAAAAAATTTTCTATGATTTGTAGAAATATTTCCGAAAAACCGAAAAACACACTTTTCTTTTTTCTTCTGTTGTGATCCTTATTGCAGGGATCAAAACAAGATTAATACATTCTACAGGCACTTTTTTGAACTCTTTTTGAAGGTGTTATTAGATTTTGCTTAAAGCGTTTCGTCTCGCTTTGACCACCATCAACTTCATTTTTTCTTATGACCGCCATATTAGATCTTAGCATCATTAAATAGATCAATTTTTTCTGATATTTTTTCATGTATCACGCATCCTCATTAAAGAAAGTTAAATGGCTATAAATACAGAAAATGTTAAAAATAACAGTACTAAGAAAAATATGGTGTGCTGTGACCAACGTTTTGATATATCTCCGCATAGTTTAGTTTGTTTACAATCCTACTGAAAATCGTTTTATTTGTTACAATGGATTTTTCCGATTAAGAAAAACAGTGTTAAAGTGTTATTATGCTAATTACAGCAATTCAGTAATTGGCGCAATTTACTTTCAACAATATCCAAAAAGACAACAACCACATTCATTCTTTAGTAAATTAGATAGAAACATTTCTCTTTATGGATCTTTTCGTAAAACTTTCCAGTATGGAGATCGCTCCTAATAATAATGAGAATGAACAAATTTTAGAAGAGGTAATTAATAGTTTTTTATTTTTTCAATACATACTATTCTCCTAATTGTTACTTTATTTATAAAAACGTATAGTTTAAATAAAAGTCCAGTCAAGAGCTATTTTAACATTTCTTCTTTTAGATTAACAATAACCGTTCCAATTCTACCAGACAAGTTGCTAACACTATCGATGCCATCATGTTAAAATTTTGAGACTCTTGAGAAAGAACAATAATTGTTCTTTTCAATTCAGTATAACAAATTCTACAAAATACACTTTTCGCAAGCTTTACTTCCTTGGGATACCAAAGACGTTTAGAATGGTGTCATTGGCTTAGCAACAGAGACCGCAATTTTTTAAATAACATTATTTGGACGGATGAAAGTAAATTTACAAATTGTGGATTATTTAATCGAAATAATGAGCACGTCTGGTCGCTTGAAAATCCAAGAGTCAATAGACCAGTTCGAAATCAAGTTAGATTTGGTTTAAATGTTTGGGCAAATTATGGGAGAACAAGTTATTGGCCCATTTATTTATGAGGTAACGATACCTAAATTTTCTTAGAACTACATTTGCCGAATATTTGGACAATATAAATTTAAGGAGAATTATGGGTTCTACATGATGGTGCACCAGCGGACAATGCAAAGGCGGTGTGTGATCATTTAAACGAACAATTTCCAAATCAGTTTGGGAATAGTGGAGTAGTCGTTGGCCTGCAAGGTCATCGGATCTCTCGCCATTAGATTTTTTTTCTTATTCTGAAAAATAAAGTTTATGCTGAACCAGTTAATGAATTGCCGAGCTACGCAATAAAAATTCATTTCATTTTTTCGTTACGAAGAAGAGATGTTCAACGTGCTGTTAATAACGTTCGACGAAGAATATATTTATGTATAGCAAAGAACGGAGGATGTTTCGAATATCTACTCTGAAAATTTTGTTTTGTTTGTGAACTATTAAATTTGTAGACTATAATAATTATGAATATGTCTATCAAGTAGGTACTTTCAGAACTGTCGAGTACACCGTTATTTTTTCTAGTTTAATTCGTTCGTGTGAGTCACGTTTGGTGTCAATTTGACGATATTGTAAAATATAACATATTCAGAATTTCAAAGTACAGTATCGACATTGTAACACATATTTTGTTTTTTTTTTCTTTTTGTGAATGTTATAATACCTACTTAATTTTTCAGCAATTAGCTGGATATTAAAAGTTAATATGACTTGTTTTCTGAATTTGTATTAAAATTCTGAAATTCCTACTTCCTTCGAATTTTACTAAAAGATCCATAAAGAACAACGTTTCTATCTAATTTACCAAACAATGTTCTATTTGGTTGACGTCTTTATGGACACTGTTGGAAGTAAATTTCGCTCGCTGTTACTGTGGTGTTATTATTATAATAAGGTTGTAACATGTCACGTTGTTATGCGTTGTTTTCATCATTTGAATAAGTTTATAACGAATTGCATTTGAGTTGAACAGTAAACAAACTAAACTATGCGGAGATATGTCAAAACGTTTACTTTTTGTCGTCACAGCACACCATATCTTTCTTAGTACTGTTATTTTTAACATTTTCTGCATTTATAGCCATTTAACTTTCTTTAATGAGGATGCGTAATACATGAAAAAATATCAGAAAAAATTGATCTGTTTAATGATGCCAATATCTAATATGGCGGCTATAAGAAAAAATGAAGTTGACGGTGGTCAAAGCGAGACGATTTCAAAATCTAATAACACCTTCGTAAAGAGCTCAAAAAAAGGCTTGTAGAATGTATTAATCTTGTTTTGATCCCTGCAATAACAACTTCAGAACAGAAGAAAAAAACAAAAGTGTGTTTTTCTGTTTTTCGGAAATATTTCAAAAACTACAAATTATAGAAAATGTTTTAAATCGGATTATTGTTCAGCAGCAAAAAACGCAACTTTGCCCCAATTTAACCGACTTTGTATCTCTTACCGTTTTCGAGATCCCAATGGTGACCCGACAATTTGTAACAGCCTGTATAGATATATTTACTAAATGTATATATTTAAGGGGCGGCAACTTGTTTTTTTGTCCGGAGTGACGTAAGCACTGTGGAGGGCGCTTCCAAGTGTTAAGAATATTTCACCGCCAAAAAATAGTACTTTCTTACAATATAAAATCAACACCCTGGAATTCAGATAAATTTTTATCCTTAACTAATTGGTGTGTAATAAAGCGTGGCCCAACATATAGGACTTTTTAATCAAGGATACAAGAAAATGCTTTATAGGGCATTTTTTTCTGCATATAGAAGAACCAAAAAATTGACGTTGACATATGTCAACGTCAATTTTGAAAAATTCATTACGAATGAGCTAAATCAAAATAAATCAACAAACCCCGGACAAACTTGCTTCGGATTTCTCTGTATATTAATCGTATTAGATTACTTACACATTATTGTGACAGCTGGAGTTTGCAATAGTCCCAAAGTAGACCCACCGATTTCTCCTTCTGGTTGTTTCTGTTGACCACTTACTGTAAACAAGAACCTTGAATTTTCACCAAAACTATTCTAATATTTTAATTTAGTTACTTACATATTTCCACCATTCCTTGATTATCCTTCATTTGCGAAGGAATTAAAGGTGGTTCGTTACCAAACTGATGATGCTTCTCCGTATCATATCCCACGGTTATTATGTCATTGGCTTGTTCCAGATTATTGCTTTGGCTAGTTGGATGTGATTCGCGTGCGGTGTGTTTCGATGTTGCGGAGTGGGAGTGTTTCGTTGTCGTTTTATGAAATTTGACGGGGAAGTGTAATGCTGTCGATTCCTTCGGCGGTTTAAACACTAGCGTGTGGTGATGAGTAGGATGTGTTTGTATTTTAAGTTGACCGTGAGATGCTTGAGTGATGTGAACGATTGGTTTTTCTTTTTGTTTCTGTTTATGTTTATCGAATTTTTCCGTTGTGGATTCGCGTTTCGGCCCTTCTCCGGTTGTAGTTTGTAATGGTAATTTAGGATGATAAAAATTCTCCGTAGTTAAACCTTGAAATCTCAATTGTTCGTCGCTATTATAGTAATCATCGTCTAAATCTTCTAGATCTTTAGTTATGACTGCAGTTGCAATTTCATCATCCTCATCCAACATTGTGTGTCTCTTGGTTGGGTCGATACATTCATCTTCAGTATCGTCAGAGGAATCACCCATTCCTTTTTTAACAACGACAGTTCTGGGTAACGTAGTAGTGCTTGGACCTTTATGTTTCGTCATTCCATCGATTTCATCCGGCTCAACCTCCAGAGTTAATTCAGTAATTTCATCGGGGTCCATTGCTGGTTCTCCAAACATTGCAGTGCTTGGTTCCGTTGTTGTGATGGTTGTTCTCTTGGTAGTGGATGGTTCAGTTTCATCTACAGTATCATCCGTTGTGTTCGGAGCCGGGGTAGTGGTTACTGTGAAAGGGCGTAGAATTGCATCGTAAATAGACGTAGAAGAGATCGGAGTTTCTTCAGTAGAGATTGTGGCTCGCATCGCGTCTATCTCGGATTCGGTAAGTTCAATTAATTGGGCGCACTCTTCGTATAACGAAGCTGCTGAGCTAGCTTTCTGATCAGCTGCATGTTTACCGATTTGTTTCGCTGGTAAATTTACAAATTTCACTGTGGTTAAGGCAATATCATCTTCGTCGGTTGTCGTCTTCTTATCATCGCCGAAATTTAGAATCATATTCAGGTCTCGCGGTATCACTGACTTATTTTGAACACTACGTAAATTTTGATCGTTTAATTCGGATAATTCGCGTACTGGGAATTTGGAAAGTTCTGGTTTAAAAAACGATTGTCGTCGTTCGTATGCAGGCCGAACAGATGCTTCCAGATGCTCTTACTCTTCTTTTTCTTCCGCTCGTTCTTCTTGTTCAAAAACAAAAACCGCTTCGCTTTATCATCGTTGGTAGCTTCGTTGACTGGATTTAATTCGTCACTATTACCGCTTCGATCCGATAATAGTTCAGGATATTGAGAATTTTGACGTGCATAAAAATTTCCTACTTCGTTAATCTCTGATTCTCTCTTCGATCTGTAATTCTGTTCGGCTTCGTCGCCCGTCTCTTCGTTTAACTTATCTAGTAACGCTTGCAATTCGTTAGCGACAAATAAATCCCTATTCAACCGATCTAGCTTGTTCTGAGTCTCTTCACCACCGTCTAAATTATTAATCGGATCGTCTTCTATATCTCTATCAGTCTTGTGATGGCGATGATGGTGATGATGATGATGCTTTCTTGTGACCTTTCTTCTTAGATTTACCTTTTTTCTTGTGTTTATGATGCCCTTTCGTTTTGTGGTGTTTCTTCGCTTCTTTCTTGACTTTACCACCGGTGGTAGTTTGGGTCGTGTTATCTGTCAGTGTTGTGTCTTGTGATATAGATTGTGTAGTGGTTTCTTGGTCGGTTAACTCCTGCACACCTTCAGTATGCGATTCTGAGCTATTTGTGTTGATTTTATGCTCTGGAGCGTTTATGTTACTGATAGCCTGATTTAGACCGTCGTGGAGCTGTTTGACAGGTATCGTGAAGAATTTCGGACATTCTTCGATATCTCCGCCCTTTGTATCATTTTGACCCGCCTAAAAAAATAATAGAGTGTCCAGTATGCAGCGACAATTTAAAAAGAAAGGGAACTATGATAATTGTTTTGTTTTTTTCTCGTAGGAAGTACTAACTAAAAGAAATACAGTTTTAAACTCATCACTGATAAATTTAAGATTAATCGTCTGAAAAGATTAATTTTATCCGCGTCTCTTTTTGGCTTTACTGCGTCTCCGCTTATTATGCTTTATATCTGCTTCCTTAACGTTTTTAACAATCACTATACATTCGGTAGTGTAAGTGTAACTGTGCGTTAATACTTTTGGTGTAGGTGTAGTGACTACCGTAGGTATAGTGGGTACAGTGGGTTCGTTAGCAATAGTTGGTGATGGATCGATGGTGCTGGATGTACTATGTAATGCGCTTGCGATTAAGCTTAACACGGGCATCTCTTTCAACGATTTAACTTTATTATACGACACCAACTTGTTATGATTCGTTTGCGGTATAAAAGCCGGCACTTTCTCTATATGCCTTGCGCAAGTTTTCGTAGTCGAAGGTTTCATCGTCGTGCTAGTTTTATTTTTCGTCGTATTCGAATGCCCCAGGTGTTTCGCGTCGAAACCCAAAGCAGGGATTTCCTGCACTGGCGCATATTCAGTCGTCGTCGTGTGAACGGTGACTTTTTTAGCGTTCTCGTCAACATTAATCGATGGTATTCTAGGATTGAAACATAAAGTCGTCGACGATGTAACCGACTCCGTAGTGGAATTTGTGTTGTTTTTACGCGACGAATGACCGAGTGCTTTCGCGTTAAACGATAACGTACTAGCCGCCTTCAGCTGACCCGTATCCGTATTCAACGAAACTAATTTAAGTTTCTTGCCCTGCTTTTTCTGCAGGTCTTGAAACATCGCGTTGTGTACGTTTGTGGTGCACGTGGTGGTTTCCGGTGGAAAATACAACGAACAATCTAGAATATCTATGCTTTTTTTGGGTTTTTTCGTTTTTTTTTGAAAATTTTGATATGCGGTTTATGTTTAAGTCTAGATTTTGAAGATAGTTTTCTGGGATGATCTTTATGTTTAGAGTGTGATCGCACATTCTGTACGTGTAATGTGTGTTGCGGAATGTTTGAAAGTGTGGATGGTGTGAGTCCTTGAAAGCCTCCTAACTTATTGCCTTCAATTTTCGCCTAAAATAACAATAAAGCGTTCGTGAGTGTGTAGCATGGGATGATTACGGTTAACGCGCAGTATACCGAGGAAGTTAAAACGTATTACTTTATTTTAAGATGAATTTTATCAAAATTATTTATGCAAATTATCCAGAAGAGTGTTACTTCTTTTAATATAAAAGCTACAAGCCTAAAGTATGAATAATAGTAGTATAGTTGCATTAATTTGGAGAACATTAATTGGAGAACACAAAGGGAATTTATTATTTGAGGTGGTTATGGTGAGACCTTTTATCATTTACTTACTACTAGATTTTTTTCTACAGTGCCCATATGAAATGTCACAGTTGAAACGAAAAAGAAAAAAAATTAGCTTGAACCATTGCTTAATAAATTTCACAAACCATCTGCAGAGGGTACGGTGAGTGAGGTAATATAGGGTCTCCGAATGTGACGTTTCATTTTCAATAGCCCGCCATTTTAACAGTTGTCATGACTCAACCGGTAACTACTTGACAGATGACAAGTACAAATTACGCCATCAATAAAAATGGAACGAGATACGCTTCAACAACGCATTAACCCGGGATATACAGGGTGTTTAAAAAAGATGCGGCAATATTAAAGGGGTGATTGCCCAGGTCATTTTATATAAAAAAAGTTCCTATAACCATAGGTCCGCAAACGCTTCATTACCGATCTACAGCGTGTTGAAGTTTAATTTAAAAAAAACAGTAAAAATTAGATTTTTCCAAAACGGCTTGAAAATAATGAAATTTTAGGCGAGTTAATAGCTGTGGGAGACACATACTTTGCAATACAACGCGATTACCGAATCGCTATACGAATGCCGGGATGACCGACATGCACCACATTTATGGACTTGTTGATGGCAATGCATTAGAAGCTAGGCGGTTGTATACTGAAAGATTTCCTGGCCGTATTGCTCCTGATAGATCTACAGCGTGTTGAAGTTTAATTAAAAAAATAATAAACAGTAAAAATTAGATTTTTCCAAAACGACTTAAGAAATCGAATCATTGCTGGGTGCAACTCAATTAAATCCGATCCTGGTGCTTTTGAGAGAGTTCGCCAGTCAATGAGGAGAAGTTTGGATTCTTGCATCCGAGCTCGAAGTGGTCACTTTGCACAGTTTTTGTAATTTTTGGTTGGTAAAATTGTTGGTTTGGTAAAATATTTGTTTTTGCTCTTGAATAAAACCCTTGCTCTTTAAAATTTTTTTTCTGTAATAAATGGACATGCACTAAAATGTTTTTTTTTACTAAAAAACGGTACCTACGTCGTACGCTAAAAAGTTAAGAGAGCTTTTTTCTTCACAATTGAACAAGGAATAAAAACATATTTTTATTTTTAGAAAAATCAGCGGCGTCCTATTTTTTTATTGAAAAATAGCCTGTAACGTGCCAACACGCGCGCCACTGGTACGACTGAAACATCGCGTTGTATTGCAAAGTATGTGTCTCCCACAGCTATTAACACGCCTAAAATTTCATTATGATATCTCAAGCCGTTTTGGAAAAATCTAATTTTTACTGTTTTTTTTTAAATTAAACTTCAACACGCTGTAGATCGGTAACGAAGCGTTTGCGGACCTATGTTTATAGGAACTTTTTTTTGTATAAAATGATCTGGGAAATCACCCCCTTCAATATTGCCGCATATTTTTCAAACACCCTGTATATGTCCCATTACATTTTTTTAATTTATAACAAAGTTTTCTCACAATACATTTCCTCACCCATGCCACTAAAAACACAAATTTGCAGACAAAAAGAGTGTTTTAAACGAATTAAAAATTGGGTCCCAAAGGGTTAACATTAAAATTCACTACGAAAACGGTAAAAATTTCGCGGTCACCGTTCGCAAAACTAACGCATTTTTCGGTCGTCGTGAAGCACCTTCTCGGCCAACAATTGTGTTGTAGCCCATAGTATTGAGGAGAACCCACGTTTGTCCATTTCTCGTCGATCTTTAGAATTGGGCATTCCACAAACAACATTACACCGTACTTTGCATAAAGACTTAATTCTTAAGGCTTTTAAAGTTCAGTTAACACAACAACTTACGCCTATCGACCATCAACAACGCCGTGTCTTTGCTGATTGGGTCCTTGAAATGCACATCAAACTGAATCAACGGAATTTCATCGAAAAATCATCTTGAGTGATGAGGACCATTTTCACCTCGGAAGCTACGTAAACAAGCAGAATTGTCGCATTTGGGGCTCGGAAAACCCAAGAATGATTGTCGAAAAGCCTCACGGTTTATGGTCTGACGGGGTCATTGGACCTTACTTTTCGAAAATGAGGCTGGAGAAACTGTTACGGTGAATGGATTGCGTTATCGAACGATGATTAATGATTTTGTATGGCTGGAATTGGAAGATATTGATGTGGATGACGTTTATTTTCAACAAGACGACGCTACGTGCCACGCAAGTAACGATACCATCGCTCTCTTGCGTGAAATTTCTCGAAGAGACGGTCACAATTGGCCACCGAGATCTTGTCATGTAACAGCTTTAGACTGTTTTCTTTGGGGTTATGTGAAAGATAAGGTCTATGCCAATGACCCACAATCGATTCAAGACCTAGAATATGGAATTCGTAACGTTATCGAGGACATACAGCCCCAAATGTGCGAATTGGTGATGGAAAATTTCATGAAAAGAATATTTTCGCTTAAAAATACTAGTTTTTTTTTGGATGGAATACCCTGTATGTGCAGAAGCCTAGAACACGCATCTGCTGGAAAAATTCATAATTCAGTTTGACAGATCTTCTACCAGCTGGTTCGTTTAATGCAATGGTTCGCAAAGAACGGTTTGGGGTTCATCAGCAAATAAAAATTGAAATCACCTTCCCTCTAGTGTTTTCTGCAATCGCGTTCGCGTGCAATTAACGTAATTCTGTTTCCTTTCTCAGAAAATTGTAAGCGGATGCTACCCAATCTTAAGACCGCTTTGGATGACGCATCAATTTAGTTAGGTTCAGTGCTAAGCGAGCAGAGGGAAAGCCAATAACGGGCTCTATGATAATTGAAAAGGCAAATTTTTTTCACAAAGAATTATATTCGCCGGCAGATGAAATTCTTTCATTCTTTAAAGGGTGGCTTCATAATTTTAAGATCCATCATGCTGCAAATGCATACAAAACAATATTTCAAAAACTTATTGATGAACATAAATTGTCTCCACCTCAAATTTACAACGCTGATGCGACTGGCCTGTTATGGCGGTGTTTGCCAAATTCGATCTTAGCTGGAGCTGAAGAGTCTAGCGCAAAGGGTTTTAAAAAGAATAAAGACAGAATAACTGTTTTATTGTGTGAAAATGCTTGAGGTTATCATAAACTGTCTCCGTTTATGATTGGAAAGTATAAAAAGCCTAGGCCTTTTAAAAGTGTGACACATTTCCCGATTATTTACGGTGCTCAGACTAATGCCTGGATGACAGCCGACTTGTTCAAAGACTGGTTCCTTCACCGTTTCGTCCCAGCTGTGAAAGAAAATTTTGAAAAGCTAGGGCTGCCAAAAGATTCAAACGCAGTTCTCGTACTCGACAATTACAGAGCTCATCCTCCAGAATATGAGCTTGTGTCTGGTAATATTTTTTTAACATATCTTCCTGCCAATGTCACGCCACTAATACAACCCATGGATCAAGGAGTCATACAAAATTTCAAGTGCAAGTACAGAAGTATGTTTGTGCAAAAGTTGCTGAGCTCAGATTGCAGTGTCAAAGATTTCCAATGTAATTTTAATATTAAAGACGCTATTTAAAATTAGCCCGGAGAAAATTATGGCCTAAACTGCCCGAAAAAATCGTGAATGAAAAAGAAGAAAATGATGAGTCCACAACTGTCCATTCTGAAATTGAGTGCTCTCTAAGTAGAAGATATTGATGGCTGGATCGACATTGACAAAAATATGCCTATCGAAGAAGAGCTGTCTGACGATGTGATAATATAAAGTGTTCTCAGCCCACAAGAGGTACGAGAAACTGAGAGAGATGAAGAAGAAACGCTTGCAACACACATCTCTTGGGCTGAAGCTGCAGAAGTCCTAAATACCTTTGTGAAACTTCGTAGAGAGGAGCCAGCATTATGATGTTGCTGAGGTTATGAATCTGCACATTATACAGAACAATTTTTCTAAAAAAAGAGCTGAATCCAAGAAACAAGTTAAAAACCTGATAATGTTTCAGAGGGCTCAGCAAAAAATTCAAGCTCTACCATCATCTAACATCATCAAAGAACTATGCTAATTACTTTTAAATCAAGTCTATCTTTACAGCACGGTACTAAATATGTACTTCTCAATTTTTTATACTATAATAATAAATAACAATTATGTATTCATTCTTTTTTGACAAATCCCAGAGCATGCCGGATTATCAAGACCCTAATGTAACATCGGCACAAAATTGAGAAACAAGGACACTACAGGAGCTTGTGTCGGAAACGATTTAACGAAGTACGTGGTGTAGCAGTTAATGAAATAAAAACAAGAAGAGGATTACAGGAATATGGATTGACTGCTAGAAGACCTGCACATGATTGTGGCTTGGTTAGGAACATCAGAACCGGGTTAATGAGGAATTGAGCCATATCCTTTTTACAGACTAGTGGAGAATTGATCTCGGCTCTCCTGATGGTGTAGAAAATGATTTCTTGTTCTCAAGGTTAAGACGTTGTTAGTGCCAACCCACCCCAGAGACAACCTCTAAACTACCAATAGAATCTAAACTTAACTAAAGTAGGAACTGCTCCACAACACTTCTACTATCAATCTGGTCGAAATAAAAGTTAGACCTATGATAGACCATCTAAATGAAGAAAAACGAGCCTGAAACAGTACATTCTCCTTAAAACTATAAAATCCGGTTTTAAAGTTTCGGGACAAATCTTCTTTTTGAAAAGAAAACATTTGGTTGTGAGGCATTGAAACCAAAAGAAAGTAAAAGAACAAACAAACAGAGTGTGTGACAGATAGTGAAATGTGCACAACCTTTGCAGAGTTCGATAGATGCATGGAAGGCGTTGACTTATTTGATCATTTGTAATACTTTCGCTCAATGTCTTTGGTTGTCTCGGTTTTGGTAGATTTATTTCAGTGAGTGTTATAGTGTCCAAGATTCTAGTTAAAATTATCAAAAGAATCAAAAATATAGAATTGATTTTCCAACAAAATAAGTTTTGTAAATTCTCGAAATTAATGCAACATTGTTCGAACCCCAAAGTAAATATCATTAAGAGTATTTACCTCTCTTCGGCGACGTCCACTTGTATCAGTTACCGGTGCGCTTATTCCTCCGCAGGTGTTATTAACACCACTTTCGCTCGCTCCACACTCGTCAACTCCTTCGTCATCATCCTCCTCATTACATTGTTCATCTTCAGTTTGCGTCGACTTATTCATTACGCAGCTATTACTTGAAGTACTGCTAGGAGGCGGCGTTAACATCTTACTACTAATCTCTATATTGTTCGAATCCGTCACGATGGGAATCTCTTTACGTTCATCGGCTGCGATTCTTCCCTGGTTTTGTACCACGGTCTCTTCCGGTCCGCTGATCCTCTTCACTTTGATATTAACTTCCTTCAAGAGATTATTTTCCCACAATAGCGGATTCTCGGTGGTAACCTTCTTCACGATATTTGTCAGTCCTTGTTTCGTGCTGGAATTCTGTCTGGAGATGGCGAATCGTTGAGGTTCCCGAAGCATTTCGCCATTTATCTTGTGAGGATACATGGTATGTATCTTCTTAACAAGAACTGGGGCCCTAGTCGCAGCGTTTGCGTTGGTATTTAATCTGGCGTTGGCGTCTAAAGCCGGTACGTTATTTTGTTGCGTGCTGGGCAAAACTTGATCAGGTTTCTCGTTCATAGCTATGCTTGGAGCATTGCTTTGTCGTATATTAGCTACGGCAGGGATAAAACTTTGCGAAGGGATAGACTCTAATGGTATGGCCTTCATTACAGGAGCTGTATTTAGAGAATTCAATACCGGGTTTAGAATTGGAACGTTATTTACTACAGGAACAGCGTTAGCTACTGGAATTGTGTTGACGACAGGGATTGAATTCACTAGTCCTAAAGCAGCTGGTTCATTAAATTTCGTCCCCAGATTTAAAACATCCTTTTTCACCTTCCGCCGTTTCTTCGGAACACTTTCTATCTCAGCGCTTCTATGCTTCTTAGGCTTCTTCTGCTTCGATTTTTTCTTCAAAGACGTATCTCGAATTTGACTCTGTTTACTCTGTTGGGTGCTGAGTTCTGTTGCAACACTTTCAGATGATCTAATACTAGTGGCAACTGAAGAACTCCCACTTTCAGTTTCAGAGTTTATTGCCGCAGTCGTAGCCCGTTCCTCATTCACTTTCGCATCCGGTCGAGGAGTGGTTGTCAAAATCACCATTAACGTAGCTGCATAATTCCTCATCTTTAAATAAGCATCGTTTGTAGCGTCCGCTAACCCACTAATATAAGGATTCTGCGCCGAAATTATCGGTAAAATGTTAAGATGAGAGTTACGTTTCGATTTCTTATTATCGTCTTCCCTTTCTCTCCGTTCACTCTCTCGTTCGGGTTGTTTCTGATTCACTTCCGAATTCGAAAGTCTCTTTTTTGCTCTCGCACTATACGAGACCGGATCCATATGTCCCCTAACCGGTAACCCTCTCGCATAATAATACTTCAAATCCAATAGGTTAGAATATTTTTTAGATACGCTACGTTTCTTCGGCCCTGTTTCTACTTTAGCATCTTCGACGCCCTTAAGCGCCATTCCATTGTCGGAATTTTGCAACGCTTCCAGACCTACCTTGAGCGTACTGCCACCCCATTTATTTTGTTCAGATTCTAACGTCTTAAACAGAGACGGTCGGGCTTCTCTACGAACTGGTTGTAAACTATCCGAGTCCAACTCGTTCGATTCAGGTTCGACAACATCAGCGAAATCCGCCACTTCGTCTAAGACGATGCTTCGTTTAACCGACTTTTTCGTATCTGCTATTCGATTTCCGTTCGCAAATATTGTGACTAGCATCAGCCAAATACAGCTACAACAATAAAAAGAAAAGCGGAATCACAACTACTGTAGCGTAAGCCGATAAGGAAACGCGTTCACTTACCAATTCACATGCCAACGCATTTGACGGAATATTGGTTTTGAATTATGTTCATTATTGTCCTGCACTTACATTCCTGGTATCCTGTTCTTTAATTTTGGCTTACGTCCCTTTAGATGTGATCGAAATAAACACTTCCACGAATTGTAATGTATATTGTTTGTGTGTTTACGTTTGAAATGTAGAGGTGCGGATGTCTATCAAAACCAGAACTGTCAAAAGCGGCGTTAAAATATTTTGTTTTGATCAATATCGACCCAGTAACGCGATTAAAAATGGCTACGGGTACGATAATTAAATGTAAGCAGTGACTGGCAGTGACATATGACAGTTATTTAATGAAAAGGTTTTGGTACAGATTTGAATACAGTGTAATGATGTCAAGTGGTACGATCGAGGATTATTTTAGCGAAAGTGGCTTCCTTTCCGCCTAGTACGGCTACACTTTGCTACGAGTATCTAAAATCACTTTAAAGCGGGCTATAGACGTAACGATGTCTTGTATTACAACAATGTTGTACAATTCGTTGTAAAACCATTGTTGGTTCGATATCGTAACGATTCCTGTACAATCTGTTGATATCGTAGTTGGTTCGAGGTCTACAGTGGAGGAAAAACAGCGATTGACTTGTCTTTACGTTTTTAATTTAAACTTGTATATACGTCAAGTCGTACAATCGATCAAATGTATTTTCGCGTTGTTACATTGAAGATATTATCTTTGTTGTAAATCTAAATATCTTTTTTTAAATTAAATATTCTTTGACTGCGAGAAAAATGAGAAAAAATATAAAATTTTGATAATACTACCTTTAGAATATGTAGAAAAATATACTGATACGATTTGTACTGAAATAATTTCAAAATATGCAGTATTTTTTACAGGAAGTAAGTTTAGGGGCTGAGTATCAACAACAGCCCCATATCTGTCCAAACAGTTTGCCAGTTTTATATTAGATGTCACTAGCATTAGATAACTATTATATAACTATGTATAGGCAATCAGTTTAACACCAAAATTGACTGCTTTGATATTCAGAAAAACATTAAATTAAATGTTTTATTAAGAAAAATTTTAGAGTCGTACATACGACTCGTTTCTTTTTTCGTAACTGTGAAAGATAGTCATAGAACATGATACTTCTTTATAACATAACTTGAACAGTATACAGGATTATTGTTATATATTGCTTTCAAAATAGTGCGCATCACGATTATTGGATTTAGTCAGTTTAGTATCACAAGAATTGCAAAACTTGATTGTATGCACAAATATACTTTTTTATAGAAAGGTCTTACTAAATTATTTTTATTCAAGTAATAAATTGATTTCAATACTTTCGAGACACATTCTTACAACTACACATGCATAAGTAAATACATATTGATGAATCATTATTTGGAGTGTGGGTGTAGAGAAAGAAAGACAAATAATACCCAAATATCTCTCTTGCCTTTTATTGATAAATAATACAGATAACAATTCAATCCACAATAAAATTTACTGTCCTTTATTATATTTACATTTAGTATTTCACATACATACACTGTGATGGTTATAACGGAAATTTTAATAATAATTATCTATATAACATGTAGTCATATCCATTATAGAATATACTTCATAAGCGTAACTTGTGTGGAGAAAGGTTTCCTGTCCAATCCTAGTAATCTACTACAGCTGCGTGTGTGCAGCTTTCACTACATAAGCTGCTGAATCCTCTCAGGCAAAAAACACCCAAGGAAAAATTGCCTTAATTTTGGAACCAGTTTCTACAAAGTTGTTCATCCCTATATATTTCTTCTATAAAAAGTGGTTGGGTTTCATCAATGAAAACCACAAAGTAGTACAGCTTTCTTTTCCTGATATTTAGTTGGCCTTGAATCTATAATATTTTTCAATTGATTATTATTACATGCAATTTGCGACTGTTGAGACGTGATATCGCGATCTTCCAAATGAGTATTTACCTGAAAATAATAAGTATGGTTCCTCTTCAAGGACAGTTTACCACTAGAACTATGTACAATTATATACAGCAACAAATATACAAAAATATTCTCCCTTATTCACTAAAATAACTATATACAACGAAAAAATAATCCAAAACTAACGAAGACGGTGAAAAACAGTACCTATTATGTACTTTATTACATCAAGCTAGTCGCTAGACAATTAGTGCAGAACTAAGATCCTACCTGTAACAGACAACGCATGTATAGTGCTTTTCAAATTGCAAGAAACTAACTTTTAAATCCTTAATGCTTTTATTGCACCTCCGGTAGTAATACTCTTGAGAAAGGTACTGTTTACCTGCTTGCAGCATATGAATGCAGGGGTCGGATTGAGTATAAATTACGGCACTATAAGGTAATAGTAAAACGCTATTTTAATTGTAAAGATATATAATAAATAATATACATTAGGTTTATTTACAAAAAATAATAAGTGAGATATATGAAGCTTAACAATTAGTTGCTAATGCACAATAAAATTGTAAGTCATGTTTATATAAAAGTAGACCGTGGCAGTATTATACAATATAATACTTAATATACACCGTATTTCACAAATCATCATCTGATGTGATTGAGTCGTCTTGGAAATCGATATCTGAGTCTGACTCTGAATTGTATTGCAAGTTTATAATTAAAGGTGGTACTATATTATACATATCCATGTATTCGTTTTCTTTTGATATTGCGTGTTTAACGGCATTTCTCCAATTATCAGCAGTTATATGTTCCATCGCATTTTTTATGTGTGTTATAGTGCTTTCACTGAATTTAGGCGTTTGATTTGTTTGCCTTATGGTATTCTTAAGTTGGGCCCATATCAATTCAATTGGGTTGAAAATGCAATGGTACGGCGGTAAACGTAAAATTGTATGTCCTGCTTCTTTGGCTCTATTATCCACATAATAATCCTTCAAATATTCTTTTGTATTCATCACTTCTAATAATTGGTTTTTTGTATAATGCTCCTCATAATATAAATTATTTGCTTCTAAAAATTCTTTAATATCTTTCTTATTATTACATTTTGTAGGAACTTTATTTTGCTGTCGTGAATGATACGAGGCGTTGTCCATTACTATCACACTACTTTCTGGTAAATTTGGCAGTAAAGTATTACAAAACCATTCTTCAAATAAGGATGAAGTCATGTCCTCATGGTAATCCAAGCTAGAGCATTTTACATTTTTTGCAGATAATAGCGGCTGCGCGATCCACCCTTTCTCTGACCCAGCGTGGAGAATAATTATTCTCTTCCCTCTCGAAATCGGCGCGTCCAACTGACACGTGGCTGAATTGTCTACCCAACCTTTGCAAATAGTGTCGTGGGTATCATACCACGTTTCATCTAAATAACATATAAATCGCCCTTCCTGCCTATATTTTTTTATTGCCATCAAGTATTCGTACCGCATTTTCTGCAACCTCGAACTTTCTATAATTGTGGCGCGTTTATCTATAGTACAAAATTTAAAACCCGCCTTTTTTAACGTCCAAGGTTGTTTTTGAATATTGGATATCAATAGTTTCATCATTAACTTTTTTATGTAAGGACTCAATTGTAGGTACAACATTTTCTCTATATATGCAATATACTTGTTGCCTAATAATATCAATTTCATACTCTTTAATTTTCCTCGGTGCTCCTTTGTCACTTCTTTGCTTTCGAGGCTCTGCGTTATTTTTAATTGCCTTGTATATTGTTCCAATAGGCACTTTGGTTAATTGCGACGTTCGTTGAATGTTCTTGGTTTGTCCTTCGTTATTTTCTTCCATCAGAGTCTTATAGATATTGAGAAGTATCTGCTTTGCATCTTGTGATAAATATTTTCTCTTCCGTGCTCCACTTTCATCATCACTATGCACATCACGATCACTAACACACTCAGCAAAAGTTCACCACATGTTCGTGAAAATTCAAATAAGTATACAGCAACAAATGTTAACTACAAATGATAAGTAAACTAAATATTACATGTATATATACCTACCCCCAAGTACCATTAACAATAATTACAATTAGATGACAGAATATTAGTTGAAGTATATATATCAATATATCATTTGCGTAATGAGGCCGTAATTCATACTTAATACGGCCCGGCGATTCATATAGTGTAATTAAGCAGGTAAACAGTACCCTTCTCAAGAGTATTACTACCGGAGGTGCAATAAAAGCATTAAGGATTTAAAAGTTAGTTTCTTGAAATTTGAAAAGCACTATATCAAACCGTATTGTACCTAATTGTGTTTCTACTGTTCGCTAGATGGTTTTTCTAGTCCTGCAAGAATTCGCAAGACATTTATTTGTTAGCATTTTTTACTATTATTGTTATTAGTGTAAATAAATATACCGTATATACAGTAGTAATTCCAGGTTTGTGTATATAGCGGTGTTATATACTTATATAAATATTTTATTCTGGGATAGCTTATCGATTTACTAAAGGTTCTGCTAGCATAAGAATTAGTATTTTTTTCAGGATTTGCAGAATCGGTAGAAGAGCAAGAAATACATCATTTCGCCAGTGTATTCTTTATAAAAACCCTAGACTTTTGAAAATGCAGGAACGACGGGCAAAAAGTAAAATATGATATTCAGTCCTATATATACATTTTTTGAAATTTCGGTCTAATATATTTAGCTTTTTCTAGATCTTATAGCTAATAATGGATTAATTTAAAATTAAAAAAAGTACCTACAAACATATCAATAAAACTTTTGAAGAACAAACAATTCAATTTATTATTATATCAATAATGAAATAGTTTCTAAATTAGAAACATTTTATCAGACTTTTATATTTCCAGAAATAATTAATAAAAAAGCAAGCTGTGTTATTTGTTACCCATGACTAGCCTTTTATGTAAAAATTAAGGTATTTTTATTTAACATCTTAGGTTTTTAAGTATCCTTATTAACTTATTACTTTCTGTAGTAATCTGTTGCATACTGGTGAAACATATTTAAAATATAATTTAATAACAAAAATACTTTTTTGTTTCCTCTAATTTGTTAAACTGTTTAAATTGCAAGTATAGTATAAAACGATAATTTGGTAAAAATAATTTCAATTTGACATAAAACAATTATTTTTTCAAAAAAAATACGTAAATAGGCCTTAGATCAATAGTAAACCTCAATATTTAGAAATTTAAAATATTTAGAAAATAATTAATAATTTCTCATAAGGTTTTAAATTTTGTTATGGCAATTGACAATTTTATTAGCTTTGTTCGATATGGTTTCCTGCTTTATATAGTGAAAGGCACTATCATGCGCCATAAAATTACCCTATTCAATTTGCATTGTCGTAAGAGCGAGTTTCGGCGTCGTGTTGTAAACGTCTAAAAGGAACAAACCTATTGACATTTAATGAGCGTCATCTGTTGCACAATCGCTGAACTTCTTGCATGTACATTTGCCTTCGGCATCATATTATTGAGCTTTTACTAAAAAAATACCATACATTTTTTAATTACACTATATTTCTAGCTACTTTGTCTTTTTTATGGAACTACATGTATATATCTAGGTTATGATTAAGAGATATCGTTAAAAAAGCCTTACTTCGTCAAGTAATTTTTACTAATTTTTTTATTACAGGTCTTCCAATTTTCTTTTGTTAATCAGCAACTGCCTAATGCAGTTATAGTTTTATAGAAATTATAATAATTTCGATATTCTTGCACGTTTAGAAATCTACGGTACTCTAAAAATGAGGAACATTTAAACTTCCCGCACAACTGTGTAACGTCACCTTAAGGGTCTATTTTCATTCCTAGCGAGCACATCCTATACTAACATCGGCTGGCATTACAAATAAATTGGATAACAGAGGGAGCTAATAGTACCAGTTGTCGATCATACTGCGAGATGAAAGACAGCAATATACAAAATGAGATAGCAAGATCGTGACATAGAGACATGTCGTGAAAGGGGTATAAGCACATAGAAAGGAATATAAAGTAAATTCGAATTGCAGTAATTGCGGCGATGATGTGCCCCTCTTTTAGAAAGGTGTCAAACCATTTGGAACGTCTACAGTTATCTGTTTTACTACCGGATACGTTTCTTGCAATACTCTTTTTTATTTAGCATTATATTTCTTTTTATAATGTACACCATGCTTATTCCCATTCATATTTAGTGGACGAATAAGTTCTCTTGAAATACTTTACTTTAAAAAATAAAAAAAATCATTTTTATTAAGCACGTAATTTCTGTCACTTACTATTCGTCCACCAATTTATAATTAAATGTTAATATTTCAGTAATAATTTCTTGTTTATAATCATTCTTCACAAAAATTATTGCAAGTAAAAATGCAAATTCAAATTTCCCACCAACAATAGCCCCTTAAGATACAAGATTCATAAGACACGACTTTTGCTGCTTAAAGTGATCATGTGTTGACCATAGATAATATATACATTTCATTCTCTATAGATTGGACACTTCTAATAAAATTTTGTTGGCGTGTTTCTGCGCCATCTAGTGAAATGTGTTAAATTTAAAACAGACCATACTGGGTCACGAAAAGCTTGTTTATTATTGAAAATTGAATTTCTAACTTTTAAACTAAAAAACAAAGCGCCTTTATATAGTTTCTGAATATTGTCCTATATTTTCATTAAAAATATTTTTACAAAAATGTTATCTTCGTGGAACACGACGAAATAAAATTTCATTCCCTAACGCTTCTCGTGAAGTTTCAATTCGGATGATATATGTGACGTATACCTGTAATATCGAAACCGAAGGTTAGATAATTTATAAAAAAGATCTCAAAAGATGTTCAAGTTTTAACAATCTCGGAAAGCCACTAAGAGAGTACTATTAGAATGTAGGTCTAAACCATAACAGAATTTAATAACACATCTTGTATTTACCTATTAATTGGATGTTGTATACTGCATTCTCCTTGGCGAAGTATATTGTATCGGGTGTTATCGCCTTGAAGACATTCAATATTTCTTGTACTGCTTCAATTTGTATGGGATAATGCGATATGAAAATAAAGTGTCACTGGTTTGTGTCAAAACTAGTATGTCAGCTCTTGTCAATTTAATATAAACGATATCTTCATCCTTAAGCGGTATTTAACACTACTATTTAAGCTTTAAACTAAACCACGTCCAACATAATCCTTCATTCATACATACATAATCAAAGACCTCTTATACCCGAAGGTGTCGAGGTGTAAAGGTCTCTTAATTTAATTCCACAGATTCAACAAATTCACGCCACTCTTTCCTGTTTCTGGCTAGGGCCTTCGCCTCGTTCCATGTTTTTCCTCTTTTTTTTCAGAAGTTCATCCGTACTGCTGTTCCACGTTTTTCTGGGTCGTCCTCTCCGATTTTTCCCGATTTTCCTTATCTCCCATACGCGCTTCACCTGTCTACTTTCATTCATTCTGATCAAGTGTCCCCACCATTTCAGTTTCTTTTCGTCTACTTCAGTTCTTAATGATTTTGTTGTCAGCATCTGTCTAATGTCACTGGATTGTAGTCGTTTTGTTTGTCTTTCATCAAGTATCCGATTTTCTGCTCCATAGGTTAAGACTTGTAAGTATACTGCTTGATACACCGTCATTTTTGTTCTTGTTGTTATCTGTTTTTTATTCAAAAAGTTTTTGTAGAGTGCATAATCCTTCAACTTATATTATATCTTCTCCAAGAATATCACAAAAATTACAATATTCTACTATTAATACTGTTTTTAAAGACGCTTGCGACACAACATACAAAATCAGAATGACAATATAATGTCATAATGACACTCAATTTCGCACTTTTCATATTTCAAATTTCAAAAAGCAATGCCGGCGACACCTGGTGAAATGTGTCAGTACCAAAACTTTGACGACAGTACACTAAATCTTCTGCCGTATCTATAGTACGTTAGTATTATATTATCTATGGTGTTGACTGATCAGAACTGCACGAGTCATGGTGCCGAAATATGGCTGGCATTATTGGCCATGACTGAATATGCAGCGAAACTGATTCGTTTGACGCAGCTCGCTGTGCGCTTACCTTTATATAACTGCCATGGAATTCCTTATTGTAGAAGTCATACTTTTATAGCGAGAGGATTTCACGTAGGAATCATTTAATTGTTGCTATTATAAAGTTACTTTCATAGCAGTAGCTGCTATGCAAAATATTAACTAGACGTGCACTTCAATACTTATTTACATGTTTCAGTAAATATAAAACACATAATAAAAAGTTTATCTATAAAAAGAAAAACAACATTCATAATTAATACAATACTATTTTATACACAATACTTGACATTACGCAATTGACAACACTTGACATTACCTTGACATTACACAATTAACAATTCTTGACATTACATAATTGACAACTCTTACACAATTAACAATTCTTGACATTACGCTTTTCAGTGACCTCTACATTATATCTACAGAAAAATATGATAAGGACGTGTAGAATACGCATTATAGTTGTTAGAGAAGAACATAATTCACGGATGATTTTTTCAATCTACTTGCCGGTCTGAATGTGGTCTGTGATTAAATGTATCCATTTTACTATTGTCAACTTTTTTATGACAGGAATGTCAGTGATTATGTCACTGACTTTACCGAACCATCAACTTTATCCTATAAGTGTTATTAAAACGTTGCTGGTTGCTTATTTAGCTACTTATAATATGTTTTTGAATATAAACGTGTAGAATGTGTTAAAGAAAGTTTACGTAAAGAGGGAGAGACACATTCGTATTTTTGAAAATTTTTCTTGATGCGATGAATTGTATTTAAACTGTTGTTGTTGTTGCGATGAATTGTATTTAAACCCGCGGGTTTTAGTAGCTACCCTCATTAACATTTGTTCTGCAAATCTTCACATCTCAATAAATAAAATTGCGATGTTACTGCAAACTACCTGCACAACAAAGTGACTCTGTAATTTGAACATTTCATTGACATATCGCCTACGCGATAGACCTTTTATTCATTCATCAATCGTGATGAAGACAAGCAATTTTTATAAATTAAAATTATGCGAATCTATTACGTAATTTAAATTTATTCATTTCTATTTTCACCAATACAATACGAATTACGTTCTTCGTCTTCTAAGCACATCCGTCGGGCACCTCGCATTGTAAATCCCATTCCGTTTGCGTTTTCCATTACATATTATCCTCAGCGAAGATTCCTGCCACGTACGAACGGCGACCTAGGAAGACAAGAGTAAATAATGTCAGTCAGAAAACAATTTTATTGGTCCGCGTGAACGTCTTTTGTTTTCATTAAACGTGTGATCCTTGCCGCCGGGTCAAAGGCGATACCCACGACGTGCAGTTGCGTCATTAGACACAACAATCTCCGTTTTTCACAGCAGCGAGTAGCTCCTATGGTACAATTCACCTGAAAGAGAGTACGGTAATGTTAATCGTAAGAGCAGATGCTCGGGCGTAGGTGGCACGGAGGAATCGCCTTTGTGATATCGTCGGAAAATGTAGCGCGATGAGGCTTCTAGGTGAAGTCAATTAAATGAAGAACTGCTAAGGATTATGTGTTTTCTGGTTTCTTAGCAACATTAGCGAGTTGAAATTACGTTGGCAGGACTATCTGATGCTTGGAAGTGGTATTTCATTATCTTAATACAAGCAAAAAATTCAAATTAATCTTCTACGAATTTCATATATATCTACAGTACAAAATTATACTGTATACTTAATAAAATTGGATAAGGAATAAAATTTGTATATTAGCCAGTGTTTAAATTAGATAGTATAGAATGTTGGTTATAACTAGAGTTTCTTGACTTATACTATAGACCCTCTATTGGAAAATACTTTAACCTTCGAACAGTAAAAATCGAAAGTAAATGAATAATTAATTGAAATCTAAATAGCACATCCCATCTCTCATTTACAGAACAAACATCTTTCATAAATCGTTTGCTTGTGTATACCTTCGAATAAAGACTAGAGTTATCTGTCGTTCCTTTATACGGGTTATATTAGCGCACTCTACGCAAGATACACTTTAAAGTAATTAAACCAATATTTATTCTATGGTATTTGGTGAAAGCGAAAGAACGGGCATCACCTACAAAATTCCAGCAAAACACGGCGGAGGCGCATAATTAAATTTTCCTTGAGCGAATTCTCAAAATTTACCGGTTTCGTTCGTTCTCTAAAAACGCCCGAATTAAGATGGTTCGACAAAAGCGGTCGCGAATTCGTACGCCCAGCCTGAGGTGTACTAATTGATTGTCTGTTATTGTAAAATCAAATGGCTCGACGTTATTAGGTGGATATCTTATGAAGACAGGTAAAATTTAAAATAAATAAGGCGGTGTAGGAGAATGTCCTGGTGTTTATACATAACTCAATGAAATACAGATATAATTTTGGTTTTAAAAAAACTACGATTTTTAAAAAGGGAAATAATTATTAACAAAAAAAATTGTGAAATGATGTGTGCAGCGATCAACTGTTTTATTTTCTTGAACATTATTTAATATAAAAATAAATAATAATAATCATTTTTTAAATTTCAAAATAGGTAATAATAATATAATAATAATAATATACAGCGTCATTCATAAAGTTTGCACCATATGGGCGTTTTGTTTATTATTGATTTGGGCAAAATTTCAGTAGGACTAAAATGAAAACCTATATTAATTTTATGGATACGCAAAGTTTAAAAATAAATTCAGACTGATTAGATGAAGTGCATTGTTTATCATATCCCCCGGTGGCCACCACTAAGAATTTCAAAACAACTTAACACGAACTCCAACCGAGATTTCGACCGACCGCATGTTCAAATTCGAACGGAGAAAAGGGACGACAGATGCACCACGTGTTTTTACCGCTCCAAACCAGAACACTGTCAACGAGCGAATATGTATCTCTTACGAGATTTGTTTTACGAATATATTTCTATTGTCGATTTGAATAATTTAGATGTTTTCTATGTACATTTAAAAAAAACGCAGGAAAAACGTTTTAAAATAAATTTAGAGAAGATTAATTGATTGCACCTAAGAGTTAGTTATATTGAGAGGTTTCATTTTTAGTTTTTGTTTATGTCTTCAAAATGCTGAGTGATAAATCTGTACTTTTTTTGTTAAAAGTTTCCCTAACAATTTTTAAAAGTTAAAACATATGTCACACGGTGTAGAGTATTATTTCTATGGTGATTTTGAATGGATTCAAAAATGAGGAAAAATAAATAATAAGTTATTTATACTTCGTTCCAGAATAAGGAGTGATTCAAATACCGTGCCAAAACTCAGTTTACGCAGTTTAAAATAATTTAGGTGCATAAATAAGTATGTAACTCATAATAATTTTGTTCCTCATATAATTATTGATTATAATATTTTAAGTATAACGGGAAAATGTTATAATAAGCGGAACAAAAATAAAAACGTTGACGAAAGGTTATATTTTAGACGACAACGTCGAAAAAAATCATAATTAGAGTAGGCTATGTGAATGGATTGTTACTTTAGCCACTTTCACATAATGACATTTAATTTGAAAAAAGTTATAAAACTTATATAAACTAAAGTTACAATAAAATGTCTAGTAATAAATGTCATTATGTGATAGTGGCTAAAGCAACGATCAAAAACATTTCCATAGCCTACCCTAATTATGTTTTTTTTTCGATGGCCCCCATTCCGAGGGTAGCGTTTTTATGTTCGCGGAATGAGCGAAATTGACCGATATCGGGTGATTATTTGCATTTGAACTTGCCAGCGCAAGAGCCAATAACATCCCTCAAAAATAAGTAGCTTTTCGGCGCGGTATTTGAATCACTCGTTCTTATTCTGGAAAAAGATAGACAGTTAGGTCCTTATAATAAATTTATTCTTGAGAATCGTCAAATATATTTAATTACATAATCAGGAGTAAAAGTGAAATGTTTAATGAATCGAATATTTTTTCTTGATTCTTTTGTAAAAGTTTATTTTTGAATCTTGTCCAGGAAAAACCATGGTGTACAAGTGGCATATTAATCGTTATTTTTCAAACAAGGAAGGGATGAATCCCTTGAAGAAAACCCGAGGCCGGGCAGGAGCAAATAAAATGGTGACCACGCAAAAACATTCAAAAATTATTGAAAAAATTGTATTCAAAGATGCTCGACTAAAGAAGAAACAACTCGCAGAAATGATTGGAAATTAAAATAAACAAAAAAAAATTGATTATCGAATGTCTTTGTTTCTGTTAAGTTCTTCACTGATCATCTCGGTGCATGTGAACACTAAACACTTTAACCCACTCAGCGGACAAGTTTAAGCAAAAACTTGTTTGGTGCCGAGAATGCTCACGCCGTCGCAAAAACAAAACAAACGCGTAGAGTGTTCAAACGTGCAATTTTACTAGACCTCTATAATGAAGACAAGGATGGTGTATTGAGTCGAATTGTTAGTGGAGACGAAACTTGGGTTCATCATTATGAAGGACCTAACAAGACTCCATGTCTAGTGGCATAAAATTTTTCGGTACAAGGTGTTTTTCAGACACCTCCCAAGAAATTTAAAGTGTCACAATCAGCTGGGAAACTCATGGCAACGGTATTTTGGGACTCGGAAGGAATATTGTTGATTGATTATAAAGATAAAGGTGTTTCTATAACCGGAGAATATTACGCTTCAATATTAGAGCGACTAAAAGAAGCCATTAAAGAGAAAAGACGGGGAAAATTGACGAAAGGTGTGCTGCTTTTAGGCGACAACGTGCCCGTCCACAAGAGCCGCGTTGCGTTAGCTGCCCTGCATAAGGTGGGCTTCGAAATTGTGAATCACCCACCCTACAGCCCAGACCTGGCCCCGAGTGATTATTAACTGTTTCCGAAAATGAAAAAAGAGCTGCGGGGTAAAAACTTTACTGCCGATGATGAAGTCAAGGAGGCAGTTTCGGCGTATTTTGCAGATAAAGAGAAATCCTTTTTTTATGAGGGTATAAATAAATTAATTGAAAGATGTGAAAAATGTATCCGTCTTGCAGGTGAATATATTGAAAAAGAAAAATAATTTGGTTTTTTTATTTCCACCCCTTATCCCCCATTCCGCGAATGTAAAAACGCTCCCTCGTACTTGCATACTAAAAACTAAAGAAATATGACCGATATCGCATACATTATTTGCAATATTGAACTTGCCAGCGCAAGAGCCAATAACATCCCTCAAAAATAAGTAGCTTTTCGGCGCGGTATTTGAATCATTCGTTCTTATTCTGGAAAGAAGATAGTACAGTTAGGTCCTACAAAAAAAATAATAAATTTATTCTTGAGAATGAAACAAATATATTTAATTACGGTATGAGTAAAACAGAGAATGTTTAGGATGAAGCATACTTTTTTCTTTTTTGATTCTTTTGTAAAAGAATATATTTTTGGAAGTCGGCCACTTAAACGTCACCAGGTCCGTATAAACTTTTGTGCCCGCATATTAATCGTTCCGTTTTTTTTTTTTTTTTTTTTTCAATGAAAGTGAGTAAGTAAAAAAATGATATAAGTAAATAAAACATACATGTATATTTTCCGTTAAATAAAATGTGTACAAAACCAAAAACAAATTCAACAAATTATAAATTTAAAAAATACATAACAGTATTTTTCACAAGAAACAAAAATTAACTCTCTATAAGAAAAAATGGATATTGGAAATTAAAATAAACCAAAAAAAAATTGATTATCGAATGTCTTTGTTTCTGTTAAGTTCTTCACTGGATCTCTTGGTGCAGAAGTAGAACACTAAACACTTTAACCCACTGAACACCAAACAAGTTTAAGCAAAAACTTGTTTGGTGTTCAGTGGGTTAAAGTGTTTAGTGTTTTTTGTTTCTGTTGTAAAATTACCCATTGTCTAGAAAAATTATTCCAAAAAACGATAAACAAACCACACAATAATTGTCACAAACTTCGTATAATATTCAATACTAGACAGACTATATAAAAAAACCGCACTATTCACAGCGCAAGCACCGTGTTTTCCAGCCGCGAAAGAGAGACGGAATTGGCCTAGTCCAATGAGAAGGACCTAAGTGGGAGCGTATTCCCCTCACAAGTCTAGGCGGCGATCCTTGCAAATTTTTCGGTACAAGGTGTTTTTCTTAGACGTATTACTCAATTACAGAATTTTTTAGAGCTATGGGTATTTTTTATAAAATAAATGAAAGTCAGTTCTAGAACTGTACAGAAATATTTTGCTTTATTTTTTACCACACACTGAATAATAATATGTTGAAATTGTCTAATTTCAACAATATTTGCGATTTTTTATAAGAATCCCCTAATGAAAAACATAGAAAAGGAGAGAGTTCAATAATAATTGTTTCTTTGTGACTACAAAAAAAAATCAGATTAATATATCTATCAATAAAGGAGAAATTTGTCTATGAAGCAACGTCGTTTACTGCTTGCATTTGCCAGCCGAAATCTAGCCTTAAGAGTAAACTGGGTTAGTTTTTAAATATACAAAAAAATGGTATTAAGAAAAGTAGTTTAGAATTAAAACCTATTGTTTAAATATGAAATTACAGCCTCCTATTTCAAAAATGAAAAATTTTTCTTTTTTTCGATTCTCCCCGTATATAAATCAAAATTTCCAAAAACCAATATTTTTATGGCGTTTCTGTGTAATAAAGCAGTACTAAAAGGAATCCACAATAATGTTTCGCGCTGTTGTGAGCGAATATTGAGATTTACGGAAAAAATGTGCTTCTTCTTGGAACATTGCCAATAAAGCACCGCAAAAAATTAATTATAAGTAAAACAAATAAACTTTCTGGCTAACAAAGAATGCAGTTTATAGGATTTTCTATTTTGAAGTGCAGCTCTGTGGCAATTTTGAAGAATTTGTGCGGTGAAAGTAAAAAGTAAAAATATTTCAAGTGTAAAAATTTTAATTTTTCTATATTCTTATATATAAAATAATATAAAAATAAATTCAAGGATACAGATTGATTAAATTCATAGAAGAAATAGCCTGTAGCAAAAAAATCAGAAATAAGAAAAATGTTCCAACAATCCTGTTATTAAAAATACCACACCAAACATTTACTTTGAAACAATACTGATTATTTGTTTCTATTATGAAATCAGGATTGCTGTCCGCCCACCATCTACAATTCTGTGAAGAAACAACTCCATTTGAAGTGAAAGTACATTCATCAGTAAACAAGATAAATTTTGTAAATGATCGGTCCTCTTCAATTTTACCTTACAACCAGAAGGAAAAGTAGATTCGTTGATCATAATCGCGCTCAATAAGAGTGTTAGCAACCACAATGTGCCCTTTTATTAGTTGCTATTCAATTTTTGATTTTTATTTATAATAATAAGTTTTTTACATATGTCAACATAGTTATACGTGACTTGTGCGTTCCTGTTTTTATAATAAAGTATCTTACGTAAAAATACGTCCAATTTTCCTAAATGCAACGAAACGCCAGTGCATTAATATATATTTATTGCTTTGAAAATTGAAGCAGTCCACTGCAGCCGTTTGCTGCATGTTAGTCTTATTCAGCATTCTGGATGATTCAAAACATTTTGGTCCTTCGAGCCGGATTAATATCTAAGTGAAAATCTAAGTGATCCCAAGTGGATTCGTGGGAAGCTAAGAATGGTGGACCAGTATACCAAAAAGAGTACGGATTTTGAAGATCGGTTAACTGAGCACCGCGTGAAACAATATCCGCAGGATTATTACAACTTTTTATATAGCGCCAAATCTTAACATCGATTAATTCTTGAATAACAGCTATTCTATTACCTACATAAACCTTGTATTTGTTTGGATAAGAATTAATCCAATTCAAAACTATTTTAGAGTCAGTCCAAAGAACAATACGATGAAACCTTAATTTCATTGTACCGATTACCTTCTGAGTCAATTCGCTAAGCATGACTGCAGCGCAGAGTTCTAGCCTAGGAATTGTAATGGTGCGCAAAGGTGCGACACGCGATTTGGAAGTTAGTAAATTGGTAAATATACGACCATCAGAAGTGATGCATCGCGCATATAGACAAACCCCATATGCCACAGAACTAGCGTCAGAAAATCCATGCAGTTGAATTTCTGCATAAGATGAAAAAAGACAACGTGGAACTTTAAGTTCATGCAAACATTGAAATTGAGCTTCAAGCTTTGTCCATTCTGCTTCTATGTCTGCGGGAACGGGATCGTCCCAATCCAGACGCAATTGCCACAAAGCTTGGACTAAAAGTTTGCCTCTTACCGTTAGAGGTGTAACCAAACCTAAAGGATCAAAAATTTTTGATACAGATGCGAGAATACTGCGTTTCGTAGCTTTAAAAGACCGCACTGGAAATTCAGCCTTGCAAAATAACAGATCCTTTTCGGAGTCCCAATGGAGACCAAGCATTTTGGAATCTGTTCTTTCGCCGATCGGAATTGTCGAGAAGTCGATGTTTTCGGCGAATGATTGATTAAGAACTTCCAATTTGTTAGATAGGAATTTTCTAATAATTAAGCCATAAGAAGCGAGAATTGAAGAAATTTCGCACTTAATTTGAAGCGCATGCTCTATAGAATTTGTACTGTATAAGAGATCATCCATGTAAAAATCTGTGCATATAACATCAGCTGCTTCTGGGAAGGTATCTTTATGTAGATTGGCAACATAACGCAAACATCTGGTGGCTAAAAAACTGGCTGAAGTCGTGCCGTATGTGAGGATATTCAAATGATACGTATGTAGAGGTTCAGTAGGATTAGTTCTCCACAAAATATTCTGAAACTTCGTTTCCGAAGGCCTGACATTAATCATACGATACATTTTGGCTATATCGCCACAAAGAGCTACCTCGTGTGAACGAAATCTGAGTAAAATGTCAAACAGATTATCCTGATCTTGAGGTCCGACTAACTGAGTGTCATTAACAAAGAGTGTGTACAAATTTTGGTTTATAAGCTTTGAATTTATTTTTCCTCAGAAGCCTCTGTATAGACGTACAAGATATATTCAAATTACGCGACAATGTAGAAATAGACGTTTTTGGGATCTCCACGACACTTTGCATTACCGCAAATTCTGCATTTTCATTTGTGGCCCACTTTCTGTGTTTCTTTTTAAAATTATTTCCAACGAATCCGCTGTTTTTGAATCTTGAAACAACTCTTCCTACTGTTGTGTGGCTAATAATCTTATCCGGATGGTGTTGGTTAAAAAATAAAGCCGCTTCTCTATAAGTTTTATAATTGTTGCCAACAATAAACACTATTCAGCAGAAAGTTGGGGCCAGTGTTGTTTTCGGATTCTTCACCAGATAGCTTGCGTGTCGTTTGCACTAGGTTAACACGGAACTGAAACTTAAAACGATGTCCATTTCCGGATAAATATCTTCAGGACCTACATATATACGTTTTTAGTTTGAACTACACTGCATTAGGAAAGGATTTGATATTACAGTAAATTTCTTAAACCTAATCAATCAGCTCCAAGAACTAACTTTCCGCTAATAATACATAGATACGAGGGAGCGTTTTTATATTCGCGGAATGAGCGGGTTGTAGGGGGGTGATTAGGCGCATTGGGGGCGTGGCCTGTGCAGCAACTCATAATTAGTATAAACACGAAGTATCATTGTTATTAGACAGTTAGTCTTTGAGCTATCGTCAACCAAGTAACATAATCAGGAGTGAAAAGTGAAATATGGAAAAAATCGAATATCGTGCCGTTATAAAGTTCCTTACCAGGCAAGGAAAATCAGTCGCGACCATAATGAATGAGATGTCATTGGTTTACGGCGACTCTTGTCCAGGAAAAACCATGGTGTACAAGTGGCATAGTTTATTTAAACAAGGAAGGGAATCCCTTGAAGACGACCCGAGGCCGGCGGGCAGGAGCATTGAGGTGACCACGCCAGCACTTATCCAAAAAGTTGAAAAAATTGTACTCGAAGATGCTCGACTAAAGAAGAAACAACTCGCAGAAATGGTTGGAGTATCCGATACAACAATTTTTAAAATCCTACACGATCATCTCGGCATGTCTAAGGTCAGCGCAAGATGGGTGCCGAGAATGCTCACGCCGCCACAAAAACAACAGCGCGTAGAGTGTTCGCGTGCATTTTTGGACCTCTGTAATGAAGACAAGGATGGTGTATTGAGTCGAACGAAACTTGGGTTCATCATTATGAACCTGAGTCCAAACAAGACTCCATGCAGTGGCATAAAAAGGGCACAGCACCTCCCAAGAAATTTAAAGTGTCACAATCAGCTGGGAAAGTCATGGCAACGGTATTTTGGGACTCGGAAGGAATATTGTTGATTGATTATAAAGATAAAGGTGTTTCTATAACCGGAGAATATTACGCTTCAATATTAGAGCGACTAAAAGAAGCCATTAAAGAGAAAAGACGGGGAAAATTGACGAAAGGTGTGCTGCTTTTGCACGACAACGCGCCCGTCCACAAGAGCCGCGTTGCGTTAGCTGCCCTGCAGAAGGTGGGCTTCGAAATTGTGAATCACCCACCCTACAGCCCAGACCTGGCCCAGAGTGATTATTACCTGTTTCCGAAAATGAAAAAAGAGCTGCGGGGTAAAAAATTTACTGCCGATGATGAAGTCAAGGAGGCAGTTTCGGCGTATTTTGCAGATAAAGAGAAATCATTTTTTTATGCGGGTATAAATAAATTAATTGAAAGATGTGAAAAATGTATCCGTCTTGCAGGTGAATATATTGAAAGAGAAAAATAATTTGGTTTTTTTATTTCCACCCCTTATCTCCCATTCCGCGAATATAAAAACGCTCCCTCGTAGATATATAATTAGGCAACTTTTCTGCCTTAACAAGCATTTCCTGTTGATTGAAAAGAGGAAACAACTCATTATCGCTTAATAGATGAGGATTCGTAAGTTTTTCTATTGTTGGCCGGAAATGAAAACTTATTTTTACTTACACAAGACTTTCCATGTTGTCTATATGGTCTTTTACTACTTCCATATAATTATAAATTCTTCTTCGAAATGAATTTTTAAAGTAAAATTATAGCTTTACTGCTGGAAATAAATTGTTATTCATATATTTGTTTATGTTGAGATTAATAGAAGGAACCAAAGAATTACTTATAGATAAAACAAGAAAGAAAAGTAGTAGAAATTTGCAAGACAGCAATGCAAGAAATAAAATACGAAATGAAATAAAGAGAAAGCAATAATCATAATAGAAAACAAATACCAACAACGAGAAAACAAAAGTATTAAACATCAGTTTCTGTGAGTAAAGTCTTTTATTTTCGTTTAAAGGGTGCAACTAAACAATGCATAGCCTGCTTTTAATTAAATTTCCACTTAGAGTATGATGGTATATAACATTGAATTTCCCTTTAAATAATAATAATAATAAATTGAGACGAAGTAATCCGCCCGTCTCAGGGAATATAATCTGTATAAAAGAACTCTTTTGTTTAAAACATGGAACAAGATCAAAATAATTAATTGTAAAACAATTGTCATACATTTCTACAACTCCAGAAACCAAGAAACACTCGATGGAATGGAGACACTCAATTTTTTGGGATTACCATCGAAGTAGTAATCATAGTTGATTTTCTGTATAAGGGTGGAACAATAACTGGGAATTATTAGTCTACGTTACTGATCACTCTACGAGAAAAAATTATAGAGGCTAGACGCAGAAAGTTGTCCCAAAGTGTTTTGTTTTTGCAGGATAATGCCTCTGCACACAAATCGCATGTTGCTATCTATGCAAACAATTCGTGATTTAGGGTTCGAATTACTCAAACATCCCCCTTATTCACCAGATCTGGCTCCGTCCGACTATTTTTCAAATTTTGTTTGCGTCTACAGTAGGTTAAGAATTTATCAATACCTCCTCGTATGTATGTACAGTCTGTTCCAAAATTAATGTCACCCCCTGTGCCGAAAAACACGTTATAACTGCCAATGCAAATTAGATGCATGAAGTTTAATCGATATTTGGTTTGCACCGCATTTACAAGATTAGTATTCACTAACGAAAAATCGTATTGGATTATGGGGAACATCATTTTTATGGGTTTGTTTAGCCTTGGGAGCGACATTAATTTTGGAACAGACTGTACAAATACAGTACTTATGTCCCCGGATCGAAATTTTTTATTTTATTTTTGATTTCTCAGAAAATTTCAACCTTGCTGATTTACTCTGCTTGTTTTCAAACCCCCAAAATACAAGTTCCTTTTTATTTAACTCGAACGGTTCTCGAGATAATATCATTTTTTATTGATTTCAAAATTTTGACTTAATAGTTATTTACGATACAAGTGTTAAAAGTGCGATTTTATTTAACGAGTAATTAAAGTTTTAATACATATGATTTTCGCTGGTGATAGTCGCAGAAACAATTTTTATCGATCTGACCGCATAAATGCAAGTCGCCTTTGGAACAAACGACTTGGGTGTTAGATTTCTTGCAATGTTTGCACTTCTTTTTGGCCTTTCTATCCACCCAAACAGGAAAATGATCGACACACCATCGAACCGAACAGCAGCAACTTGATGAACAGCTCTTTTTTCCAACACCTGATATACTAGGCTGTGGTGATAAAGTCTCATTGAGATTTTGAGCAATTGATGGTCGCCCTACAGACCGGTTTTTTTTATAATAGAAACAAGTCCAGCTGCTATTTCATCTAGATCATTGACTTTTTGAAGAGCATCGTACCACTGCGAAGGCGCGAAAGAGAAATTACGAAAATCTGGAAGTTGTAAAAGCAATTTTTCATCGGACACATTGTTGGGAATCATTGGTCTTCTCGGCGTACAAACGTTTGTATAAAATGAATGCATTTGTAAAGGCCATGTCCACAAAATGATAGAACAATCTTATCATAATATTCCCAGTCGTAGCTCGAATATGTTATCGACCCATGAGACCATCCATAAGATCTACTCCACCCATTTGAGCATTTTGTATTCTCGGATAATTTGAGGGCAGTTGATTTCGATGAATTTCTTCTGCTTTCTATCATACCGAGGAGCATTTTTCTGTTGTTCAACAGGATTGGTTCTTCCGAATACCGATATATGTCGATGCCAGGCGGATACATTTGTTCTCCTTCCATAACACAGTATTCACATCGACTCCTTGGATTGAGGTTATGTATTCTACACAAAATCCTCTCTGCTCTTTGTTCATTTCGCTATCGGTCGGCATGCATCACATGATCACATCGGCATGATGTGCATTCGGTTGAAGATGAGAACCCATGCGTTCTCGAAACACGTGTCCCGAGTAATCAATCAAAGTTGTGGCCTTTGGTGATACCGATGTTATATCTGTTTACGAGCTCATAGTCCTTGAAATCACTCGATGGTATCTCCATTGTGCTGAGATTCAGTGAAAAATTCATCCGTGGTCTCAGCTACACCCAACAATAAGCAAACAATATTGTTGTCATGAACAAAAGGTGAGAACAACAATGAAAAAGAGGGGAAATTTTTGCACACACAAACCGGCAAGACCGTCTTAAGACGGTCTTCACTATTTCGTTTTGAAAGCAAAATTTCTTTATTTTTTTACTTACTATCATAATACTCAAATATAATATGTCAACTACTTATCGCAAAATTATGAAGCTAATCATTTTATTCTCAGAGTGGTTTTTTAAAGTTGAAAAAAATTAAAAAAAATTTTCAAAAAATATCAAGACCGCTGAAAACGGTCTTTAACGCCAGTCCTACCAGAGTCGGTTAATTCGTCAGAATTCGGTTTAAGATTCATTTTTTTTAAAAATTTTGAACATTAAAAAGTCAAAGAAATTGTTCTATAAAGACGATTCTGCTTCAGTTCTATCGTTCATTCGGCAAGAGAACCTCTAAGGTTGTCTTTAAGAAGAAGAGCAATAATACAGGGATAAGTAAATCTCATTTACAAACAATATTTAAGGAGAATAGAAATTTTACCATTTAACCCGTCGTTTAGGCAAACTAGAAAATGGTGGTGAAGCCAAGCATATGGATTTTTGTTTAGAAATGAGTTATTTAGAAGATTCAAATTATCATAAACGAATTATGTTCTGCGATGAATCAACATTTTCAACTAACGGAATCGTGTCGTCTCAACATTTTTGGTACTGGAGTGAGACGAATCCAAACTTTAGAATTACTTGCCGCAGACAACATTTAAAAAAAGTTTATCTGTGGTGTGCGGTTTCGTACCATGGCATTATTGCCTCATATTTTTTTGATCAAAATTTAAATCGTATTTCATATTTGGACCGAATTGAAATGTTTTACCAGCGCGATGGGTGCCCTGCTCATTATGCCAGCATTGTTCGCCAGTGACTCAATACAGAGTTCCATAATAACTGGATAGGAAGAGATGATCCCATTTTATGGCCACCGAGATGTATTGATCTTACAATAATCGACTTTTATCTGTGGGGCTGTTTAATAGAAGAAATGAAGACCAATTAAAAAGTAGGATACAAAATGCCGTCCAGTCCTTATCAATCTTAGAAATAAGACGCAGTTTCAATGAATTTAGAGCTCGCATTGAAATCTGCACAAAGAAAGGAGGAGCATTATTTAAAACACTAAACACTTTAACCCAGTAAACACCAAACAAGTTTTAACTAAAACACCGACGCGTTTCAACAGCAATGTTGCCATTATCAAAGCGATAATAAAATTAAATTAAAATAAAATCCACAAATACAGGTAACCTAAATGTTATGCACGGTCAATCCGATACGCATCATTAATTTCCGATTAACGAAAACAATGACGAATGCGGGATAGGTCCGTTGTCACAGTTCATTACACATGACTTATTTTTATATATTTCTAAACTTTCGAAAACATTTAGAAACTTACAATTGTTTATTTGTCTAATTAATTTAACATTCGTATGATCGATGTTATGATCTGCCTCAAAAATGTGTTGGGCAACGCTCGATTTCTCAATTCTATTAAATCTAAGATTAGCCATATGCTCTTTGAATCTAGTTGAGACTGCTCTCCTGGTTTGCCCGATATATTTTTGATTACAATCTTTACAATTGATTTCGTAAATACCTGACTTTTCTAGAGGTTGTATTTTATCTTTAGGGTTACCGATGAGACTTCGTAAACTAGTCCCAGAACTGTAAACTATTCTGAGATCTAGCTCTTTGAAGATTTTACTCAAACCTTTAGTGATAGAGGGAGCGTAAGGGAGGGTCACAACGGGTGAAGCTTTAACATCCTCTCGAAAAGTCGTAGATTCTTTCACAGTTTTCTTATAATTAAACTTCCTAATTAACTTATAGATATGCTGAGGTTGGAAACCATTACACTTGGCCGCGTCTTTTATAAATTTAAGCTCTTTCTCATGCCTCGCCTTGTTCAAGGGAAAAGTGAGAAGTCTGTGGACCAAAAAATTCAGGCTTGCCATTTTGTGTTGAACACAATGATGGGAATCTGAAGGAATGTAGCGAAGTGTACTGGTTTCCTTTCTATACACGTCAAACTCTAATCTATTGTTATTTCTAATTACTAAAGTATCTAGAAAGGGTAGCTGACCGTTTTCTTCTCTTTCACAAGTGAACTTTATGGTTTCGAACCGATTATTTAATCTATTGAGAAAATCGTCAATATTACATTTTTTAGTGTCAAATATAGCGAAAATATCATCCACATACCTCAATCAAACTCTAGGAAAGTATTCGCTCTCAGATTCTAAGTCCTTTTCAAAACGGCTCATGAAAAGGTTAGCCAAAAAGGGCGACAAGGAGTTACCCATTGCCGTTTACCTTCCAGCTGTTCATAAAAACTCCCGTTGAATTGAAAAATGTTCTGTTTCATAGAGATGTCAGTTAAGCGAATATATTTCTGGACACATTGTTGACTCAAACTATTTTGAAGCAACAAGTCTTCGAGGTATGTCAAGATGTCTGGAATCGGTACACTAGGAAAGAGAGAACTAACATCAAATGAAATCAATATTTCACCCTCCAGCAACTGAATATTTTGAATTTCTTTAATAAATTCTAACGAATTGTTTACTGCAAAACTAGGTTGCTGTATTGGCAAATTATTTAAATTCATTGGTCAGCCATTTGGAGACCTTATAAGTCGGTGCGTCAATTGCCGAAACAATTGGCCTTACCGACTTGCCAGGTTTGTGAATTTTAGGTAAACAATATAATTTAGGGATAACAGGTTTGGAAACATGTAGCTTACGTCTAACATCGGCAGTAACAAGGTTATTACAAGCTTTAAACACATTGTTGACGTCTCTAATCATTTTCGGTAAAGAATTTTTTGAAATTGACTTATAAGGACCACTACTCAACAGGTTATTAACCCGATCATAGTAGTCCTCTTTATCTAAAATAACAACCTTGTTCCCTTTGTCAGCTTTCAAATAAAAACGATCTTTTTCCCGCAAAGTTTTAATGATTTTAATGTTTTCGGATTTCTTAGGTGATTTATAGGATTTCAAACTTTTTGAAATAGTATGTTTGCAGGTCTCCCTAACGAACTGTTTTGTGGGCTCAGGAAACCGCTGGATAGAGGATTCTATCCCGGCAATAACCCACTCAACATTCGATTCACGAGTCTGCAAACCAAATTTCAATCCTTTATTCAAAACATTAAGTTCCGTTCACTAAAAGTTTGCGAGGAATGATTTTCTACTATGTTAATGGTATTCATCGGAACATGATGTTTATTTTTTTAAAAAACAACCTAACTTTCTTAATTTCCTATCATGAGAGAATTTCTTATTCTGAACTTTCCTATCGATTGAAATAAACATGTTCCGTTGAAAATCACACCATAGTTGATATTCAACATCATTAAGATCTAATGTTAAAAATTTTCAAAGTTGGTAAGCTTGAATCTCAAGTTTACTGCGTTTGGCAAAAAGATATTCGATTTCTGAACGCAAACATTTTTCTTTCGCTTATTTAAATAGAAAATTAATAATTTAGTTTTTTGAGAATTTTATTTTATTTTACCAGTATTTTTTAAATTTATTAAATAAAACTTAAATCCAATTTGCGCATTTTTAATTTCGGCTCTTCAGAAACCGTTCGGTTAAATTAAAATCATCTGTGTTGCCAAAATTTGGTAAATCCTCCAACGCAAAATCTTGTCTGAAAATCCAAAATTCCTTTCTTTTTCAATATTTCTTTCGTTACTGTTTTTCACTCTCTTTGTTACTTTTGCCAAAAATTGTTAAATCACGGCTGGAAAGACTATGGCTTTAAATCATCTGTGTTGCCAAAAAAAAAATCAAATTAGAAAAAAACTCGATAGCTTCAGCTTACAAAATATAAAACTTTATAGATGTAATAGAAATTCTACAGTCAAAAAGAATCAACTTAAGAAATAAATTAGTACAACTAGTTCCCGTTTATTGTTCCACCCTTATCCAAAAAATCAATCCTGATTCCTCCATGGCAATCCCAAAAAACTGAAGCAAGAACTTTTCTAGCAGATTTTTGAACACGAAACTTCTTAGGCCTTGCAGAACCAGACTATCTCCATTCAATCGATTACTGCTTTGTTTCTGGGTCGTAGAAATGTACCCAAGTTTCATCCATGCTAACAATACTGCTTAAGAAGTCTGCATCATTTTCAAATCGAGCACAGATCGAACGTGATGCTTTCATCCTTGTACGCTTCTAGTCAACAACATTCAGACATTTGGGGATCCATTTCTGCGTTCAAATGAAATATTCAGTGGTTCAGATAATTGTTTTAGCTCAATTCGACGGTTTAACAAAATCATGTCATGAACTGCGTCAACATTTTCGGGGACGGACACAGAAACTGGACTTTCCGATTGGTTTTGAAGGTTGCAATAAGTAATAATAAACAAAAGATCTAAAGAACATCAATCAAATTAACAGCTAATTAAACAAGAAAACAATTCGCAAATTTCAATCTAATTTTGTACACGTATCAATAAAATTCTACATTTGCATAAAACACATTCTTTTGAGTTAAGAGAGTCAAGTAATTAACTTAGAAAGATACAGGCCCTAACTTTTATTACTAGTAATTCCTTTTTTTTTTGTTTTATTGGGCCGTATATACAAAATAAAAGTGATGCACAATACCCCATTCACTCATTTATACATTACATCCATACAATACACATACATACTTTAGCACAAATTGAATTTGAGAGCGCATGATCTTACCTTTCCATAGGAAATTCCTATATAAAGTAATGTGAAAATTGGGAAACGGTTTCAGTTTCGTCATTTATACAAGTGAAGCCGAAGCAATTGTGATGTTGCTGTAATGTAGGAGATAAGTTTAACCAGTTCCTTCTATTAGAAGAGATGCCTTTTATTTTCGTATTATGGCTGTTCAGTTCTGGTGTGGTTCTAAATGGCGCTCAAAATTTAATTCAACTTAATGAAGGTGAGTTTTCATTTAGCAAACTTCTTGAATTTAAACTGATTTTTTACTTTTACAATAAAAAGATCTTGACAACCAGGGCATGCATTTTTTTAATACATTCATAAAAAATTCCGATAATTAATGCTTTTATAAAACATGATTTTCAGCAGAAATTTTAAGCTTATGAAGCTTTTTGAAGGGCAATGCATCTGATTCCAGATATCTAAACATATCTGTTTAATTGAATTGATTAATTGCGTGTTTCAGTTGTTTATATCAAATAATTTGTTTTGTTAAATACAATGCTCGGTACAGTCGGTATTTATTATATTTATATAACAATCTTTTATTCTTGTAATCTAAAATTTCGATTGCATAACACGAAATAGCATTTAAAATGGTTTTAAATATGTACGATGCCGGACATTCAGAATGCAAGCTCCAAGTTGCAGTCTATTAGCTAAGCATTCGTGTATCCTCAGTTCTTGCATGCATCCAGTTTCTTTTGTCTTATATAGGTACTGCGTTCTTGGCTGATGTTTAGGTTTGAATGTGTAATTATTACTAATTAATATTTTGAACTTAACGATATGAAAGTCATCCTCGTGGTCGTCTTCAACTTCATGTTGTTGTTCCTCTACCTCTTCCTGTTTTGCAACTGTACAAGGTTTTATAATCTAATGCGATTTATTTTTCTATTCTAAATATCTAATTTTAGACATCCTACGATTTGATAAAGCAAATAGCATATGGAACAGATCTGTGGTTGTGTTTATTCTTGATGTTTTTCTTGTGTGTGTTCACAGAATCGTTTGTTGCTGGTTCCTTGTGTTTTTTAAGCTTTCATTCTTCTATTAGATTTTGATTTGATTTGATTTGATTTGGTCCCTGGTTACCGACCGGGTTTTGCTTAGTAGCGTGCCCTTATAACACCGAATTTGGCTTATTGTTATTCGGTACCAAGTGAATTTCCTTATGTAAACAAGTTAGTCCCTTTTACTAGGTTTAGTAGCCTGTGTGTGGTAGGTCCTTTTCCGGTAGATCTGTCAGCTGGTTAATTAGTCCCAGCAGTGGCAGTCTCCGTCGTTCCAGCGCAACGCACTCGAATATGACATGGTAGGCTGTCTCCTCCTCCTCATTGCATAGTCTACATATAGGTTCGTCCTTAAGGATGCCAACCTTATGTAGATATTTCCTTAGACAGCCATGCCCCGTTAACAGGCTCGTGACTGTTCTAAGCTGTAACCGGCTGAGAGTCAGCACATCCGCCGTCAACTGCCGTGATGGCTGCCTCATCATTCGTTTGCTATGAACCTGCCCTTCAACGCTCCTCCAGTGTGCCTGGTGTGGTTTTGCAATCCACTCAGCCACTGCTCCGCGTATGGCAGTTCTGGTTATCGCCAGACCCGGTTCAGGTCCGGTGAATTTTGTTGCAGAACCTTTCCTTGCTAGCTTGTTTGCTATTTCGTTACCTAGTACACCCTTGTGCCCCGGCACCCACACCAAAGTTACCTTGTTGTATTTGGCTAGGGTTCTTAGGTTTTCCAGGCACTCCCAAGCCAGCCTCGAGGTTATCTGATAAGCTGCTAGTGTCTTTAGGGCCGCTTGACTATCCGACAGGATATGAATCAGCTGACCCCTAGGTTGTGTCTCTGATGCCATTAGAGCACATGTGTCTATTGCTAGTATTTCCGTTTGGTATACGGTGGTATATTGCCCTAGTGTCATATATTCTTTATGATTTAGGGTTTCACTATATATACCTGCTCCAGAACCTGTGGTCCTTCTTGACCCATCTGCATACCAGATTTGGGTTTGGCCCTCTGGTTTCTGTTTTCCTCTCCACTTATCCCAGTCTAGGACGACCTTGAAGGGTTTATCGAAGGAGAGTTTGGGAATCATTGTATCACTTCCCATCTCAAAGATTGGGTTTGTGATTTCAGTCGTTATGCTGGTGTGTCCTGGAGTGTTCTGGTCTCTCCAGTTTCCACCACATTTCAGTCTATATGCCCCCATTCTTGCCTCCCCCCTTATGTAAATGTCCAAGGGGGGCAGATTTAGCATGGTTTCCATAGCAGCTGTTGGCGTGCTTTTTGTCGCCCCAGTGATACACAGGCAGGCCAGCCTCTGTATCTGTGTGAGTTTTACACTTGCCTGCTTCTGTGTAGTTTTGGTCCACCATATCAGACAACAATAGGTTAGCATAGGTCTTACCACTGCAGTGTATAGCCAGTACATCATACGTGGCTTTAATCCCCATGTTTTCCCAATTGTTCTGCGGGTGGTCATTAGTGCTCGTTTGCACTTTTCTGTCATCTGTTCGAGATGTTTGTTCCATGTTAACTTCGAGTCAAGAGTTAATCCTAAGAATTTTACTTCTTGACTGAAATATACAGTTTCATTGTAAAGCATTGGTGGTTTTAGGCCATCCAGCTTTCTTTTTTTCGTAAATGGAACTATTGTTGCTTTCGCAGGATTAACTCTTAGGTTTTCCTGCATGCACCATCCTTCCGTTGTTTTCAGAGCATTTTGCATAAGTTCTGAAATAGTGCTTGCACTTTTTCCCCTAATGAGTATTGCTATATCATCTGCATACACCTGGGTATAGTGGCCTGCATTGTTTAGGGTTACAAGCAGTTTGTCGATGACGAGATCCCACAGTAGGGGCGACAGAACCCCCCCCCCCCCTGTGGGCATCCCCTGCGCACCAACACCTGCATCTATCACCCGCTATTAGATAGATTAGCTTCTATTAGATAGATATTGGTATCGCAATTGGTTCGATAAGCATAAGTCGAGGAGTGACTTTCCAAAACGCAGTCTTTGACTTAAATAAAGTTTTGAATAATTGAAGGATTTTTGTTACAAGAACTGATTTTTACGACACAATAAAGTTTTGGCTGTGATGTTTATTAATACGTTGTATTATAAAATATACATTATCAAATAACTTTCAAATAAAAAAAAAACATTTACAAAAACTGCGTTTTGCTGGGCAGACTACAAAAAAACGCAAAATATAGAAAAACTGCGTTTTGGAACTAACGGGAAAGGAAGCCAAAAATATTTGAATTAAACACTCTTATTTATCAAAAACGTAGTTTCAATAACAAATAATGACAAAAATATAGTTGAAAAAAACACAAACGTAAAATTACAAAAAAAAACATTCAATCAGGTAGGTAAGTACCTGCTGTAAAAGTAATGGTAAAAGTTTAAAGGCACAGACGATCATCTTCCTCAGTACAGTCACACTCTTCTTGGTTTTCGTCATCATTATTATTGACAGCAACTGCTACGTTATTTTCCAAGAGCTCTTTATACCATTTTAAGAGCTCATTTTCTCCTCCAATTAATTTTTTTCTTATTTTCATCAATTGTAGAGTATGTTTTATCAAGCAAGTTGTCAATATCTTTTTGTTTTTTCGGTTTCACATCCCGACCTAACTTTTCTTCCTGCAGCTTTTCCTTTTGCAACGAGTGTCCTGATTTTAGTAGTGCTTTCGACTCATTCATATCGTTTAGGTAGAAAGGCTCAATCCGTATATTGATTTTTTTGGCTGCATTATTATCCAATTTTCGCAAAAGCGGCTCTAGTGGTTTTAAGTTGTACAATTTCCACTCTTCCCCTAAACCAGTGATTCCCAAAGTGGTCTCTATCTACCCCCAGGGGTCTATGACAACCTGCAAGCGGTCTACATCAGCGAAAAAAAAATTGGGGGTCCATGAAAGGAAAATGGGGGTCCACGATCTCAACATACACTGATAGTACACCTACTTCCCAAGTTGAGTGGCCTATTAGAATATTTCCTAAAGTACACCGAAGAGAGCGCTGAAAATTTTGTTGCCTTGGTTTCAGGCCATGCTCTTTTTAAATAAAATAATTTTAAAGATGGCCGACTTCCGGTTATAACGGAAATCGATAGGAACTTCGTCATTTTAAATGAAACACCCCATATACGGTATTCGCCAGAATAAACAGTACCGAAATCTAAGGTGCTATGGAGCTGCTTATGTTATATGCATTTGTTAGTATTGACTTAATTGTCATTAGTTAACGTATGAATGTTACGCTGGAGTTGAATTTGAATCGAAAATGGTTTTAACAACAGCAGAGTAAGTGTTTTTGGTAGAACATTATTTTCGATCATACGGAGATGGTCGTAATGATGGTCCAAGCTTACAACAGATGGTAGTAAGATATCAACAACAGTTTAATAAAGCAGCCCCAAGTAAAAGTGTGATATTATCTGTTGTTGAGAAATTTCGTCGCACTGGTAGTGTATTGTGTCACGTAAAGGTTCTTCAGATCGTCGACAAACAGTGTGTACCAACGAAAACACAGGACGTGTTTTTGATGAAGTTGTGCGGTCACCGCAAAGAAGCCTTGTAAGAACTGCATGTAAACTCAACATCAGTTAACATCTACACGTCGGATGTCCAAATCAATTGGTGATTATCCAGACCGTATTCAAGTTGGACAACGACGGACAAACATGCAAGGAAAATTTACTGTGGTCGCATATTGAGCTTAATTTACGAGGATTCCAATTTCTTGAAAAACATGGTTTTCAGACGTGAGTCACGTTCATCTTAGCGACTATATTAATCGACAGGCAACTCGATTCCATGGATTTGAACGTCCTGATGTTATTGTAGAGAAACCACTCCACAGTGTCTGAGTTACAATTTGGTGCGCGGTTTCTGATCCTGGAATAATTGGTCCATATTTCATTCAAGAACGTTACAGAGAGAACATTATCATACCTTTTGTGAGAGATTTACAGAAGTTTTGCCGTGCACGAAATTTACGGATGCGCGCACAATGGTTTCAACAAGATGGTGCCACGAGCCATACAGCTGCGGGCACTCTCAACTTACTCCGTCATTCCACGAAAATCCCTACGGGAAAGAGGATTCCATTTTGATAATAGAATAATTTCCCGAAGAACAGACTTCGAATATCCTTCTCATTCACCGGATCTGACGCTACCTGATGCATACATTTGGGGCACGATGAAAGAAAAATTTTTCGCTCAGAAAATCCGCCGGAGAATATTACAGAGAAAAGAATTCAAACATTTTTCAAGCAGTTACATCAACCACTTTTTATAAGTATGTTCGGTGACTTACAAAATCGACATGAAGCTTGTTTACGTCGTAATGGTGAACATTTTGAACACTTAAATTACAAAGTTTAAAAATAAAAATTTTTAATTTCGGTACTGTTTATTCTGGCGGATACTGTATTAGTGGATTTTTGGATTTTACGCAAAATTTTAGGCTAACTTTCTTAAATAAACCTTATGTCTAAAATGCACCGTTAAAATTCGACAATTCATTGCCGGGCGTCATTCGGCCTCTCTCAGACAACGTTTGACTTAGAGTCTTCGAAATTTTTATGATGAGGACTAAGGTCTAAAATTCTCTAGGATGTTCAAAATACACTTGCCAATGTAGACAACTTCATACCTTTCAAATGAAACACCCTGTATTTTACTGAGCCAGTAGTTGGGACTTTTTATACCCTTTTGATATGTAGTTACATTCCCTATACCTAACTCTTAAGGTTTTTGAGTTATTTATGATTTTTATAAAACAGACTGAGATTTGAAAAAAAAACAAAGTTTCCATGAATCATAAACTGACATTTCCAATAAAACAAATACTCTAAAACTAATCTGATAATTACCAAGAGTGTTATTGTTAATTTAATAGTTGTTCCTTTAATTTGCTTTCACTGCTTCATTACGATACACTGAGTAATAATAATACAAATAATAATAATAATAATAATTAATGGATAATTACAATTATTCAAACGAAGAAATTTTAAATTTGTTTTTTATTCATGGACAGTGTAACAGAATGGCTGCTCGAACATGCAGAAACTCTAATGAAACTTACTCTCAGCTACCACCGATGACAGAAAAAAAAATAGAAGGTATTTGGCCAATTTTCCAACAACTGGTAGCGTTTAAATAAAGAAAGCTACATCTGCTCCGGTTACTGAGAATGAAGATAATGAAGTTTCGGTTTTGGCTTATTTTGAAGCGTTTCCACGAGCATCAATCAGAGCCGCTGAACACGATTTAGGCATTCCACGCTCTTCCATACACAGGATTATGAGAAACCATAAGCTACACAATTTCAAATTTGTGACTGTGTGTGCATGCACTACAACCTACAGACAGATTACATCGAGTGCAGTTGTGTGAAATGCTTATGGTGGCCCAGCAAGAAGACGTAAATTTTTTACAAAAGATAATTTGGGCAGACGAAATTTTCTCACATGTCTTCAACATTTTTTTTGGTCCCACGAAAATCCCCACGTAATTAGGGAAAGAGGATTCCAAAATAAATTTAGTTTTAACATTTTTTCTTGTTTGATGGGCAACAAATGTTGTTATTTTATTTACGATGTACATAGAAATTTTGCGGACGGTTGTAACGGAGTTCTTAGACAGCTTACCGCTAAATGTCTCCAGAAATTGCTGGTATCAGCTTGGTGGAGCTCCGGCACATAGTTGTAATGGGGTAAGGCAGTACATCACTGAACTTTTTGAAGATCGCTGGATAGGACGTGGTGGGCCTTGGGCGTGGCCACCGAGATCGCCTGATCTCACTGTTCTCTCTGGCAACAAAGTTTCTTCACATGCAAATGATCATGCATAATTAAACGAATTGCCGCTGCATTTAGACCATTTTTCCCGCTCTCTCAGTGTGAAATTTCTCCTTTGGAATTTTGTGTACCACCTGAATATAATTGTACGATGTTGACAAACATCACCTATTGCAACAATAATTTCTTCTAAGCACTGGTCTACGTTTAAACCATGCGCGAAGTTATACCGAAAGAACCCAATTTTTGGCAAAATTTCATAAATAAATTTTTGCCTTTCTGGTCATATTAAGAAGCAAAATGATCGTTTTTGGGAAACAGAAAACCCTTGTTTTATTTAAGAAGATATATTTTGAATGAATCATTGCATCTTTCTTTTTTAAAAATGCCATGGGTCATGCAGTTATTGTTAAGGGAGAACAATATCCAAGACTGGTACGAGAATTTGTGCCTTCACAGTTGGAAGAACTAAGTATAGTAAACTTCTGATTCCAACAGGATGTTGCTACATGCTACATACTTCGTGAAACGGTCGCTCTTCTTAGAAGATCGAAAATGGATTTATTTATTTAGGTCTGTATCATTAAAAATGTTTTTCAGGAAAAGTTTTATAATTATTTTCGCCAATTAAAATTATTTCATTTTTACATTGAAGACTCAACTTCAGCGGCGTTTTCATTTACCGACGGCGACCTCTACTAATACATTAATCAATTCATTATGTAAACATTCTGAAATCATCCGGTATTACTACTCAATCTCTTCAGTGAAATCCAACAGGAAAACAATCCCCGTTTTTCCTGCTTATTAGCCCTCAAAAGCAAATACTCGTTAGTAGTAGGGTATTAAAATTAATTGAATGCACGTATTAGATGTGCATAAATGAGATTTGCTTCCGTTACGCATTCATAACGCTTCAGAAAAATGATTTATTTATCAGCGATGGCTATGTTTACTTATGGAAGTGCTTCTGTGTCTGGCTTTGACATCAAGTAACGTTTATTATATTTTTTCCATGTACTCGTATGCACATACACATGTATTAAACTATCAACGATAAATGCTGGATGACATCGCTGTGACGGGAATGTAAACATTTACAAGAATTAGCGGTGATACGCATACATAAATGGTGTCTATCAAAATTTATATTACGTAGTAGCTAGATAAGTATTAGATACACAAAAATATTAGCGTTTTAATAAAAAAATTACTCTGTTAGATTGCAAAACGACTTAATTGAAAACAAGTTTGCTTTGTGTATAAACATCATCACAAAATAGTTAGAGCTTTATATTAACTCTTTAAAGACAAATTCGCCTCTTTTCGATAGGTGCTAACATTTGAAAAAATAAATCTTCTTCCCCTTGCTGTGTAGATAGGAAGACATCTTCTGATGTGTGCCTGACGTTTTGCTTTTTCAAATAAAATCTTGCTTGTTTTTACGGTTAAAGCTTTTTTGTTGTCAACCTTTGGTTTCTCAGTTTCTTCTTGAATCCTTTCCCATCTTTCCTCATTTTTGTTTTCTTTCAGATAATCTTCGATAGTGAGGATTTCTGCACCAACGCAAAGTCTTCTATTGTTTGGCTGCGAAACCTCATTTTAGTCATTTCCTTTGCTCTGTAATAGACTAGCTTTGTCTTACATGTAAGGGCCTGGTTTGCATTCAGAAGATCTTAGGCTGTTAGAATCTATATTTTAAAAATCATCAATAACTTTATAGTGAAGATCCTAACTCTATTTATGGTTTGTCTTTGCAAAGAAAACACCAACGTCATTTTATTCACCCTATACTCTGAATGTTGTAAAGTGTGTTGGTTCTTATAATAGCTTGCTAAGTCAGTTGCCAACATTTTTTTCCAAATTTGTTGTCGATATGGACCTCCCAGCTTAAAGTCGAAGTATTTTATTACGAAATGCAAGAGCGAGTTAACAATAGTTCTCACTTTCTGCCTTTCTGATATGCTTCACTGGTAAGTGGACTTAATTCGAAAATAATGAACTCAATGCTATTAATTCAAGATGTTGGGCTAAAGGAAGCTCCAGAATTAATGAATGGACTAGTATGTATGGACTCAGTTCAAACAATTAATATCTTAGCATTTATTAACAAAAGTTGCAGGAGAAAATCAGGAGATTTGGTTTCAATAGGATTTTGACAGTATTCTTAGATAGTTTTTCTATATAAAATTATGAAGTTGATGCCTGGCCATCTTGAAAATATTTTAGTCGAATGGGCCTCATCGACTTTAGTAGAATGTCAAATTTTCAGATCATTGCTGGCTATAGATTTTCCACAATCTACCGATTCAGTTCTCTGAGGATCATTCTGTATTTACAACAGGTATTTTGTTGTCCAAACTCTTCTCTAGAATACGGACTTGTTACTTGAATTTCTTTTTTTAGTGGTTAAATTTTTTCCACTTGCAAAGAGTTTTGTCCCTACAACAACGACATCATTACCAATCGTTTTCCTAATTAGTTGGCAAGACCTCTGCGAACCCTCCCCCTTCCCTCCTCGCCTATTAAGAGGATTGGGTGTTATGTTGATAGGTTTGGAAAAAAAATATCTCATACCATCTGGCAAAGATTCTGCTTGTCATCCAATTTGTATCAGAGGTCACAATACTAGCCTGGGTCATAGCATCAATGTTTTCTGGAACTATTAGGTTAGATTAGATTAATAGTGGGTTGTATAGGTATTGCTATCTCTCTTCACTTCGACCTATAAGATCTATTGTGAGCACCTTTAATATTTTAGACTCAATTGATCTCCAGACTTCTGAAGAAGTCTAGGGCCACCGCTTCTCAGTTGCACATAATGTGCTCCATCGTCTCACTTTCTGGAACTATACTTTCAGTGATAAAAACAAATTGACATCTTTGTATTTTCTCTTCCACATGATGGAATAAATCTGGTACATTTTGAAGCAATGCTTTCTAAAGCTTTTTTTAGAAGGATCATTTGAAAGCTACGAACCCCTACCAACCACTTGAAACTGCTAGAGAGTAAACAAGAAAATCCATGAACGATTTCAAATTTTTTTGATCTAAAAAACTTGATCCAAAAAATAAGCCTACACAAATATTCAACTGTAGGGGATCGTAACTTTCAAATAATCCTTCTAAAATAGAAGCTTTAGAAACCAAATGTTTTTCTTCTTCTATAAAAGTTCAGAAACCATTCCAAACCTGCAACCATTAAAGTTTGTTGATTTTCTGCTTTCATAATCCGTTTCATTTTTTTTCTGACTGCATGGAAGAGATCCCGAAACTACCAATAGAGACCTATTGTGTCCCCATGCTTTTTAGTCCGCTCAATCAGGTTGTACCCGGACAAAGAAAGCTCGAGAATTAATTGACTTACTCCGGGATCATCTAATCGATTTTCTTCTCTCCGCTATAAAAGTTGGGCCAGAGAAACCATTCCAAACCTTATATAAGCAACCATTAAATTTTGTTGATTTTCTGCTTTCAACCTGTTTCTGCTCATCCGACGATCTTGCGATTTTTTTCATTTCTGACTTTTGCAGCATCTCACGTCGGCAAAGGTTTTGATGCTGCCTTAAAAATCAACAACAAACGTCGACTCTAAAGCCATGAATGGTTGTTCGCTGGCACCTCTTGCTAACTTTGAAGAGACTGTAGCACCAGTAGATATTGGTACCGTCTTTTTGCATCTTTGTTTTGCTTTCAACCCTTACATTGTTACTGCCAATAGATCCAATTTGACCTTCATTGCCAAAAGGATGCACTCAAACTGCAGCATATAAATTGGGTAATTTTAGAAAGAGCCAAATCGACATTGCTGGTTGTTAAAACCGAAATTAGGAATCTTAGGTTGTTTACCCGGACAAATAACGAAGTTAAAATAGAAATTAACAAATTGCTAGAGAATTAATTGAAAACTTACTCCAATTCAGTTCTAATAATGATCAACCCCAAAATGTATCCGCCTTTTCTGTCAAAATAGTGGGCAGAAACAGCAAGGAGATGGGCCAAGTGGGTAAGAAAATGCTGGAAATTCCTCAGCACTCCCACAGTTCTTATATAAGCGATTTTCGCAATATAACAAAAAAGTATTTGTTTTATTAACTAAAGTCAAACATTTTTTGTAAAAACCATTTTTCTCTAAAATAAAGTGGTGGGGGGTATTTGAATGTTGTTTTAAATAAATGCTGTAACTTCTGAAACTCAATAAAGACATTGAAAAGAGCATTTCTTGGGCTTTTAGGTTTCTTGTAAGTCTTGTGACTGTCATTTATAACGGATTTTCGAAAAAATTTAAATGCGATGATATGATTTTTTTTAGACTAGAAAATAGACAAGTTTTGCAAATATCTCAACTCAAATTATTTAAAAAAATACTAAACCAGGAAAATTCATAATCCCCATTTGATGTTGCCTTAAAAATCAACAACGAAACGCCTAAGTCGGTTCTTAATCCATGAATGGTTTGTTGCGTATAATTTGAGTACTTTTTAATCAAAATGGCACCTAATGAAGCTTGCTTTATTTCAAAAATGCTTTGAAATAGACTGCACCAGGCGCTAAATGAACAAGATTTCATAATAGATATTGGTATGGCAGTCTGGTATTGTTTTGCTTTCAAATTATCTAGAAGGAAATTCTTCTTACATTGTTGCTGCCGTTTCATTCAAACTCTCAGTTGGATCCAATTCTAAATTTCATTGCGGTAAAAGGGATAGAATTATTGGACATTTTTTTGATCAAGCTTTAACTATAAATTAGAGTTTTTGATAACGACTTGCCAATTTTGTTGGAGGATGTGGCAACTAGGAGAACTATGTTTCTGCAATTAGATGGTTGTCACAATTATTCAATTAATGTCCGAAACCATATTAAGAGGATTTTCGAAACGCTGGATAAAAAGCCTGAAGAAGATCTCCCAACTTGACATTCTTGATTTTTACTTTACCCAATTTTTCAAACTCCACCAGCAACAGGAATGGATATGGACAACAGAATTCGAAACTTAATTCGTCAACTATCAGCGGAGAAATCGAAGCTTCTGTCGACAAGAAAGACAAAATAGAAATATAACATTTGAACATAAAACATTAATCTTTTTTCTCGGTCCTTTTCAGGACCACAACTTTATTTAAAACGAAAATCGCTTACAAATACGAAAACGTGTGACTTAATTACAGCACTAAATAAACTGACATTTCTTGTGAATTTTTAGAGAGGAGTTTGTCTTTTATTTCCAGGACTAACTTGCCTTCTTATCGAAAGCAAGCGATGCATTTTTTAATGGGGATATATTAATTTGCCTTTTAGTATTTTTTTTAATAATTTGAGTTAGGAAAAAGATATTAAGATGCGCTTGCGCAGGATTGGTTGGTCATTTGTCTATTTTCTTCTAAAAAAAGTCAATCATCAAAATTTTTTGAAAAAGCCAATGGTTATAATATCGAATAACGCCCTCTGGCGGCCGTGTATCACAACTGTCATGATAAGAAACCTAAAAGCCCAAGAAATAATGATACCAAATTTTCAAAATCCATTAAGTTGAGTTACAATTTATTTAAAACAACATCACTAAAAGATGGATTAAACGTTTCAAGTACTTTTTTGTTATATTGATTGGAGAAAATCGCGACTTTATTTCCAAAATTTCAGCATTTTCCCTTGCCCACTTTAAAAAATTAAAGCTAAAAAATGATATGTACTTTTTTGTTATATTGCCTGTACATAATGAGTTCTGTTTGGATCTTATGATTTTTGTAAATGATGTGGATATATACCAAAATGAGATTCATCAAAGTTAGTCTTAGTATTTTGTCCATCTTGAGTTGCAACTTGAACCACTGTGCACTGGATCGGAGATGTGGCCTGATACAAACAAAAGTTGAATTACAAGCAACCCGAAACAAAACGCAAGACCCTCTAAAGACACTTTTATACCATAGAGCGCTATGAACTGAAACAATAACAAAAATCATTAAAAAGTTCTTAACTTAATGTAGTCAATAATCCTTAAGCCACCTCTTAGAACAAGGAACTAGAAAAGAACTAGGAATCTAAGAAGATAATAAAAAGGGAAAAGCAGTTGAACAGAAAACACACTGGCAGAGACGAGTGGCAGTTTTACAGAAAGCCAGTCCTCTTTTTATCCTTGAAAGAAGAAGAAGTTTTCGATCGCACTGCTTTGGTCATCGATTCAACTCCCCATTCAATGTAAGAGCAATTTCATTGCTTCTGATTCCAGAGTGGCTTGACACCCATCTCAGCGTAGTACTGTAATATTCCTCCAGTTTTTCGAGCTTCCAATGGCAGTTAAGTACCATTTCGGAATCAAACCTGACAGCTGCTCTGACAGTGCTCTGAGGGCAGCCTGGCTGTCAAATAAAATTTCTACCGATCCGGTTGGATGTGACAGTTTAAAATGCCCTCTGCGCAAGCCTAGATGGCAAATCCCCTTTATTGCAAAGTGTTCAAAATATTTAATAGTTCTTTTTCTATGTCAATAGGCTTACCAGCAGATAATATCTACCACAAAAACAAAAATGTTTTAGATACATAAAAGATCTATAAAACAAATTTGAATTATATATTTACCTACTGCATATTTGATTATTTATTTGTGTTAATAAATACTATAATTATACTAACGTACTTCAAAATTAATTGCATTTACTTATGATAAAAGATAAAATAGACAAATAGTGCATTACTATTACTTAGACAAACAATACAACATTAACATTCCATAATCAATAAAACAAATAAACAATTAAAAATGCTCTTGCAAATCTACACTACATTATAATTCACTTAAACTTTTATAGATTTTGACATAATCGGAGCTTATATATCTGAAAAATGGTTAGAATACGTCGAAACAGAGTTGAGCGAATTCAACAGATTAGCAGCCCAATTAACATGGGATTTGTCCGTCGAACCAAATCAAAAAGCCGCCACTCAAGCTATGCAATTAGGAATCGCCAAACACAGATGGAAGAATAGGGTGTGCGATTTAGGACCAAACACAATTCTCACATCTAACCAGCGAAGGAAATTATATTTACTGTGTAGAGGACCAAAATTTTCGACAGATTTAATTCAGTAAATATGAGTATCTAAACGAGAAATAATTTCCTCATTCATAATTCTTTTTCTTTTTTAGGGCTTACTTAGAAACGATTGGAGAAATGTCGCAGATCTATAACTCAGAAATATGTTTACCGAACACGTCTCCAGGACCTCTACAATCTCTAAGTGATAGCGAACAAAATTTTACAAGTTACCCATCGCCTGGAGATTGTCTCCGTGGAGAACCGGATCTAGAACGACTGATGAAACGATCAGATTTAAACGTGGATCAATTGAAATGGATCTGGAAGACTTGGCATAATTTCGTTGGTCCTCCGATAAAACGCCAATTTTTAAAATTGGTACAGATAGAAAATACAGCTGCAAGAAATAATGGTGTTAATTTTTTTTTCATCTTATTAACATTATTATAAGTTTTGGTTGCAGGATATGATGATATGGGGCAAGTTTGGAGGGAAGAATTAGAAATCGATGATTTGGAAAACGTTGTTTTCGATTTGTACGAGGAAATTAAACCTTTATATTTAATGCTACACGCGGTTGTTAGGCACAAACTTCTTATCGCTTACGGACCACTAGTTATTGATCCTGTTGGACCAATTCCTGCGCATGTTTTAGGTAATTTATCTTAAATAAAATCAACACCCTTTTAAATGAAATTAAAATTAAAATTAGGTAATATGTGGGCGCAAGATTGGTCAAGCTTGATCAGTCTATTCGTTCCTTCCGAAGATCTCGTTGATTTAGATCAAAGATTGCAAAATAAAAATTGGACTGTCTATGATATGGTATGCTATGGTTCAATATAGTACGAATTCATTATAGTATTTTGCTTATTAGATTTTACAAGCTGAAGATATGTACATGTCTTTTGGCCTACCACCAATGACGAAGAAGTTCTGGAAGAATTCAATTTTTGAAAAAAGCGATAACTTATCGTTATGCCATGGGAGTGCTGCTAATCTGTATGCACCAAAGGATTATAGGTAGATATTTTAAAGTGATTCTTATACCATACGAGCAAAAATTATTTAGATAAAAGAAAGAATATAGGTTATGTAAGCTAAAGTGGGTAAGATGACGAATAACCACAGTCTGCTTTAATTTACTACACTGCCATCTGTTAGCCACGGACAAAGTAACTTATAACTAATAGCAGTTTCTGGAGAATAAAAGGTAAGGTGAAGAACATTGCTGCATTATTTGTATATTGAACACTGTACTGAACATATATGTTGTACTGATTTGAACTGGCATTGCTAAGCAACTCAAATTTGAATGAAGATCATTTTCCTAACCTCACACCGTTTACCTCTGGATGTTGGATTCTTCCGTCCATTAAAAACTTACATGAACCAGGCCTGTGATTCCTTTTTGGTCAACAATCTTGGAAAACAAATTGGTGTTAAAAATATTGGCCAGCTCTTCTGTCAAGCATATCTCAAAGCGGCAACTGTAGGAACAGGTGTTAAAGCATTTCAGAAGTGCGGCATTGAACCGTATGATCCATCAGTATTTACTGACGACGACTTTGCACCGGCAAAAACAAAAAATAGAGAATTGGTGTCGGAAGAACAAAATCCTACAACTTCTCAACATGCTTCAAAGGATGACTCGTCCGATGATGATGATGATGCTCCACTAGCCAATTTATGTCACTCGAATAGAATTTTTGAGCCTCCTTCAACTCCTACCAAAGAGCTTCAAGCAAATCAAACTTCAGAGGATTCAACTCTAAATAAAGTGACCCAGATGAATCAGGATTCTCCAAAAGCTAGCTGTACTCAGTTTCTCCGTACAGTATCAGACCACCAAACCCAAAAGAAATGAGAAACGTAAAAGTCGTAAAATAGTTTCATCGGTTTTAACCATGCCAAAAAAAAAACGAAAAGTTTCTATATCAAAGGAATTAACGTCAACAAAGTACAAAAGAAAATGTGCAAATGTTGGAAGTCTTGAATCGAAGGATGTACGGATGTATCATATCCTGTTGATCCTCCAGCAGAGGAGTGGATTCTGACTATTTCGGTAAAGAAGGCTTCAAGTGTGATTTATGTTAAGTTCGCCTTCTTACCCCATTATGCTCGTTAACTTTCCCATCTCTGAGGGTAAAATGACGAAACTAAATATTTCCCAAAAACTTTTTTTTGTAAGATTTTGGATTTTGTTTTTAGATAAAAGACTAAGACTAAGACTTGTACTTATACTCTATGATTTTTTTTTTCCTTACTGTCGCCATCTTACCCCACTCTCCTAACGATCTTCATGGCATCGAGTTTAAGAGTTATTTTAAATGTAATGTTTTGTACTTATAGCTTTATTTTCAATTTATTACATGAGATGTCGAAAATGGCCACCATTTTCATACAAACACAAATTTAGACGCCTTTTCATATTTTCAAATGTGTTCCAGAGCATTTCAGGCTTAATATTGGCACATTCTTCAATTATTCGGCTTCGCAACTCAGCAAGTGTGTGGACTGGTATTTTAAAAATGGTGTTCTTCAAATGTGGAAAAACGAAGTAATCTAGGATAGTCAAATCTGGTGATCTTGGCAGGAATTCAGCTTTACAACGTAAACTAATCAGACGATCACCAAAAAATTGACGTAAATAAGCCATAGATTGCGGAGTCGTGTAAGAAGTGACACCATCTTATTGGAAATATCCCTGTTGCAACTCGTCTTCGTGGAGTTCGTTTATGAAGGATTCTAAGATGTCTCGATACTTTTGGATATTGATGGTTCCTTAAAAGATTATGGGTATCAATCGTCAGCGAGAAACATCAATCCACACCCCAACTTTCTGGGGATGCAACGGAGACTCACGAAATATGTGAGGGTTTTCAGCACTCCTCATTCTCATGGTTTATGAATTGATATACCCTGACAAATGAAACCGCTCCTCATTAGTAAAAAATGTCAAATCCAAGAGGCTATTGTTGTTCAATAAATATTGGCTGAACCACTGGCCATATAACATGCACCTGTTATGATGAGGCGGTAACAATTCATGATAACCCTTATCAATAGTTTGCTCTGTATGATTGACTGGAGGCCTACCACCACCGCTCTTACCTGTTACACTTCCTCAACAGTCGCACACAATTCCAGACCACATTGAAAAAGTCAGCTTTCAAGAACACAAAATCAGGAAACTGTTGTCGAAATTCAACCAGGCAAGCTACATTACTGTATCTCCATTCTCCATTTTCAAGATTTCCGTTATGGAAATAAGGTTCAATGTCGAGTAAAGTTTTAAATCGAAACTGACATTTAATTCCTGTCAAATAAAACTTCAAATTGAAACTGACATTTAATTAACATTTAAGAAAAAAAACTGAACCTATCAAACACATTGGTTTTTTTAAATCATAGCAATCCCTTATCTAAATAATTTTTGCTTAGGTATATGTTATTAAAATAATTAATTTGTTTTATTGTTATGCTAGGATAATTATGTGTGCTAAAGTCGACATGGAAAATTTCTACGTCGTCCACCACGAACTTGGGCATATCCAATATTTTATGGCATATGAAAACCAGTCTGCTATCTTTCAGGTAAATTTTCACCTCCATTACATTTCTTATTTTCTATAGATGATATTAATGACAAGCTTAACTTTTTAAACGACAGTTTGATGGATCTGTTTTCTATTCACTCTCTCTTAATTACTAGAAGATTTACAAAAAAATTTCTGCCTTGGCTTACTGATAATCCTAAACTTCAAATGAAACTAAGAGATAAGGCTAAAAACCGGTTTCGGCATACAGGATGTCCTCATCATTGGGGATTATTACAAGACTCTTCGAAACTTAACTACATCGTCTTTTAATCGTGAAAAAAAGAGCATATTTTAACTATATTTCTAATAACAGTTCTCCAAAAGTATTATGGAAACATATCTCATATTTAGTCTTCAATAATCGCTTCTCACAGCATTTACCACAAAATCTCTTTGATGTTGACGTAATTAATAAGTTCTTTATTAATACCCTGCCTATATCCTCTGTATTGAGTTTGTGTTTTGACAACTAGGTTTTCAGTTCTCATTTATTGTTTTCTTTCTAGTTTGTAGATTCAATACTAGTCTCTAATATTATCAAGGGTATTCAATCAACTTCAACTGGTGCTGATGGTATTAATATTATTAAAATGTGCTGCCCTCACCTAATTTTGTTTATAACACATATCATTAACTGTTGCAATGAGCAGTCAGTTGTGCCGGATTCTTGGAAGTTAAACCTCTTCGTAAAATTCAAAATTCGTCGAGTTGTATGCTTCCTGCATTATGGAAGTTAAACCATTTTCATATAAACATTCAAATTTCGGTGACCTCCATCCAATTAGTATGCTTCCTTCACTATCGAAGACATTTGACAAAGGATTAATTACTGCCTTAGTGCTTTTAGATTTTTCAAAAGCCTTTGATACTGTTTGTCATGCCAACTCTGTACTCTCTTCTTCACTATTTGGGAGTAGATTTAAAATCTATCTCTGATTATAAATTATTTAACTAATCGTTTTCAATCTGTTTCTGTGGATTCGGAGGTGTCACATCCACTGAAGTTAGCTGCTGGAGTTCCACAGGGATCCATTTTAGGGCCAATACTGTTTTCAATATATACGTCTCAATTTATTAAATGTGCAACTATATTTATCGTTTTCACCACATGATTGGCAATCTGCTATGGAAAAAATGGACACTGATCTTAACAATCTTCATACTATTTCCATCCAGTACAATCTTAAGCTCAATTCTTTGAAGACTTTTTGTTGCTTTTCAAAAAAACTTGTAGCGAACTGCAATATGCATTTCACGTCACTATTGGAGGTGTTGCAGTCCCAACGGTGGACAAGTCTAAAAATTTGGGGTTACATATGGACAATTCTTTCAGATTTCGTGATCAGACATAAAACTTCATAAGGTTAGCATACTTAATCCTCACAGAACATCCCTACCGTATAATGTCAAAACCAGATTATGTAAGGCAATGGTATTGTCACAATTTACATACTGCTCTACGGTTTACCATCCTGCAATTGATTCAACCGCATTCAAAAGATTCAATTTCATCCCAAAAAGAGCTCAAGATTCGATACTCGCACAGAACCACCCTTCCATCTCTCTTCTGTCCAGCGTCTCGAAAACTGCTGTATCAAGACGAGCAATTCGGTTTTCAGGGGGAGTCTATGCATCGAGTTTCAGATCTTTCGCCTCACGGAAGCAATGCCTTCGACACGGTATGGCACCGTGGACGTGGATTTAACCCCGAGGTCATAAAAATTGTTTGGTCCTACCTGTAAGATTCTAACTTCGTGGCCAGGGTGGAGGACTCCACGTCGTCACCGAGAATGGTGTATGCGAGCGTTCCACAGGGGTCGCTCTTCAGTCCAACGCTCTTGTTAATATTCATCCATGACCTTCTCAGGGTTGAGGGCGTACATACATTTAGCTATATATGCGAATAACACCGCTAATTTCACATCATCCAGGTGCGACCAGATGGCGTCTCAAATTGAATAAAACGAAGTGTCGAGCTATCCGTTTCACTAAAGGTAAAGGTAAAGGATACACGACGACACTGACACGATTGTCGACAGTAGTGTCAATTGTGGTCACACGGTACGCAGTTTTTTGTGGCGACATTGGTATACACAGTGTTTTCAAAAAGTTCCAGGACTGAATGCACACAGACAATATAACAGAGAAAAGTTAGGTATATTTAATATCATGCTTCTACATAATCTCCTGGCATTTCAATACAACGTTTAGATCACTTCGACTCTTCGATCTCTATCGACTCGTACCGGTGTCCCTTTCATCTTCAATTTCAACTTTGGAAATAGAAAATAGTCCGGAGGGGACAAGTCAGGTGAATATGGTGGGTGGTCGATGGTTACAACCACCCTTCGCGCCAAAAATTGCTGAACAATGATGGGCTTATGTGACGGTGCATTGTCATGCAAGAGACGCCAGTTTCCGCTGTCCAGCATTTCGGGTCTCACACGCCGCAGTCTTTTCAGTAGCCGGTGTAGCACATCTTTGTAAAAGGCACCAGAGGTAGTGGACCTTTGTCGAAGGAATTCTTAGTGGATAATTCCTCGACTGTCGAAAAACACGATCAGCATCGTCTTTGTTTTTGATTTTGACGCACGAACTTTTATCGGTCGACCCTTTCCCGGACTTCTCCACTCCGCACATCGTATTCGAGACACCAAGACTCGTCTCCGGTGACGATGTTTTTTGTAAAAGTTAGGGTCTTGATCGGCCGTGGCAATCTAATCTTCGGAAGAAGCAATTCGGTGTTATTTTTGCTCCGTAGTGAGACACAAAGCGCGCACAGAGCTTCTGCAATCGTTTCTCTCGTCATTCGACAGTCTGACCTCACCAACGCTTGCACTCGCTCGACATTTTCATCAGTCCGATTCGAACGTGGACGACCTGACTTCTCATCATCTTCCGTCGATTCTCTTCCATCTCTAAACCTTGCCAACCACTCAAACATACGCAAACGACTCATAGCCTCGTCACCATAAACAGTTTAAATCATTTTATAAGTTTCTGCGGCCGTTTTGCCCAATTTAAAACAAAATTTGATGTTCATTCTTTTCTCCATTTTTTTTTTAACAATGACAAGATCAGTCAGATACACTTTACTCGACTGAACGCTGACAAGTTGAAACTCGTCAGAACGGAATGAAACGTTGAGCGTGCGTAAAAAGGCCGTTTTACAGTTCGCAATTTTACTTGCCGGCAATAAAAATTGCAGCAATTTTTCTTGCGCGTCTGCGCACTCGAGCACTTTTGACAACTTGCAGCAATATATCTTGCACTTGCGCAAAATAGGTCGGAATGTAGAATTTTTGCGACTTGGCTGTAATTTTCAGAACTACCAACCTTTAGGTGTTTGTGTTTTCCTCCAAATAGAACAGAAACGACAAACGCCATTTAGCCTTTCGATAATGTTCATGTTTTTCAACTGCACAACACGAGTAAACAGCATAAATGTAAAAAAACAAACAAACAGCTGACTTTGACAGTTCGCCCGCAAAAGTTGATAGCTTGGTAGTGCTGTAGACAAAATTATTTCAAGGCAAATAGTTGCTGGCGACTTGCAAACTGTAAAACGAACTGGCAATTTATTGCTGCAAGTTCTTTCGGCAATTTTTATTGCCGGCAAGTAAAATTGCGAACTGTAAAACGGCCTTAAGAGAAGGTTCCGTTAATTGCGTAGAGATAGCGCCACTGTACTGTTTTACGAGCGGCAGTTCTGGAACTTTTTGAATACACTGTGTATACATTTAGTATCCTGGTTCAAGTGTATTGGTCGTCTACACGAACCATCACTTGCAACACTAACTGCAAAGATTTTATTTCCTCTGCAGACCACACGCGTGACGTCATTTTGAAATCATCTTTTTATTATAAATTCAAAACGGCTTATGCGATTTTAATCAGATTTGGCAAGGTCAGTTAGTATTATTGGGCGAATGTTTTTAGAAAATGTCAAGAAAATACTAATACCGGAAGTGAATGAAACCCGCATGGCCATTATGAAAATTAACATAATTTTTTTGCTGTCTGTAGTAGAGACACGAAATAACGTTTATTCGATAGAGTATTCAAAAACGATCAAATTATGTCTCTTGTAAAATTTCCTATTTTTATTCGTTTTGGAGAAAAACGAAAAAAAAGGGCTTATGGTCGTGCATTCGAAAAAAGCATAAGATAATCCAGTCAGTGATTTCTATCATAAACAAGTGAATTTTGCATGGTGCACCAAGCACTGCATTTCAGACAGCGACTCTTCGAACTTCCTGAAGGAAGTCTGACATCACTAACACCTCATAACTACGCAACTAGTAGGAGGTGCATCAAAATGCAGAAGAAAGGGCTTAGAAGCTTGGCTCAGCCCTAGAAAGAGCAAGGAGGACTCTCGGGCGCTTCATACTCAACATCAATAAACATAAATGGAAATTAAAAAAATTAGCCTTCCATATGTAGGAATCGATCTCACATCTCCTGTTGTTCGGGCATTAACTTAGAAGGCATTTATATTAATATTAATTTCCACCAAGAATATACGGGGTGTCTCTAAAAGGCGCGGAAAAAACGCTACCACACATTTCTGAGGGTAAAACATGGCGATCTAACCCAACTTACCTCAGTCCAAAAGTGGATACTTTCGGAGATACAGAGTGTCAAAAGTTCAATTTGGTTTTAGTTTTTTATAAATAATTTCTGTAATAATTGGTATATTGTCACAATATTTGGGTAAGGGGGGTTTCGTAGGGTAAAAAAATTAAATCTGCTCTCATTTTGATTGCAAAATGTAGAGGGCGCCACCTGCGGCATATTCTATCCATTTAAAACGTAATAACTTTTTTGAGACACACTTTTAAATAAAAATTCTCCAATGTTTTCTACCTAGAAAAGGTATACCTGGTAGGAGTTGATTGGAGCAGCCGTTTATGAGTAATCTGTATATAAAACATTCATCCCGTGTATGGCTTCAACTGGACACAATTTGAAGAGGAGGCGTTTTAAAAAAATTGACGTCAAATCGAATCGGTGATTAAAACTTAAAACTTTTGCGGCAGTTGAAAGACGTCGTCGTAAAACGGGTAGGTTTCCTCCTGTTTCTATTAACTATGGTCGTGCACGTACGGTAAGGACTCCGGAGGTTGAGGAAGTTATTTTAGATCGCATTGAGGAAAATCCAAAACTCAGCAGTAGACGATTGGGCTTAGAGGTAGGTGTAAGCAAAGATACTGTTAATAGAATAACTAGAGAACAACTTCTGCACCAGTTTCATGTTCAACGGGTACATGATCTGTTACTCCATGGGTTTGAAGCACTTTACACGCAAAATTTTATTCACAGATGAAGCCAGTTTAACGAGAAGTGGCATTACTAATTTGCACAATGAACATGTCTATGCTGAAGAGAATCCTCATGCGACTAGAGTAACCCATTATCAGCATGAGTTTAAGATTAATGTGTGGACAGGATAATTGCTGACACATTCATAATTGGTCCTGTTATTTTACCACCTCGGCTAAATGGCGAAAATTATTTGGAACTTCTTCAAAACGATTTACCAGACTTCTTAGATCTCCTGCCGTTGGAACATAGAAGAGGAATGTGGTTTATGCATGACGGTGCTCTTCCGCATTTTACGTTAAACGTACGTAATTATTTGAATGAACAATATCCAAATAGGTGGATAGGCAGAGGCAATGATGCCCCCGCAAATTGGCCAGTTCGATCCCCTGACATGACGCCTATGGATTACTTCTTATGGGGAGCTTTGAAAACCCTTGTGTATTCTAGACCAGTAGATACTGAAGTTGAATTAAAGGAAAATGTATTCAAACTAGAATTGTCACTTTGAGAAATGATGAACAAATGCTCCAGAGAGTTCAGTTTAATTTTTTACGACGTATTAATCTTTGTACACACGAAAATGGAGGCCATTTTGAACATTTGTTGAAAGCATTTAATTAACTGCTTTTAACTCTCTTGTTGACTGTTTTTATTCGAAAATAAAATCAGATTTACTGCTTTTGTAATGTGGGTGTTATTCTTGTGACAATTCAATGCAATGGTGTATCCACTTATGGACTGAAGTAAGTTGGGTTAGATCGCCATATTTTGTCCTCAGAAATGAATTTCTGAATTTTTTATATCCAGATTACTCATAAACGGCTGCTCCAATCAACTCCTACCAGGTATACCTTTTCTAGGTAGAAAACATTGGAGAATAAGAATTTTTATTTAAAAGTTAAATACAGTGTGTCTCAAAAAAGTTATTACGTTTTAAATGGATACAATACGCCGCAGGTGGCGCCCTCTACATTTTGCAATCAAAATGAGAGCAGATTTAAAATTTTTACCCCACGAACCCCCCCCCCCCCCTACACAAATATTGTGACAATATACCAATTATTAGAGAAATTATTTATAAAAAAACTAAAACCAAATTGAACTTTTGACACTTTGTATCTATCGAAAGCATCCACTTTTAGACTGAGGTAAGTTTGGTTAGATCGCCATATTTTGCCCTCGGAAATGTGTGGTAGCGTTTTTTCCGCACCTTTTAGAGACACCCTGTATATTAACATTGAATCGGAAAATAAACAATTCTTTTTATTTTAGGATGGGGCTAGTTCTGCAATTCACGAGAGTATCGGTGATGCGATCATGGACGCTGCAATGTCGCCGCAGCATTTACATAGACTTGGTATTATAACAGACAAAGAATTATTCAGTAACAGTTTCGACCAATTCCTTTTACTGAAGCAAGCTTTAACTAAACTTCCCGAAATCCCGTTTTCTTTGGTTATGGACAAGTACAGATGGGATATATTCCGTGGAAAAATCACCGGAGATAAACTGAATTCCGCCTATTGGAAAATGAGTGAAAGAATTAGAGGTGTAGTAGCTCCAGAACAAAGGGGAGAGGAATTTTTCGATGCCGCTGGAAAATTTCACATATCAGATAATACACCTTATATTAGGTATTGTATACTTCTTAATATTTCGTAAATTAACGAATTAAATGTAAATAGATTCGTTTCAATTTCGTACAGTTTCCGCTAAATTACATTTTTGATTTTATATCCGCGGAAACATATTAAATTTCCCCCTGCGTAGGTTTTGTAATAACTAAGAACGTAATAGCAGCTCTAACGCTTAATAATTTTAATATATCGTCATATTATGGTGTGTCGACAGGTATTTTTTAAGCAGTATATTACAAATGGAAATCTACAAAGGACTTTGTGAAATCTCTTTGTACGGTGGATACGACCCTAAGGCTGTCAATTACAAGGAACTCCACATATTACCATTACATCGATGTGATATATATGGATGCAAGCAATGTGGAAAATACTTACGGTAAATGATTCTTCTTCTACCATTTTTTGTTGTTTAAGTGAATGAAAATTTAAATTATATCGTCTATCTTTAATTGTAACGGTGTATTGATTATTATAAAGTCGTTCCTTTAAATATTGTTTAGTTCGACTGGACTAATATAGCATTTGTGACGGTCTTTGCGGTCTAATTTCTCATGAAACCATACATTTGAAAAAATATTCATTTCTGATTCAAATTCCAAACGCTAGATGGCAGATCCGTTATTTGTTTGACAACACTGCCATCTGTCAATGTGTCTATTTTTATTTTATATCGTATGTGACAGTTTTATTTGTATTACGAAAAATTCGCGATGCGTTTATACCGGGAGATTGTCTTATGTTACTTTGTTACAAGCTTGTTATTCATAATTATCGCCATCATTTCTGTATGTTGCCTTTTTTTTCTAGAAACATGATGGAGAGAGGTGCAAGTATCACGTGGTCAGAAGCTTTGAAGATCGTCGTAGGTAAAGGTACCATCACAACGAAGCCGTTATTGGAATATTATAAACCGATTTATCGTTATCTTGAGAATTATATTAAATTGTATAAAATACCCGTTGGTTGGTAAATAAATATAAACATCTGTATAATATCTGCGTTTTTAATACTTCGACGAAATAGTTAAAAATAGGATGAGACATGATCGGGTGTTGAAATTTTTTTTAAGTATTCGAAATTCCTATTAAAACTTGCTCCTTCAATTACTAATTGATTGTAAAATAAGCATACACGAATATATTGTTTTAGACCTTTAAAATGCATAAATATTCAAAATTTAAATGTAGCCGTAGTCGTAAGTAGTTTATACACCAGTCATCTGTAGCGCTATTAGTATGTATCTAACCATAGATAATATATACATTTAATTCTCTATAGATTGTTGGCGTGTTTCTAGTGAAATGTGTTAAATTTAAAACAGAACATACTGGGGCACAAAAAGCTTGTTTATTATTGAAAATTGAATTTCTAACTTTTAAACTAAAAAACAAAGCGCTTTTATATAGTTTCTGAATATTGTCCTATATTTTCATTAAAATATTTTTACAAAAATGTTATCTTCGTGGAACACGACGAAATAAAATTTCATTCCCTAACGCTTCTCGTGAAGTTTCAATTTGGATGATATATGTCCATGTTTTTCCTCTTTTTTTCAGAAGTTCATCCGTGCTGCTGTTCCACGTTTTTCTGGGTCGTCCTCTCCGATTTTTCCCGATTTTCCTTACCTCCCATACCCGCTTCACCTGTCTAGTTTCATTTATTCTGATCAAGTGACCCCACCATTACAGTTTCTTTTCTTCTACTTTAGTTCTTAATGATTTTGTTGTTAGCATCTGTCTAATACGTCACTGGATTGTAGTCGTTTTGTTTGTCTTTCATCAAGTATCCAATTTTCTGCTCCATAGGTTAAGACAAGTATACTGCTTGATACACCGTCATTTTTGTTCTTGTTGTTATCTCTTTTTTATTCAAAAAGTTTTTATAGAGTGCATTAATATTTTCAAAGGGCGAGCGAGCGAGCGACAAGCTCTTCATCCAATCAAAAATTAACTGGCGCGACGAAATCATTGATATGAATGCCTGGGAAGCGATTCAGGCGAAATTTGTGCACTTGACAATGCCGCATTTTATTTAAAGTGGGGATAGTGTTATGAGTTTTTAGTTTCAATGTTTATTTGCTTTAATTATTTCATACATTTTACGAAATTGTAGATCACACTAGATGTATTATATAAAAGAACAACTAAATACGCAAGTTTTTTTGGTTGAAATTTATAAAATATAAAATTCTAGGGTAAATACTAATTAAATACGCTAACCAACGTGAAAATATCACCGGAAAAATTGTCTATGTTTTGATTTCACCTATCTGATAAATTCTATCAAGTGCTTGATCGGCAAGGGGGAGCAAGAGCAATTTTAAATGCCCACTAAAGAAATGATTAACCGTCACAACTGAAATGATGTGATACATATTTACGGTAAACGGAAGACAACTAATAACTCAACAAAATCTTCACTTTGAACATTTTTCTATTACAATATTCTGTGACCAACTGGTGCTAACACGTTTAGGAATAAAATAAAAATATTTTAACCACAATCACCGGGTTTTACAATTTTACCTGAATTTTACAACCATATACATTTGCATTTTTGCGCTAGGATATAAGAGCCGTACGAACATATATTTGCAATTAGGTTAGAAGGAGTTAGGAGGTTATTGAAATGTCACGAAATGTAAACAGTACCTACACACGCCCAGCTCAATTACTTCTTCACAGACGTTGAAAAACGTTGATTACTTATGTGGGTGGTCTTACGCGTCTTCGAAAACAATCCACGCGAAGAAAATTTGTCACTCTTTATAGAAAACCTACATAATGCTTCAACTTATGTTGTATCTTCTCCAAGAATATCACAAAAATTACCATATTCTACTAATACTGTTTTTAAAGACGCTTGTGACATAACATACAAAATCAGAATGACAATATAATGTCATAATGACACTCAATTTCGCGCTTTTCATATTTCAAATTTTAAAAGCAATGCCAGCGACACCTGGTGAAATGTGTGAGTACCAAAACTTTGACGACAGTACACGGGACCTTCTGCCGTATCTATAGGTACGTTAGTATTATATTATCTATGGTATCTAACTTCATTTGCTAGGCATACAGAAATAAACACGAAAATTTAAATGCACTAAGAATTTGAATTAGATTAGTTAAATATTGACTTTGCTGTTGCAAACTGTTAGCAATAATAGCAAAAAAACATTGATAATGTGGTGTAGAATTAAAAAAAAAAATGACGAAATATGGGGGTTTATATTTGACGCTTTATGTTTTTGACTTTTCCAAATTTGTATCTAAATTTTGAATGTCTTGTATAACAATTAAAGAGCGCAACTGTACGAACTTTGTCATTTATTTACCTGTCGGCGAAATTAGGCTTCTCTTTAATTCTCGAGAACATTGCAGCTGTCAAATTAAAAATAAAACAAGAAAATTTTATTAGCGATACGTTTTAGGTATATCAGGGGGGTTATTCTGGAAACAGTGGAAAAATTGCACTCCCAGGGAGTAACTTTCACAGCTCACTCCTCGTTACGAAAAAATGAGAAAATCAACTATTGAAATTGTAGGAATTTTTTGACAATTCTCTTGAAATTTCCATTCCCTCAGATTCGAGAATAACCCCCCTGGGGGGTTATCCTTGTCAAAAAATTCCTATCATTTCAATAGTTCCTATTCTGGAGTTGACTTTCTCACTTTTTCGTAACGAGTAGTATCGAGGAGTCAGCGGTGAAAGTTACTCCCTGGGATTATTTTTACATTTTCGAAACCCCCAGATGGAAAAACCTAGCACCTGTACTGTAGTTTCATTTAAAATTGACAAGTTTCACTCCGACCATCACAGATAATATAATCTTTACTTTAGAAGTCCCGTGTAGTCGTCAAAGTTTTAGTACAACTTTCACCAGAATAGGATTTTTTTGAAATTTGAAATATGAAAAGCGCGAAAGTTTCATTTTGACATTGATACAATTGTCATTCTGATTTTGTATTTGTGTCACAAGCGTCTTTAAAAACAGTATTAGAGAATATGGTAATTTTTGTTATTCTTGGAGAAGATATAATATTTTTATGCACAAAAACTTTTTGAATAAAAAAGAGTAACCCCTATCAAGATGGCTTAACCAAGAAAAATTGGATCACTTGATGAAAGACAAACAAAACATATTCCAGTGACATTAGACTGTGCTTCATTAAGAACTGAAGCAGAAGAAAAGACATAAATCAAAATCAAATGAATGACAATTTGAAGCGTATGGGATAAGACAATCGAGAATTTCGACGACTTTTGGAACAGCAGTACAAATTTTAAAAACAGTCAAAAACATGGAACGAGGAACCTTGTCGCTTAAACCCTAGTAAGAAACAGGAAAAGTGGCGTGAATTTGTTCAATCTGTGGAACTAAATTTAGAGAACTTTACACCTCGGGGTTAAGAAGTCTTTGACGTAATAATAGGATTATGTACGTTAGTTTAAATTAATATACATAAATTTTTTGCTAAATTAATTTCTATAAATTAAAGACGACAATTTAAATGCACATAAACCAGATATTTTGTTTTTAGTTAAAAATTGACATCTACAAGAAATGTTTAATTATATTACGATTGATAAAAAATTGATAAAACATTAATGAAAATACTTATATGTGTTATTATTTATTGACGCTTTATGTTCTAATAAACATTAGTTTTCCAAATTGTTAAATTTGAATCTAAAATTTAACCTTCGAATTTGCAGGTATACGTGACATATTATCAGCCAAATTGAAACTTTTGTATAAATTTTATTTCATTTGTTTAAAATAACATTTTTTGTAAAAATATTTTTAATAAAATATTATCTCATTATTATCGAGAAGGATTTGCTTGTCAAATTTAAAAATTAGAAAATTTGCAAAATTTTTTAGCAGTATGTTGTAATATTTCACTAGATGGCCAGGCAACAAAATTTATTCGACTTTTCTTATATAGAATAAATGTACAACCAACTTTCAAGTTAATAATAATCTCTCTTGGCGAATAATATCAAATTCAATGTTAAAATTTGTGAGTGTAATTTTCAAACTAAGAACAATAACAAATGAAATACATTTTTTTTAGTAAATTAATTTCGTAATTATATTGTATTATCCCAGATAGTTTTGTTGCAAGTTAAAAATATCTACTTATAATTAAATATTACATTGTAAAAAAATAAAATACATGAATACTTATATAATTTATTTGCCTGTTCATAAACAATTGAAAATAAATTTGAAAAATTTGTCGATTTTGGCCAGATTATATTGAATGTTTTGCATAATATTCATGTTTATATCTTCAGTTTCAATATTAAATAGAATATTATCTCAATTTCCTCACGCTCTGAATGTAATTATGTCTTAGATATGTTGTAATATGTTCGCAAACTTTATTCGACTTTTTTATACCGATTTTAGCCAACTGTTAATAATAACTAATAATATATAAATACGAAAAACAAGAAACGAACAATAACCAATGAAATACATTTAAAAAAACGCATCCATTATATCTCAATAATACAGCAAGAAAACAAAATTTCCACCGAAACACAAACTTAGCACTAAAATTTAAATATGAATATAATCTTATATGAATATAAAAATACATCATAATTCTCACAATCTAAAGAAAACAACATTTTAAACTATCATCATTTATTCAAGCAAAGGAATGTTATATAAAAATATTCAATATTTAATCTAAAGAAAACAACATAAACTTATTTACTCAGGTGAATAGGACATTGTACTTACATATATTACAAAAGAACAATAAATGTAGATATCATTAAAAAAGAAATTTGAAAGAACAGTATACAAAATTGTAATGTAAAAGTTACTTCGCCATTCTTCATTTTGCACAATATACACTGGTGTTAAACACTATAATTACAGTTCATCGTCACAGTCCAACCAGTCCGTATCTGACTCCGAATCTGAATCATTTAATCCAATTATAAATTCTTCTTGTATATCCATTAGATTGTCACTATGGATGTATTGGTTTTGTATTCTCCGTACATGTTTGCATTCTGCTTGCTACAATTCTGGAGTAATTTCAGCAAACGCCTGCCTAGTTAAGGTTTCCACATTACAACCACCATCAACATTCTTTGAGGCTACCTTTTTCTTCACCATGCTCCAAATCATCTCTATCGAATTAAGGTCACAGTGATATGGAGGTAATCTTAATACGGAATGACCTAAACTTGCTGCGTAATTGTCAATCTCATATTCCGGCTATGGTTTATTACGCCTAACAATTTCAAATAACTCACATTTTAACATGTCTGGATGATGCGGTATATTTTTCAACAAAAGCCACGATATAATATCTGCTTTTCTGGATGCAGATGTTGGTGCCCTATTAATTTGTACACTATGGTACGGTGCATTGTCCATAACTATAATGGCATTGTCTGGTATATTGGGTATCAACTGTGTTTTAAACCATTTCGAGAAATTGTCGTAGTTCATCTCATCATGGTAATCTCCGCTTTTCATCTTTGATTTGAATAAAAGTAATGCTCCGTTAATAAATCCCATTTCACCACCAGCATGACACATAATCCATCGTTGTCCTGCGCTTTCTTTCTTTAAGACCCCTTTTTCATCTGAACTTTGCCAGCACTTTGATACAGTGTAGTTCTTATCCACATAGCTCTTATCGAGAAATACCACCGGTCTCTTGTCATCACCACGACTATCATTATGCATTTGAGATCTTAAGTACCATGCTCGCCAAGCCACTATGTCCTGTCGTTCCATTAGTACCTTTCTATTCGACTCACATTTCTTATATTTATATCCCATATCTATGACAATTTTGCGTAGTGTCTCTTTGCTACCTTGAAACATAGTTTCAGACTTCATATATGTATGTAAAATACTTAATGTGGGTACAGATTTTGTGACAGTGTACAGGGATCTTATTTTGTTTCACAGTACACACCTAAATTTTACATAAAGTGAGTGTTAGGTATGTTATGTATATTAATATATTACATGCCTGCATCGTCCAATGTTATTTTTGATGATTTCTTTTCCTTTACTGGATCTGTAGTAACGGTGGAGGATGAAGGTTGTACTTCCAAGTCCTTAACTAATTTGCTTTTGATCCGCTTTATAGTTCTTTCCGATTTTCCAGTCATGGCAGCCACTCTGCTAATAACTTGTTCTACAGGAAAGGAGTAGCGGCCTAATCGTTTTTCTTCCTCACAAAATTCAATAATTGTCTCCAAAACAGTCAAAACGTCATCCTTAGATTTACGTTTAGCCATAATAAAGATAAACTAGAAAATATTAGTAACAGAGACATGTACTACAAAATTGAGGTTATAATACTATTTACCTTGAATTCACAATACAAAACGAAGTAGTTTTAAAAAAAACTTTTTAAATAATCAAAGGACGGAAGTAAATGACAAAAATGAAGAAAAAATGCAGCAATAAATGAAAATATAAATTTAACACACAAGAAAACTACTAATACCTAGAACGAGACTGTACCGAGCTGTCAAACACTGAAAGGACTGAAAGTATGGGTTAGGGCGGGGTGCGATGTAAGAGGTTGGCAAGTTAGTTCGCATATTTTCCGCGGGACAGTTTAACTTGGTTGCGCTCTGAAGTTAAAACAAAAATGAATTGAGAACTAAAATTTGTCATGAAAAGTAAGGTATTCTATTTAAATATTTTGGAATACGAAAATATTTTAGCTAAAACGCGCTTTTTTGTTTAACAAACGGTGCTTGAGATATTTTTCGTGTAAGCTGGTCGTGGGACATACTGTATATAAAGGTACTATACCAGGATGTTTCATAATATATGCGCAGGACTTCAGGATGTGATAGCTTGTTCTTACCTTCTAAAATGCACCATTTTCGAGATGCAGGGTGTTGAAATTTAATTAAAAAAAATCGTTTTTTGGAAATATCTCCGGAACGGTTTTTCGTAAAGAAAATAGCTTTTGTAACCATTTTCTACTTATAATAAGCTAAGTTGTGTGCGAGAGAAAAAAATTTAAGTCATAATTGGTAAAGATTTTGAAGGGGTAGTGGTTGTTTTTCATCACAACTTCTACGCCACTGGTAAAAGTACGGTTTTGAGACGCCCATTTGAACCGCCAATGTTTTCTACACAAAAAAGGTCATGAGCTCTAAAGTTGACCGTTTTCGAGAAAAATCAACTTTTATGTTGTTAACGTTTGCTTTTCTTACTTGTTCTAATGTTTAGTAGAGTAGTAGTAGTAGTAAAATAAAACTTTTATTTAAAAAAATTCACCATGTTTTTCAACAATTTGAGACATTCTGTATATTGGAAAATCGTTGCTTTTTTTTCGTAAATATGTAGAATTAGGCACATTTATACAAAATTTGTTTATAGCTCTTTTTCAAATATGAAGTTTTAAAAGTTAATCAAGGTTGTTCTAAGATTCCGAAATCTAAAGTTGAATGGTTCAAAAGATATGATAAAACATTTTGTAAACCTCTTCTCCACTTTGTTATGTAGAAATGAAATTTTGAATTTTGTTCTATAGTTGCTCTTAAAATTATAGAACTTTGAAATAATATAGAAAAATTTATAACATGCAGGAGTGAAGTGGAAGGGGAATCTTTGTTTATCTCTATTATCTCATGAATTATCCATGGTAGAAGTCCACAACTCTAAAGTAGTGATCAAAATATTCTTGAACAACTTTCAAAATTTCAATTTGTTAAGTTTCGAAGAACTATAAGAATTCGGATTTTGAAATGGTAATGGTGGATGTTGAAATTGTAACCCTATTTCTATGTCAAATTTTAGATTTCTGTACAAAATTATTTAGAACTTAAAATGTATAAACTTTAGGTATAGGGAACGTTATACGGAATCGAAAGAGAGGAAAAATCTGCAATAGTTAGCATAAAAATATACAGGATGTTCCATTTGAAATAAACGAGTTTTAGTCGTTTGAAGGTATTTAATTTCGAGTTCGATTATTAAACACCCAGTATAATATAATATGAATGTTTAGTATGGAAAATAAAGCTTGAAGTATCATAATAATAATAGCCACGATTTGTTTCAAAACGATTATTAGGAAAGGCTAGATTCATTTTTTAAGTACTCTGTGTAAATGAATTTTTTTCCTTTCGAAACGGAATATCTCGAAAACAGTTGGGTTTTAGGGCAGTGTATGCTAATTAAAATTACCTTACATTACATCAAGGAATTCAAAAATGCAATAATATATAGGGTGTTCCATTTAAATAAACAAAGTACGGACAAAACTAGACACCCTGTATATAAGAAAACACTACTTATTATTATTGTATAAGAGAACTTCATTCTAGACATCTTTTACTAAGTAAGTTTACTAATTTTTCGATAAAATAAATAGCAAAGCCACAAACAGCCGATTCCAGGACGATGTCACACCCTGTATATAAGGAGCGATAATATTATACTCAGTATGCCGCAATTCCCACATCATAAATATCTCGGCCCAGGAAACGAACTTTCTGGAGAAGATCCGATCGACACAGACGATGCTGTTCCTCTTCAGTGCCTACGAAACCGCTGTTGCCGCAGAAGATATATTAAAAGCCGACGAAGACGCTATATTAGATTTCTGGGACGAGCCTAATTTTTAGGCTTTGACGGGTGTTCCAGGTTCTTCTGACTTCTCTGATCATTGTACCGAAGAAATTATGGTCATATCTCTCATAATAGTGGAGATATTAAAAAAAACTGAATTTTACTGCAGGGCATTTTTCAAAAAAATTAAATTTTACTAGCCGGGCATTTATCGATTTTTTTAATTTGGGCGGATGTTCTAGTTGTCCCGATTGCCCTGAAGAAATTATGGTCCTATCTCTCATAATAGTGGAGATATTTAAAAAAAGAAATTTTACAGCACAGCATTTTTCAAAAAAATTAAATTTTACTAACCGGGCATTTTTCGAATTTTTTAACTTCGGCGGGTGTTCTAGATTGTCCTGAGCATTGTATCAAAGAAATTACAGGGCATTTTTCATAAAATCTAAATTTTACTAGCCGTGCATTATTGGAATTTCTTAAACTTCGACGTGCGTTCTAGATTGTCCTGAAGAGATTATGGTCCTATCTCTCATAATAGTGGAGCTACGAGGGAGCGTTTTTATATTCGCGGAATGGGGGATAAGGGGTGGAAATAAAAAAACCAAATTATTTTTCTTTTTCAATATATTCACCTGCAAGACGGATACATTTTTCACATCTTTCAATTAATTTATTTATACCCTCATAAAAAAAGGATTTCTCTTTATCTGCAAAATACGCCGAAACTGCCTCCTTGACTTCATCATCGGCAGTAAATTTTTTACCCCGCAGCTCTTTTTTCATTTTCGGAAACAGGTAATAATCACTCGGGGCCAGGTCTGGGCTGTAGGGTGGGTGATTCACAATTTCGAAGCCCACCTTATGCAGGGCAGCTAACGCAACGCGGCTCTTGTGGACGGGCGCGTTGTCGTGCAAAAGCAGCACACCTTTCGTCAATTTTCCCCGTTTTTTCTCTTTAATGGCTTCTTTTAGTCGCTCTAATATTGAAGCGTAATATTCTCCGGTTATAGAAACACCTTTATCTTTATAATCAATCAAAAATATTTCTTCCGATTTTTTCCATATTTCACTCCTGATTATGTTACTTGGTTGACGATAGCTCAAAGACTAACTGTCTAATAACAATGAAACTTCGTATTTATACTAATTATGAGTCGCTGCACAGGCCACGCTCCCAATGCGCCTAATCACCCCCCTACAACCCGCTCATTCCGCGAATATAAAAACGCTCCCTCGTATTTCAAAAAACCTGAATTTTGCAGCAGCGTATTTTTCAAAAAATCTAAATTTTACGAGTGACGTCATGTTCCAGCACCAATATAAATTGATGATTGATATTGATATAAATAATTGGTTATGTATACTTGTTTTAACAGTTAGGTTATGTACGGTCGTAGCCAGGTAAATGTAGTACATTATACATTTAAAATTAGGATATGTCATTTAAAAAATGATTGTAGCACGAATGACGTAAGTCCAAATAAACATTACTCAGTAGTACTTATATATAAAGAAAGAAAACACAATTCTGATTAATAAATTTAAAATTTTATTTATTTAATAAAAGAGGGAACAATCCATCGCTTAGAATTATGTATATTACGTATAAATATATGTATATTATATATAATAATTGTAAATTTAGCAAAAATTAAAATCTTCCTTAATAAATAACAGGCACGATGCGAAGTCTTTGTAACAATTCAAAAATATTTCTTTCAATATAATTTTGATTATCGTGTTAGGCACTATACATACACATATAATTTCATATATGATTTTTAGTTTTATTACTTTTCCTTCTTAATTAAAAACAAAATTAATCATTTAATTAATTAATCCATTAAAAACCGATTTAATTATAACTATTCACAAGAAATAAACAAGAGACTAATAGAACGCAAATCATGAATGAAGAAGAACAAAAAAATAATAATAAAATGAGATTACTAATTACTATAAAAGGAAGAAGAAGAAGAAATATATTTGGCACTACATTTAAATGTAAATTATACAATGCTGTGGATGGTACAAAAATTAAAGAACAAGAATAATCCAGAAAATTTAAATTAAAAGGATGTTAGCACCATGTATATGTTATTGTGTTAATGCTGTTAGAATTGTTTTCCTTTTTTTTTGTTACGCCCTAAAATTAAAATAATACAGTTTAAAAAAAAATCTTTCATTAGACTTAAAGTCGTTAAAGCTGATTCTCTTTTCTTTCTAAACAATTATGGCAGATTTGTGAGTGTTTATCATCTTTTGTCTACAGTAATTGTGCAGCTATTTATTTTATATATAATAAGATATGAAAGCTTTCTCTTATCTTATTCTTTTATTCGTGTTAGTAATACACTAAAGCTATTGATTTCCTTTTTTTATTTTTGACACTACTATCAATAAAATTTCAATGATATGACACTGTATACAAGAATCAAGTGTATAGTGACTAGAATCGATTAAGAAAATTTCTGTACAACGTTGAAATCGTATGGCTGTATGTGGTGTCACTATAAACTTCATGTAAAAATACTCGATATTATATTAAATAATTAATGTACATCTTCGTTCGTTTTTATTCATCATGTATACTTATGCTTATCACAAAAACGATTGGTTTGAATTTCTTTTTATGCATTAAGATTTAATATTGCTTCGTGAATTTTACAATTAAAAATATCTGCCAGAGATATAAAACGCATCATTCGAATTTGAACGTTTTCGAAGTAGATTCCTGTTTACTACTTCTACTCATCGATACGGTTTTCTTCTCCGTAACATGCTGCGTAATCGATTTCTTACACATTTTCTGCTCCAACGTTTCGGTATCCCTCAATACCGGCGCTTCACTAACGTACTCAACGCTAGTCGTATAATTCCCGTGTAAATCGTTACCGTTTTTAAACGTATCGATCGGAGCGTACTCCAATTTCGCCTGCGGCGTACTCGTGTAATATTTCTCGCTACTCGTGTACTGATATGGTTCAGAACTCGAATGATACGTTTCATACTTGTACGTGTTCGTTTGATAACCGTCTGGAATCTTGTATGTATCTTTAGAAACTTCCGAAGTTAGATAACCAGGACCTGACATACCGCTAGTATAACTCTTGTATTCATCTACCTTTAACGGTGTATCAATCTTCCAATTTCCATAATCTAACTTACTCGTGGGGGTAGATCCCGAATTTGGCAAAGCGTACGGTTTACCGAAAGTATTCGTCGGCGAAGTGTGTTGCTGCGTCGCCGACGTGTTATATTGATTAAACGAAGACATATATTGACTTGGCACTGCGTATTGACTCGTTGTTGTACCATAGGTTTGTGAATCGAAACTCTTAGACGTGGGACTGTATAATTGCTGTGGGGGGTAATGCGTGTATTTTGGAGTTGCTTTATTGTACGATGAATACGTATCGTAAGAAGATGTTTGATTGTAACTATTCGTTCCACCATATACGACCGAATCCAACGCGTTAACCTCCTGGAGTAATATGTTCTTGTTCTTCTTCTTGTGTTCGAGAGAGTTCACCTTCTCCGGACTCTCTAAATGGCTGTATTTTTCGTTGATGCTTTGTGGATATTTGTACTGGTGTGTTGGCTCTGGATGTTGATAATCCAAGCTGGAATATTAAATAAACAATAAACAGATGGATTTATGTTTAATAAATCTTTACTTTCGAAAAGATTAAAGTGGGAAAAATGTTTCTCTTTTTAATAAAAGCTAATTCTTGTGCTTTAATTGAAATAGTTTTATATTTGGCACTCATTATACTATAGCAGCTTTTGTTCTACAGTGCTTGTTATGTTAATTATGTCATAGGTAGGATTTATTGCAAATTATGTTTCCTGCTCGCATAATTTCCCATTTTGGCGACACAAACTGGTGTTGAAGGTCAACAAGATTTGTTCTACCTTATTCCAGATTATTACAAAAAAAACAGAACCTGGAATATCCAATAGAAGTTCAATTTTAGAAAATTGATGGGCTAGATCAAAAAGCAGTTCTTTTTTCTGGCCGTTTCTCTCGTTTTTTTTTCAGTAAAAATCTGGAATAATGTGGAAAAAAAAACCTTGAACAATCTCAAACATCCGTTAAAATTGAATAATTTGACTATAGCTTTGGTAAGTCAAATCGGTAATTCAGAAATAAAGTCATAAAAAGGAATATTGAATCCGAATCGATCATAGCACTTGATTTTTATTGTGCTTTGCAATATTTCCTTTATACTGTTTCAGGAGGAATGCTGACTATTTTCCTTTAAATTTTTTTCAGTAAAAAACTTCATATACAAGGTGTTCCATACGACAATTGACATAAACAAAATGCAGATATGGGAATCCAAAACCTGATGATTTAATGGTCTTTGTACCAAATTTTCACCCTCAGGAATTATTTTTTTTATCACTGCAACTCTCGCGGTGTAGTTTTGTACGTGTAAATTGGGTTCTAATGGCTTTGTGACAGCATCATACCGCCTTTTATAATGCCACTTTGCTCCCAACAGCGAATGGTAAGTCGATCCGGATTTCAACCCTCTGAAAAAATGTCACCGTCCCTCCAGAGAATCAAAACTAGGCTTCTATCGTCCTGCCACAACGATAGTCAGCCGCCTAACCACTGCGGCTATCGACCCGAAAATATCACTGTATCCCTAACACTTTAATTTAGCAGTACCCAAAAATGAAGCGTTTGGTTGCATTGAAAATAATAATTTACTTCCGTTTCATATCTGTTGTTTCTTCTGCAAAGACGGAAGAAAAACAAGTTTGAAACAAGAAAAAGAAAGAAGATTTAATGGTTTTTCTAGATGTTTCCCTTAAAAGAGAATTGAATATAGAGGTGACAATTAAAACGGTATCTAAATTAGGAGAAAAAGCCTGGAAGAAAGAGAAGTCAAAAGGCTTATTAGAGAGAGAGCAAGAGAAAAAAAGGCATGAGAAGAGAGTAACGATCACATATCAAAAGTTGATGATCGATGGATAGCAATGAAAGTGGAATAATTGTAAAAAGACATTTTGGGGTCATATTTATAGTTCTTGCTTGAGATTGTGCCGATGCTTGAGCACGTGATTTTGACACATTTGACATTTGTAATGACATTTATGTCAAAATCGCGTGTTCAAGCATCGGCACGACCTCAACCACGAACTATAAATAGAACCTGCAACGAAAGCATAAGCCCGAGGAGTATCGACTCAAAAAACGGATAATGCCAATGAAAAAAACTGATATCAAGATGACGTATTATGCGAAGAAATGGGACATTATGACGAAGGATGAAGGGAAACCGTACTTCGATCAAACATAACGTGCCATCGAAAAAAAACATAATTAGGGTAGGCTATGTAAATGTTTTTGATCGTTGATATCATTATAATGACATTTATTACTAGACATTTTATCGTAAATTTAGTTTATAACCTTTATAACCTCAAATTAAATGTCAAGGAATAAATGTCATTATGTGAAAGTGGCTAAAGTAACAATCCATTCACATTGCCTACTCTAATTATGATTTTTTTCAAATTTAGCTACTTGGAATGTAAGGGGACTTATTATATGGAAGCACTCAAGGGCCTGGAGATTGGAAGCAGAGAAGGAAAAAATAGAAATTCTGGCAATACAAGAAACAAAATCAAAGGATGTAACCGTAACAGAGCTTGATAACTATATATTCTTCAATAGATAGTGCCTCAAGAAAGTATAACAAATGAACAATAGCGTATTTTGGAAAGTCGACTAAAGAAAATAACAGTAAATGGAGTGGGGAATAAAAAACGGAGATCATAATAAAGCTGGTTTAATATTTGTATTAAAATCTTCTTCTGATTTCGCCGTGTAGTCGCAATTTCAATCTACGTTTCGCTGTCCATACTGTCAGCTTCTTCAGGATCTACTATCAGCTGCTGGCGGCATGGACAGTGAAACGTCGATTGGAATTGCGACTACACGGCGAAACCCGGAAGAAGATTCTATTACAAGTGGCACCGGTCGTGATAACCTATGGAGTTACTGGTTTAATACTGTTTGCAAGGAACATGGGCAAAAAGTACACGAGGCTAAGCAGACGATGTTACAGACTAATTCTTCACAGCATATATGCTACTATAAAGATCAAAAGGAAGGAGTGAACATTTTTACAGGCGAATTAAACAAGAGCACTATGAAGCTAACTGAAAAAAAAAATAAAAGCTTGTGCAATTTGCCGGCCCAGATCCAGCATTTACTTCGAGTATGGAGTATCGGTCATTAAAGTTAGTGAAGTTTTCTCCTATCGCCAACTTGTGTAGTTACTCATTTGAGCGATTTAAATGGCCTCTGTGTTAATGTGAAGAGCTGCATTCAGTGGATCGCTTGGGTTAGCATGGATTGTTGTCGTAGCTCACACCTCCAACCAAATTCACTGTTTCATGTATATATATCAAGCGAACCTCTCGCTTGATATACAGGGATCCCTAATTAGGACGCCATGGAAGAACGCAAAAGAAAAATGGCAAGTGGTATGGCACCAAGGCATCTACGGTCGATGGATTTTCCAACTCATCTCAAATATCAAACGATGATTAGAAGACCTTGAACGATTGAAACAATTAGACAAAAACTAACTCCTGTTTCTGAAGTTCGATTTTAAAGAGAAATCGATTGGTGTAATCCATATTTTTATATCTTCGTTAATTTAAGCAATACAAAGTCTTTTATAAAAATATGCAATTTAGAAAAACCCTTGTAACTTTTTTATTTGTGAAATGCTTAATTAAAGTCCCTTTCCATATTAATGTTACCACCATGTAAATTTCACTGATTTGGCAGTAGTAATTACAGCTAAGAGGATCATTTATTACGGTCCTGCATTTCTCAATCGTTACTTCTAAAATGAAGATGGTCTTTCACAAATTTTAATCGTTTTTTACCCATACCGTGAGTTCAGGGAGGTTTTCTTGTTGGTTGATGTGATTTCAACCCCGATTCTGCTAATAGTTTATGTGAATGTTTAACGTAAAATGTATTATATCATTTGTGATCTCCGTATAGTTCCAGTTTTTCTATTCCTTTTCACAGTAGCAACCAATCATCCTTCATCCCTTTCATTAGGCGTGTAACAACCGGATGAAAGTTTACGTTACAACGATAATTTTAAATTTGATCAATTTACCATTTCTTGCTGAGTAAGCGAACAGCACTACATTTGCAGATTATTTGTATGTACTCATATACTTAAACTTCTTATAAATATTTGTAGAACTCAATTTCGTCTTATACCTTTCCAAAAAATGCGGTTATATGTTTTCTACCTGGTGGTAACAATAATATGGCAAGGGACTGTATATTAGGCACTTTTTGAAGCAGAATTCTATGATCTCAATTATTTTTCTTTTAAACTCGTATTTTTTGAAATATTATCATAACTTGTGTTTATTTTTATATGGAACATAAGTTCCCTATTTAAAGTATCGAATTTGGCCCATTCTGTACGCAGTCGATCGTTTCGTCCGTAGGCCGCTAGAAAAAACTGGCATTATGGTCAGATGGGTGTCAAGTCACTCTGGAATCAGAGCTAATCAGAGAGAGAAATAGTTGACTAGTTAGCAAAAGGTGTCAGCGAACGATCATTCATAGGTCCAGAACCGACGTGTGGCAGCATCAAAGCTTTTGTCAGATCTGAACTCGCTACTTACTAAATCAACACATGCATCGAATAGGCTTAGTGAACTCTCCCCTCTTCCCGACCACTCCTGTGTATGAACTGTAGGGTTGATCGATTAGATGATCCTGAAGTCAGTCAATTAACTCTTGAGCAGGTTGTGGACTTCTTTGTGTGGTTGCAACTTGATTAAGAGAAGTAAAACGGCATGGGCATGGTAGAGTTTGCCTTTCGGTGTTGTTCTGCCCGTGCAGTAGCAAGAAAAGATCGTAAAATTGAAAGAGGAAGACAGAAGATGTAGAGAAAGAAGACCCTAGCCGGTTGTTTTCTTTATTATTGTTGTTTGTAGACAAATTAATGACGTGCCAATTTCAAATCTGAATTGATAGTTTTATTTTATAAGTATGGAACACAAGTAAGAACCCAACACAGATAAATAAACATACAACATTGAAGTATAAGTTTATATGAAGTTTTTTTTTAATTCTAAGTAATTTTCCACCTTTTAAAGTATTTCCTCCTGAAACACTTCTTATGTAAAAAAAATCATCCCAATATTTTTACAAAAAAAAAAACAAAAGCACATTGCTATCTACGATATCCCACAATATAAACTAAACAATTTTCAAAATCAAATATTTAAAATAACATATCAAACGTGTATAATACAAGGCTTTGGTAAACGAAAAGAATCCACGTGACTTATACTTTGCATACACTAAATAACAGTCACGTGGGTTCTAATCTAATGTATATTTAAATAACATAGTAGACTTCCATTTCCGAATAAAAGCACATAAATCTAAAATCAGATCACCACAGAATCATATTTAGTACGTTAAAAAAAATTACAACGGAATAAATAGAATAGATGTAGCGACAGCAGACGTGCACTACAGACACTTACCTACTTACATGCGATTAGTAGTTTTCAAACCCTTTTGCGCCTCTTCCAACTCTTGGATGACCAACTCGGCTTTTCTAATCGTCTTTTCGTTAATTTTTAACTCAACACTGCCATGCATATCATAAAAAAAATCGAAATTAATAAGTCAGTAGTTAGTACGTGCATCGCTCCCGTTTTATTTAGGAGATCAAGATGAGACGCCACAACACACAACAGAGAGAGAGAAAGCGGTGTTAGTTGAAGCTTCTAAATAATAAATAAGAAGGTGTTCAAAAAATGAATTTATGAACATTCAGAATTGTTTCGTTTCTTTTTTGAACACCCGTTATTTTTGATTGGTTTTAATTGATTAAACAGTAAAGATATAAAATATACATACTTTTTGTTGCTGTAAAATGTCATATACCTTTTTACATCATATTAAAAAAAAGGAATCCATTTTGTATACGTATTTTGTTTGAAGATTTATTAAAATTTATCGTTTAAATTAATTTTGATATTTTTAATAAATATGTACAGATAATAAGAAATGGAATGAAGGTGAATATGAAACCAGTGGCGTGCAGTGATGATGTGAAATTACCGGGAAACTTACATTGCCTCTCATGTTAGAATGTTTGCGTAGAAAGGTGCCAAATGTTTTGAGAAATGTCATGTCTAAGCAGTTTTTTTTTTTTCGGGAAAGTTAACAACAACAGATTATTAATTGGTTCAAATATATTTGCCGCTCTAACAACGTGCGTCTTTTCTAACGCATTTTGTGGTGCAGTATTCTACAACTCTCTGTGGAAATGTCATAACAACTCCGAAGTTTCTCCTCCGATTCTTCTGAGGGTCATATCGCGAAGGAATAGGAAGAAATTGAATTCGGACATTTTTTTTGTTTCAGTATTATCAAAATTGTCAGTTGTCATTATACATATCTTAAATCGTCTGTCAAATTGTCGTACGAATCGTTCTTATCAGGTAAAAGTGATTTTGTACAGATGTGTGCAACAAAAATGGGACAACTCTTATAAGAATTAAGGGTCATATTTATAGTTCGTGCTTGAGGTTGTGCCGATGCTTAAGCACGCGAGTTTGACGTAAATGCCATTAGAAATATGTCAAAATCGCGCGCTCAACATCGGCACAACCTCAAGGGAAGCATATTAAGAGATCGAGGGAACCGGTCTGAGTTATTTGATGGCGTCGAATTTAAAATGCGGTAGTTTTAATAAACTAACAGTAACACAATTAGTTAACATGATTGGTCCCGAACTGGAAAAAGGTACAAACAGAAATAAAACTGTGTCAGTTATGAATCAAATTATAGTTTGTGCTTGAGGTGGTGTTGATGCTTAAGCACGCAATTTTGACACATTTGCAATGATATTTATGTTCTTTTCTGTTTTTTTTTTAATTGTCAAACATTTCTTAATTTTTGCACCGTTTTTTGGCGAACCACCCGGACCACCACTACAACTATTAAAATCTATTGTTATTTTTTCTCAAGTATACACGCTTTCTCTTTACTTTCTTGTTCCCGATTATTTTGATATATCCTTCGAGAACGTCTAATAATAAAGCAATTCCTCTTTCGGAGAAATTTTCTCCTTTTGTCTGCTTTCCAGTAAGCATTATTATTATTAACAAAGAAAAAATGTAGCATCTCAATTTTGTATCTATGTAGACGGATCTACCGTAACATACAACATATTCAAATTGTCATAATATACATGAATATGTCATATTATAGATTATCAAAGAATTTCTGACGTTTCTGGCGCTTTCAATTTCTGACAACACACTTTGACATTAATGCGATTAATCAAACGAACGTCTGCTTCACACAGTAATAATTTAGTTGTCCCATTTTTTTATGCATAATCTGTACACTTGCTTGCAATAAAATTTCGTACACGTAGTTTTACCTGTATTGATTTCACCTTTTTATGACATTTCTAATTTGACGTTTCATTTTCAAAAGTGCACTATTTTTATAATTTAGCATAACCTCTATGCATAATCTGTTAGATCTGTCAAATCGAAAGTCAGGTTATATTGAAAAATAATCTTAAAAAATTAATTTGCTGGTTAAGGTGTAGGTATAGCCTTTTTACGATAACAGACGTGGCACGTCATGTTCGCATCACGCAGTGTCGCCAAACCTCTTGTTTACATTTCACATATTATATGGGTTACCAGATGACAGGAATTTTCCTGACATGTCCGGAATTTTAACCCTCCATCAGGGAAATAGGGAAAATTTGAAATTGTCAGGATTTTTTAAACAGAAAGAGTAAAAAATAAAAATTGAACTATTTATTAAGCAGTTTTTGCACAAAAACTAATAACAAAGGCATCAAATCTTAACAACTAAATTAATAGTTTCATTCAATCTGATCTGGCTCGTATTTTTTATTGCTGGATATTGCTTTCAGCAACTGCTGGTCTTTCATAACAATTTTATGAAACTCTTCACAAGATGTGTTCTTTAGATTATACTGTGTCAACAGTAGAGCCTTAACAGAAGCTATGGACAATCTGTTTCTCTCCTTAGTCCACTGCGCTCCCATTAATGAGAACACTCGCTCTACGTTCGCATTTTGTGCTTGAATTGCAAATACGAAACCGCAAATTTTGTTTAGTTCTGGCAGTCTCTCCAAGCTTACGGATTTTAAAATAATTTCCCATTGTTTAACGGGTACCATTTCAAAAAAATCAGTGCTTTGCTGTCTTGCAAAAGAATTTAATGCCGTAATTTCATCAAAAAGTGCAACGTCATCTAAACACACCCCATATCCATTCAAAAACTGCAGAGAGGAAACAACTTTCGTAATCAACATCAACACCTTTCAGTATCATCCAGTCAAAGATCTTGAATTCGTCTAACGGCTGCAACCATTTATTTAAATAGTCAAGGCAAGTATTGTAGGCATCTTTCACGTCTTTCATAAATCTTTCTTTGGCATCTTCTGTACACTTCAACAGCAATTCTCGCACTTTTAAGGGAACAAATGTAGCTTCGGCTCTTGCCTTCAACGTTACACAAGTCGAAGTTAATATTCCTACAATATCCATGACGGAGTTATTTTCCCTTTCTATTTTTGCGATTTGTGACTGAAATACCGACATAAGAGAATGCACAAAAAATAAATAACTTTCCGCCAGTTCATTTTCGAAAAAAGCTTTAATTGTTGTCGGCACTTGCGGAGTTGTCAAAAAGTATTCTTTCAGGGGCAGATACATTTTCAATATTCTTTCAACGGCTGGAAAAAGGCTCAACCACCTTGTTTTACTGTGATACAGTAGCTTCTGGTAATTAATTTCAATGTATTCACAAACGGATTTTAAGGCTTCAGTGCGCACGGTATATACCGAGAAGAAATTAAAGAGCTTCATCACCAGCGACTCGATATCAATTTTTAGTACATCTGTACCATGTTGAATACAATTATGCAAAATGTGCGCTGGGCAACCAACTCCAACAATTTCTTTATTCAGTTTATTCTTAAGATAGTTCAGCACATTTCTACCTGCTTGCCTGTTGATTCCTCCAAAATTTACATTGGCATTATCCGCTGTTAGGGAGACACATTTTTTAGTTAAGTTGTACTTTTGCAAGGTCTTCATAATAATGTCAGATATTGTTTCTGCTGTTTCGTTTGGTGTGTTAATGACATCCAGTAACTTTGACTGTATCCTTCCTTGAGAATCGAAAAACTGGATCATAATGGGAAATATTTTTGTCGAGCCGTGATTGCTTGCGTCTGTCGATACCCCGATATATGTTATATTTTTTAACAAGGACTTGATATTTTGAATTATCCATGGAGCTATCGCGCCATTTATGATGGCTTCTGTTTTAGTTCTTTGGCAGGTAATGTCCCTGGCAATACTGGAATCAGAAAAAATTACCTTCATCAAACGCCCAGTGCAGTCCATGGAGTTGTAAGTTTGGTGGTGCTTAACAGTATGAAACGCCAGTGTAGCTTCAGCAGCTGATTCCTTTGCTTTACTTTGAGACGACGCCGATTGAAAAATAGTGTCTATTTTGCGGTTTTTATTCACCACCAACAGTTGCGTCTTGTGTTTGTTGCTTTTAATGTGTGTGTCGATATCAAACGCACCTTTGTATTTTATGGAAATATAACAATCACACACTGTACAATGAACTTCAGACGGCTCTCTTCCCTGTCTCATTAAAGGATATCTATCACGTAAAATGTCTGTGAACGTACATTGACGTTTACTACTCGAACTCGAAGCCATTTCACCCTTTTCGATCACTTACTTCACTGCTTTTTCGTTATATCTTTACCGAATAGCGCGCGAAACTGTAAAGCTGTGAAGCACACTTCGCGTACTGCGCAATGACCCCTGCCACCCAAGCGCCTTGCCCCATCCCGCTTCGCACCGTACAGTAGGCGCACGCATCACGTTCACTCGCGGTTTTTAAAATTAAGCGCGCTTTTTGATATTTTCACACAAAATGTCAGGAAATTTATTGAAAAGTCAGGAATTTTGCCAGGAAAACTCATTTTTGGATCTGGTAACCCTAAATATAGGTTATGCATTAAAAGTCAACTGACATATGATTCTCCTTAACAGGTGCTATTCAAAACTATAACTTTGTGTAAATATAAGTATTGTAAATTGTAATTTGAAATTTGCATAAAAAGACATACTATGGATTGTTTATTTTAATAAAAACATACAAAATATATTAAGATAGCAAGAAAACACTCAAATGACAGATTACGAATGACAGCAGCTAAACTTGGAGATCTACATAGTGCAGGACAGGCAACGTTTGTACAGAAAAAATCCTATGTATACTATAGAAGAGGCAGTTCTTTTTGGATATTTAGTATTGTATAGGTAGGTAACTCAGATTTTACTGTTTATGACGTGCCTCGTCTGTAATCGTAAAAAGACATAAGAGAATTTATTGCAAGCCAGTGTACTGGGTGATTCAGTAAGAGTGGCGATCGGCTGTATAGTCTGCGCAGTTTCTGATGGCACCGACTCAGATACGCGTTTTGGTCTTAAAAGAAAAAGGTGCATTATTTGTCGAATATCAATTGTCATTCCTTCGCCTTGTGTGGTATGTTCCTTGTCGCAGTTATGAATGTTTCTGAGATCGATATTTTTCTGATTGTCTGAATAATTTTGTCGTGTAGGTTGGTGTCATGAGAAACCGCGCGGACTATATCTCTACTATATTTTTGGATGGATAAATCAAGAATGGATAGATATCGAGATGCTGTTTTTACTAAAATTTCAGTAATTTAATGTAGTTTATAGCATTATATAACAAACATTCTATTTTAACTTTTTTTCGAAATTCGGCAAAATTCGTGACCACCACAGAAAAGTTCTCTATTTTATATATTAAAAAAAAAATGTTAGAACAATTTTGTTTTAATAAAAATCTATAAAATGCTCCATAAAGAGGTTCGGGAGATATTAAAATTTAAATATTGAAACATTCTTTGGCTTATTCCTTTCTTATTATAAAGTTATACCTTAACAGAGTAATTTCAAGGACTGTGGGCTCGTAATAAACAATTAAAACATATCGGTATGTTTGTTATAAGACAAATAGTACGTTAAAAAATCTTTTAGGCAACCCGAAAGACAAATCTGAGACGAAGAAAATAATCTCATGAATAGAGAACCATCGATTCTTGGAAAATCGGTCTTGTTCGATAATTTAAGTAAGAAAAGACGGTCCTTTCTCAATATGTCGATTCGTCCGGTTAGGTAAAGAATCGCATGCCATGCTGGCTTATACTAGAAGGAGAGGGATGTTTATAGTGATAGCTTTTTAATTTTATTTATTTATTCGGTATTCGGTTGATGATGAGAACCCATGCGTTCTCGAAACACGTGTCCCGAGTAGTTAATCAAAGTTGTGGTGTTTGGTGATACCGATGTTTTAATTGTTGATGCCTTAACACGCAATTTTATGAGATAATACTCATTTTATAATTGAAAATAACAGACACGCCTCCTAGCGATATTTCGAACTTTTAAATAATTTCCGGATAGTTCTGGTAGCCACATTAGTTATGCATTTTTGTTTCCCCGAAGTTCTACGTCTAGCGGTTTCCGAGATACAGCCGATCGCCACCCTTACTGAATCACCCGGTACATCAGATTATTCTTGAATCAATATTTGGTTGAAATATATGTCAAAATAGAAATGAAGAGATTAATGTACAGTCGAGTCGGGAGCATGGAATTCCAGACACAAATAACTGGCTAATGTAAATATGTCTTTCATACAGAGTTTTATTGACATTTGACATTTATTAATGTGTCATTGACATTTAAAAATATGCCTAAAGCGCGACCAAGTTAATCTGACGCGGAAAATATCCGAACTAACTTGCCAACCTCTTACCTCGCACCCCCGCTAACCGTCACTTTGAACGTTTGACAGCTAGGCACAGTCTTGCTCTAGGTTGTTTTATTTAGATTGTGAGAATTATCTTACATAAGATTATATCACATTTAAATTTTGTCGCGCTGAGTTTTTGTTTGGGAATGTACACGACAAATCGATGGTGGTGCTTGAGGGGTCAGGTTCACCTGGTCGCACTCTAGGGTCATATTTATAGTCCGTGCTTGAAGTTGTGTTGTGTTGTGAGGTTGTGCTTGAGCACGCGATTTTGACGTAAATGTCATTACAAATCTGTCAAAATCGCGTGCTCAAGCATCGGCACAACCGCAAGCATGAACTATAAATATGACCCCTTCATAATAGTAAATATTTTGAGTGCAATACTAGTTGTCTGGAATTCCATGCTCCCAACTGTACATTAAAAGACACAAGTGTGACAGATCATTTGAAATACCCGTTCATAATAGTATAAAAAGTAAATCGCGTTGTCACCATTTTATTGAACCTCAAAGTTACAACACAGCACTGATGATTTTCTTTGGAATCGATTGGAACATTTTCTGTTGTGTGATTCGAAACGTCGACTCAAACTCCTGGCTTATCAGACCTTAGGTGTTCCACAGGGTTCTTTATTGAGCCCTGAACTGTAATTGAAACTGGAAGGCTGGTGGAAGCTGAGTATTAATGCAATCAAGTGCGAAGTTGGTCGTTTTTTCGAGAACACCACAGCTATTTTAATAGAGGGTGAGAGACTTTTCTATAATCGTCATGCTGCTTCGTTTACAACAGTAAAATATTGGGTAGCATAGTTTAAACGGGGTCGTACGAGCTGTCAAGACGAAAATCGCATTGGTCGACCAAATGAGATGGGTGCCGCGATTACTCACGATGGAACAAAAACAGCGTCGTGAGGATGTGTCAATCGAAGTTTGACAGCAATAAAACAAGAGTTTTTGCGTCGATTAACAACGATTAACATGGTTTCATTTCACACCTGACACCAATGAAGAGTCAAAACAATAGTCTGAAAGGAGATAATCGGGTCCAAAGAAGGCGAAGACAGTTCCATCTGCCGGTAAGGATTAGTAACATATCTGGGCTCGTACTGCTTGCTTTTCGCTTAAATTTATAAATATTAGAGAGAGTAAGTAACAACTTACAACATATTTTCACTTATATCAACATCCACGCCACTGTATGATAAACATTCAAGATTAATACTGTTATAGTTAAATATTGGACGAACACGATGGACGAGTTTGTATATGAAATGAATTCTGAACCAAACTACCTGTATTGCACTTATACAAGTACGTCTACACAGCTACGATAATGAAAATAACGAAATTCTTCTAAGCGTCATGCTAAAAACGTCAAAATTGTAGGGTCATGCGGGATTGTGTTAGTAAGGTTAGAGACACACACCTGCAACTCACCGCGAAGTGTTCCCATCTACAGTAGAACTGATGTAACCGTCAGTCTCTTCGCCCGAGGTGTCTCCAGTTCGGTATTTATATTTGGCTTGATTGATAGCCATCAATTTACCTCTCGCTTCTTCTAATTCCTTCTCTATTCGCAATACTTCGGATCTAATTTATAACACACGCAAAAACATTATGATTTCTTAACCGTATCTATACATTAAAAAAAAATACTTACCGCGCATTAATTTCTAAAGCAATCCTACCAACCATCTTCTTATTAAGTACGAACGATCTCTCCTCATCGACGTTAATAGCCTGTTGCGCCGCACGTACCAAATTATCAGTGGATTTAAGAACTGCATTTCCTGCTTGCTGAAGCCTTCTCGTAGCTTCAGTATCTCCTTCAGCTTTCACTTTGCACGCTACTAACAGGTGGGCGGTCGAACTAGCGACTTGCTTCGCTGACGATATCAATTTCTCTTCCGTGGCAAGACCTGTAGCAAAATTTGAAAATTTAAAGTAACTTAATTACCTTAAAATATGCACAAACCTTGAACTAACGCGTTAGCACTCTCAACTAAACTATGAGTTGCTGCTGCGACAATCCTAGCGGCTGAAATCAGACCTTCCGACCATTGTCCATCGTCCGAAGACGTGAGAGGCGTGCTTGACATCTTTCCGCTATCGATTAGTTCACGTTGTGCGGCGCTGGCTGCTTTCACGAGCGCTGATGTAGCGGCTGTGATCGATTTGGCAGCTTCGAGGATCATTTCATCGAAGTTCATCGATTCATCGAGATCGTGCGTCTGAAATGGATTACATAATATGAGAATTAATTTAAAGATTATTATCGCGGAGGGTTGTTTGCTTATGACTTACCGCGCGTTATACATTGGAGATAATATAGACCACCGTAATAATATGTTTGACTCCTGGGTGTTTTAAAATTTACAACCAAGAATATCAAACATATCTTACAGTAGCCTACAAATGAGAGCTTGTTGGCAATGATTATTAAGATTAAGCCCCAAATTATAAAGAAAAAAAATTTACCTTTATCGATTTGCGTGGTCGTAAATTGGCTAGTTTCTTAGCGGCGGCATCGATCGATGCTGCCGCTCCAAGAAGTTCATTTTCGGCGATTACTGTTGGATCATCGGGATCGACCCAATCGCTTCCTGTAAAATAATGAATATGAAAATATCTAATCAAATTCTTTACTGTAACAAAGACATAAATGATCACTATTACAGCGGTTTTTTTTTGATGGTCCGTCAACTATGATTTTCGCTACGTTGTATCTCTAGCTCCGCTACAAAAAATTCGAGTCATTGTCATTATTGATAATGGAAGGTAGTACTAACAGACTAGAGCAGAATTAATGCAGTAATAGTGTATTCATGAGGTTGTGGCCTTGCTTGAGCGCACGATTTTGACGTAAATGTCATTACAAATGTGTCAAAATGGCATGCTCAAGCATCGATACAATCTCAAACTTGTGTTATCTGTTTACTAAGATACGTGTCAGGTTAATTCAGGTGTATTTCGAATAGTAATATACAGAGTGCGCGCGTTTGAGCTGCCGATAGATGCATCAGCAATGTGTGGCCGACTGTAACTGGGAAGCGCAACACCTTGATAACTGAGTCTAATATGCACGTACGCAGACGCAAGTCTGTTGCTATCACAAATGACTGTATTCTGTCGTGCTTGAGCACTTCGATCTGTTGATAGGATCTTCAATGTGTTAGAGCAGGCATAGGATTTTAATATGTTAGAAAAAGAGATACAATGAATGCATTTGTCCAAGCGAACAGTACCGATATACGTTTCCTGTGTTAACTAACGGACGTCTCTTATTGGCAGTTCTTTTTCATCTTATACGAAACGTATCAGCAGGTCGTGCGCGCGCACCCGGTATAACCATTTTAAGTAGCGTTTCTTTTGTTAGACACTTCAAATCACTAATCACATCCACCAACCGGGCATTTGGTTTGAATACTGATTCGATAATATAGCTTTTTCCAAATATCTTCCTAGCTATCTGCGCCACATTGCGAAAGTGATTGTCTCCAAGTAACAGCACTCTAGCGGTGATTGCTGCGCGTTCTCGACAATCCTGTCCAAACTCGTTTGCTGATTAGTTGATTTTGTATGATGTTTACGCGATGCCATGTTCGTTTGGGTTGAGTTATCACACGTGTATTGCAGGTCCGACTGCCGCTGCAATTCTTGCCGTGTAATTTGTGTGCGTGTAATATGTGTTTAATGGCCTTGTTTCAGGCACCATTTCTCCGTTTATAATGCTGCGCTGTTAATAATTTTAACCTCAATACCGAATGGAATACAATTCTTAGAATTACAATTACAATGCCATCAATTAGCAACCCATGTCGGTTTTTTACATAAAAATGGATAACATCGAATAACGTTTCGTGATTAGATTCTTGCATGCGATAGGCCTGCACAAAATTTTAACTGAATTTTAACATTAAACATTATCGTACCAGGTTGACTGATGATGAGTGATAATGACGAAAAAAATGGTTCACAAAATGGTAGGTACTGGATGACAGTCGAATCAAGGTTAAGCGACCTTTAGACGAAACGATCGGTTGTACGACTTGTCGTATTACAATTTAAATAGATAAAAACGTAAAGACAAGTCAGTCGCTTTTCCTCCACACGTGGACCGTCAAACCAACTACGATGTTACAACAGATTGTATAGCCGATCGTTTTGTCTGTAGACGGGCTTTACACCGTCGAATCATCTACGGTTGTACAACGGACTGTACAACCGATCGTATCGTCTGTAGACCCGAACGCATTTATCACATATTGAATGAAAAATTGGAGGTGCGAAAGTTATCCGCGCAGAGGGTGTCGTGCTTGCTCGAAAACGGATTCAAATGAACATTTTCAAGGCCCTATAGATGAAACTTTGATGCATCACCATACTGAGACAAAAGAACGGGCAATTACAAAGGCTTAAGCTGCTCCAAAAAAAGGCGAAAACGATTGTATCGGCTGGGAAGGGGTGGTAACTGTTTTTTGGGATAGCCATGCAATTGTGTTCAATTATTTTCTTGAAAAAGATGAAACTATTTTTGACAATGTTATTACACATCAATAGTTGATAAACTGTCAACATCACCGTATTCATTAGATCCGGTTCCCCAGCGGATTTTTCCCGTGTCATAAGTTTAAAGTTCTGCTTGCAGGACGTGGAACAAGACGCCGAACACTATTTGGAAGGGTTAAAGATGTTACAGCATCAAACATTTCAGAGTACCCCTCGTAAATATGAAGACTCATGAGTATTAGCGGTTTCGACCGAGATAATATTAAAAGTGTAGACTCGTTAGCCTGACAAAGTCACTACTTCAATAATCCACTTTTAACATAGTTTAGAGTTTTGTACCCTCAGAATTTGATTCGCAGCACCTGCTGAACGCTGTGTCTAATACTGATGTGATCGTTCTCGCAAAGCAGTTCTTCTGACAAGTAACATGTACGTCACCCCCTACCCGAATTGTGGATTGTCATTGTGTTTCCTTTTTAGCAACTGAAAGTTAGCTTCTTAGCTTCTGGTTGAGATACAACTATTCAATTATGAAATTAATTGATCTGCTTGAAATAAAATAATATTTCATCAGGTTATTACAAGACAGGTAACACTTTTGGCTACAAAAGCAAAAATTATCAATTTGACTTTATTTGTTGGGGGAACTGCTGTCGATGTGGTGTGGTACCAATTTGACGCGCTGTTCTTTTTGGGTTACTTTTCTACGTTTTGCCTTTTCCCACCACCTGGTTTTACACCTGATAAATATCACAACACTCAATGTTACTTTAACCGAGACAATCTGTTGCCAATGCGAAAACATCTAATAACCAAAATTCAGTTTCAAGTTGCTGCTCTAAAGTTTCAATTATTCTAAACTCTTCAAGATATTTCCTTTCCAGAGAATCAGCGCAAGCTAAATGATGCTTGCTTTGGCTTCTGATATTTTAAAGGCTGGAACTACTTTGCAATACTTCAGTGCAGTTAAGAGTTAAGTTCCTCTTCATTAGACGAAAATAAGCAATGATCATCTGACAAAAATTATATCCTTAAATTACTCTAAGGATATGTGTATGTGACGTCAGAAGATGTTTTGAAATATGGAACTCGAGAATTTAAACTGCTTACCTTTAAGCAATTCCGCTACAGTCACCAATTCCGTCACGGATTGCGCGATCCTTCTCGAAATTAACGGCAAGGTACTCTTGGCATCTACAGTATTCCCATTTAAAATCGCAATTAATAACTCCCTGAACTGTTGCGCGCATTCATGTCCCGCTTTCAACGTACGTTCCTTGTGCTCGTGCGTTTCGGCTACGTTCACAGCGCAACTCTATAAACCAAAATTAAGATTAAATTAAACAAAGAATTAAAACCATCAAATCAGACAGATCCCTCACCTTAACTATAACTAACATATCGGATATAGCCTTCCTCGACATGTTGGCCGCCGAAATGATATCATCCTGTTTATTACTAATACCAGCGGAAACCGATTTGGCCGTCGCTTTTGTAATCGCCTTCGTACATCTGATTATATCCTCGGGAGTTGCACCAGATTTCGCGGTTTCCGTCGAATAAAGAGCCTTAATAGAACACGAAATATTAATGTTGAAGGGGAGGGGAGAGGGGGAGGGTAGATGATATAATCTTACTTTCATTTCTTGCATTATAGCTTCAACCGTCGCTTCCAAAGCCCTAGTTCCTCTCGTATGCTCGTCCTCGACGGCTTTAACGGTCTTCAATAGCGACGTCACATTGGTCACCATCACCTAAAAGTACACAGCGTAAAAATGAAGTAGGAGGCCAAGCAATTTTAGTACTTAGATATCAGCATGTGATAGTAATAAGCTTGTTAGTAGTAGTACAGTAAACTGGTAAAGAGAATGATTATGTGATAATTATTTATTAAAAAGAAACAAGATAAAACTACGTCCACAAAAGAAAAAAAAGGAGATAAAATTAAATAAAAATTAAAGGGGAGAAATAAATTTATATTGTGTATATACATACCAAAACAAAGTGAGGAGATGCACAAATTTCTGTTTTATTTTTTAAAAACCTCTATTATGTTATTAATTATATTATATACCTACTAAATATTCGCAAAAAAACATGATTTAAATGCTACACAAGTGTTTATTTGCAAAGGATTTCATACTTTACCAGGACACTTACAAACAAATATTTTATCGTATTATATGCACAAAAATTAAATTAAAAAAATAGGATTTATAAAAGAATAAATGGTACAAAAATAAAAGTAAGATACAATAATCCAAATTAAAGCTTAGCTACTTAATAGGAGTAATAATAATGATTTTAAAAAAGAATAGAATTCTTTTCCAATTTAGGTAAAACTAAGTATAGTAACAAAGGATAAAAATTTTATAAAATGCGAAAAAATGATATGTCTTCGATTACAATGTATCGTATAAAACTTATTAATATGTATTATAGAACATTGATAATGAAATAAAAATATATTATAATAAACACTCCGTATAATGATAGGTATAATATATTAAAAGTTCTAGTATGGCAGATACTTAATTATAGTGACATATACAGGTTGGACAACCCGTTAGAATTACGGAGATGGTAATACGAAGTAGATGTACGGTGTTGTCAAAGTCGAATTATTGCATTTTGCATAAACAATGTTTAAAATTGTTTGAATTTGATTTATTTTATGAAAAAACGTAATCAGTATATTTGATAAATGTAAAGTGTCAACATGTCACAGATATGACAATACAAATTGCGATAATTCCACTTTGGCAACACCGTACATCTATCTCCGTCATTCTAACGCATACATGTAATTCACCATTGCATGTAATGCTATTTACAGTGCCTACTATCTGGGTTGTCCAACCTGTAGATTGACGTATAGATGTCAAAATTTCAATCAAAAATGGCAGTGTCAATTTACGTGGGTTATTGGAAATGTAGCTGTGTGGCTGTCACCTTGGACATTAGAAACGCTTTTATTAGCACATCCTGGCAGAAGTGGGCGAGGAATTGATTAACATCATAGCCGACTACTTTTCAGATTATGTCGATTATGGAAACTGAAGATAAAAGCAAAAAATTACGTCTCATTAGTGGGGTACTAATCTAACGATAGTGGGGATGTCAAACACTGAAGAAGGGCTTACAAATATAGCAAACATTTCCTGGATGGAGGAATTCAACGTCCAAGGAACTACCGTCCATCCAAATTAAGTTATCAAGTACTTAGGGGTGTGGCTAGATACAAAATTCACGTTTGCTGAACACGTAAATAAGAGAGAGCGTCAAAACGAGAAAACCCTGGTTAGTGTGATCCACTCCAACCAAAAGCTAACTAAGAGTCTGAAGTCTAGGTTGTTATTGTTGGAGACAATTATAAAACAAGGTCTCCAGACCTTTTCCCTAGAGAGATGTTGATCATCTTGAGACAATCATTAGAGAAATATGTGAAGAACTCCAGATGTAATTAGAAGTGTCATAAAACAATTTAATCATCGAACCTGTTTAGAAAGGGACGGTGGATACGTTGAGGTTCTGTAATATTTAAGTAATTAGTAAGTTCTCTTATTTCTTTAGTCATCTTGTAATCTTTATCTGGAGAAATCAATTTTAACGCCATTTCTAATTATTGTAAACACATGCTGATGTAAGACTTGACATTTGTTGACAATTATTACATATTCCAAAGCGCATTAATCTAACAAGTGAATTTTATCTGGAAAAATCACTACAGTCTGTACATGTAATTTTGATTTTCCCTGTATTCCAGCCAATGTTTTAAAAATGTTGTTCTTGATTATGGATCTACAGAGCTTTTTATCAAGAACTTTTTTGTGAAATGTAATATAAACTTTTTCTCCATTTGGGACACACTGTATATCCGGGGAGGCGGCCAACGTCATTGCCCGGTATTACACCGATAGATCTCGCAGTCCAAGAAAGACACGAGCGTTGTAATGGCAAAGGCAAGACGGGTAGCAGTAGATGAGACCACGAAAAAATGACAATCAAATTGGAACCAAGAGACCTACGGATCCTTTTTTAGCGTTCCCAAAGAAATTACCTTCCTGAAGGGGAAAACACTCGGACAAACACGAAGAACAAATTTATTAACTTCTCGCCAAACAGTAATAAAAAACTACTTGATCTCAGCAAATCAGAGTTAAGGGCCTCCCGACTGGCCACCGCTCTTCAAGATACAATCTTGAAAGATGGGCAAAGTTGATCAAGACACGTGTCGATTCTGCGAACTGGGAATTGAAACAGCCAAGCACATACTTTGCTAGTGAGCAGCGTTAGGCCAAAAACGGAGACTCTAACACTTGAACAGATAAAAACCTTGCCACCCCAACTAGTCCTGAGATTCATCAACAACAATGGAATAGAAGGGGGAGGGGGAGAGGGGGGCAATCACCATGGATCAACAGGTCGCAGTGAGGAGAGGTACTTCTAACCTGAACGACCCACCAACAATACAATACAATACCAGTGAATAAAGATGACTCATTAATACCACTAATAATGACATTCCAATCTGGATAAATAAATCCTTCGAAGAAGTCGACTATTTTTTGACACAGGCCCTCTATCAGGCTACGGACTCTTCTAACAATATCTATACCAACGAGGAAAGGTCGATACGGATCAATGCCCATACTGCGATGGTATCGATGATGCAGCACATACCCTCTTTGCATGCGATAGGGTGAACAGAGATCATAAACCTCTACCTGCCCCAAACAGGAAAGATCTTCACTCCAGAAACTATGATGCAAAGCCTAGTAAAATCAGAAGAAGAAAGGATATATGCATATGAAGTAGCAAGGAACATAGTTGAGAGCAAGAAGAAATTTTTATGAGGATGATGTATCATTTGAACTATATCGAACATAGCAAGGAGTGGCTCAGTTAAAATTGTATAGAAATCGGAAGAAGAAAGTGGAGAGGAAGAACATGACCGAATAATCAATTCTGACAACCCACCTTACGAAGAGAAGAACAAAACATGGAAAGTACCGAAGAAACTTAGAGAGAAGTAAGGAAGGCAGAAGCAAGAATGAAGAAAGGAGGTCGTCTTCAAAAAATTACCAGTAGGATGGTTTAATGATGGTACTCGCCATGAATTCGATCGGCAACAAGTATGCACTTAAAACTTTAAAATTAAAACTGGTGTTACTTGAAACAGGGCAGCAACTTCAAACTGAATTGTGGTTATTAGATGTTTTCGTATTGGCAACAATGATTGTCTCAGTTAAAGTAACATTGAGTGCTGTGATATTGTATTCCATATTCAAGAAAACCCCACAATACCTATTTTTATGATTTGGGAAAACTTTTGAGTGAGTTGCCAATCATTTCATTGCTAATTATGACAAAAAAGTTCTAACTGATGATCGGCATCACGAAATAGTTGTACCTACTATTCTAGGTCTATACTTTTTCTTCTAACTTCAAATTGAGACTATACTCATCTTCAAATTCAGAATAAACGTAGATCAAAGATCGATAAACAAGTTCGAAATGGTGATGAAAAGAAATCGGAAATTGTTGTCTCCACAGAATGTTTGAAGTTGAAAAAATGCAGTTGGTACATCCGTTACCACCCCTCTACCATACCTGGGATTGAAGGACTACCTACAGTTACACAATATAATAGATCATAAGAGAGGTTGGTAGACGTTCCATATTTCAAAATATCTTCTGACGTAACAGACACGTATCCTTGAAAGTAATTCAAAGATATCATTTTTGTCAGATGAAGATTGCTTATTTTCGTCTACTGAAGAGAAATCAGAGAACTGTCTTACTGCAGGTTTTGAAACTCGAAAGGTAGTTCCTATTAACTGCACTGAAGTATTGCAAAATAGTTGCAGGTTATAAAGGTAGTATTGGCAACGATATCGTTCAAAGTACCAGAAGCCAAAGAGAGCGTGATTTAGCTTGCGCTGATTCTTTCGAAAGGAAATATCTTGCAGAGTTTAGGAAAATTGAAACTTTACCAGGTCGTGGGAAAAGCCAAAACGCAAAAGAACTAACCCAAAAAGAACAAGCGTTGCCGAAAATCGCCCCAAACCACACCAGTCAAATTGGTACCACCCCACATCGACAGCAATTTCCCCAACAAATGAAGTTGAATTGATCATTTTTACTTTTGTAGCCAATCAAGTGTTACCTGTCTTGTAATACTATTTCAAGCAGAGCAATTGATTTCACAATTAAATAATTGTATCTCAAGCAAAAATTAAGAAGTATAATCTGATTGGCAGCTATATTGCAACTTTGGTCAATTAATTTTCAGTTGCTCGGGTAGAGGGTGACGTGGAAATGTCAGTAGACTGTTGGTTACTTTTCTGGACTATCATAGGTACATGATACTTGTCAGAAAAATTGCTTTCACCAGTATTAGTCACAGCGCTCAGCAGGTGCTGCGAACCAAATTCTGAGGGTACAAAACTATATATGTATATGTTAGAAAGAGGTAGTATTTAACCCAGATATAACACCAGAATTATGGACAATCATAGGTGTTATACTACTACTACTACTTATAAGAGTGCTGCTTTTTAAGGGAGACTAATCAGTGACAGTTATTTTTTTTTCCAGTTACATTTCCAATTAACTCAAACATACCTATCATTAACTGTTCCAAACTAATTTTATCGGTTAAATGTGAGTTGCGTGTACGTGTGTAAATGACAATGATAAATGTGTGTGTGTGTGTGTAAATATAATGCGACTAAACAAAACATAAATCTTATGATATTAAAACTTAGTTGGTAGCGATTAAGCAATGCACGATATCTGTTTGCAAGTTTTCAGCGTTAATATTCTCTCTACTGTCGCTCAACAGCCGCAACAATTCTTCCTCTTGATCAGATATCCACCAATCGGTGTCAGAATCGGGCACCTGTCAGTCAATCAAAATATGCGCTCATCAGTACAAAAAAAAGTCCACCAATTCGTAGGCCAAAATATTAATTCAAATCCAACTAAATTCTATTTCCAGCGGGTTATTCTTATTATCACTCGTTTTATAATTAAATACGTAGGCCAAGATAGATGCATCAAAAATATAGAAAAAATTCTGGTGGACTTTAAATATGATCGTTTTTCAATTATAATTAAACGAAAATAAAAAAAAATAGCACATATTCAGCTGACTGCGTAAGTATTTTTTTTTAAATACAAACTACATAAAAGGGATATAAACATACAAATATAAACAAGAGAAAAAAAAAACAAATTAAATTAAAAAAAACGTATGTATAAAAGGAATGCATGTGTGTGTTTTCGTGTGAACATGTCGTTGTTATTGCGAGTTAACTATGATATTAAATGAGATAAGTGTAGTCATTTAAAGTCCACCCTGTATTATTTCAAAAAAATTAAGTAGCAAAAAAACAACAAAAACAAAATAACGATTAAAAAAAGGTAACACTTAAAAAACACACATGCAAAAATCAATATGGGTTATCGATATTAAGTACATTTTAAATTTTTAATTTAAAACAATAACGTTCAAATATATTTATAAGCTACGTTTATAGTGCTATCAATAAATTTATTTATGGTAGGTTATTGTTTTAAACTTGACATTTCGATATAAATTTGCTGGTAGTCCTGAATTTGCAAATTTGTGTATTACATTAAAATGTTGCCTATATTAGTTTATATTTTATTCTAAAAGTGCAAGCAATTTATAAGTTTTTAAAAGTTTCAAATTTGGCGCTTCTTTATCGTTCAGTGATCTTGAGAGTGATAGATTAAATAATTTCAACAATACATCCTTGTTTATTCAAGCCAATATTAGCATTCGTTTCGCTTTTAATTGAAATCGATTTCAGCGTTTGCTTGTGATCGATACACGTTTACAATACGCACAAGAGATGGCCCCACATGTTGTTGCCGAAACAGCAAGGAACATTTTTTATAAATATTTGGTTGGATAAGTTACCACAATGTTGGAATGCCCATCAGTTCAACATTTGTATCCCGAAACCCTTTTATGTACAGGGTGGGTAAATAAGCGAGGTAAGCGGCTGTATCTCAGAAACTAATGATCGTAGAGAGTTGCGGTAAAAAATTTTATAGGTAAAGTGGGCAAGGGAAAATGCTGGAAATTATTTTCAAGTTTCCAAGATGGCCGCCAATGGGCGTTTCCACCATCTTGAATTATATAAAGATACGTTTCTCGCGATTTTCTTCAATGAATATAACAAAAACGTATTTGCATTTTAATGTTAACTTAAAGTCAAACATTTTTTGTAAAAGCAATTTTTCTCTATCTTTCGAAATAAAGTGGTGGGGGTATTTGAATGTTGTTTTAAATAAATGCCTGTAACTTCGAAACGGCTTAATGGATTTGGATAAATTTGGTATCATTGAAAAGAGCATTACTTGGGCTTTTAGGTTTCTCGTAATCATGACAGTTATGACCTACACGGCCGCCGATAGAGGGCGTTATTCGATATTATAACCAAAATATTGGATTTTCTCAAAAAATTTAAATGCGATGATATGACTTTTTTTAGACTAGAAAATAAACAAATGACCAACCAATAAGCCTGCACAAGCCGCATCTTAATATGTTTTTCCTAACTCAAATTATTTAAAAAAATACTAAACCAGGAAAATTCATATATCCCCATTTAAAAATGCATCGCTTGCTTTCGATAAGAAGGCAAGTAGTAGGCCATGGAAATAAAAGACAAACTCCTCTCTAAAATATTCACAAGAAATGTCAGTTTATTTAGTGCTGTGATTTTAAGTCACACGTTTTCGTATTTGTAAGCGATTTTCGTTTTAAATAAACTTGTGGTCCTGAAAAGGACCGATTTTGAAAAAAGATTAATGTCTTCTGTGTTGCCTTCCGTTATATTTCACACATTTTTCCAGTCTTTCTTGAGTCGACTGAACCGCAGCCTCGATTTCTGCCGCTGATAGTTGACGAATTGAGTTTCGAATTCTGTTGTCCATATCCATTCCTGTTGCTGGTGGAGTTTGAAAAACAATGTCTTTTAAGCGTCCCCACAAGTAAAAATCAAGACATATCAAGTCGGGAGATCTTGCCGGCCAAGGAAATAGGCTTCCCCTTCCTATCCAGCGTTCTCGAAAGGTCCCGTTAATATGGTTTCGGACATTAATTGAATAATATGCCGGACAACCATCTAATTGCAGAAACATAGTTCTCCTAGTTGCGAGTGGCACATCTTCCAACAAAATTGGCAAATCGTTGATCAAAAACTCTAAGAAGCGTTTACTAGTTAAAGCTTGATCAAAAAAATAAAGTCCAATAATTCTGTCCCCAATGATACCGCACCACACATTTAGACTCCAGCGTCCTTGGTGCTGCACTTCTCGTAACCATTGCGGATTTTGAGGCTGCGGTTCTGTCGACTCAAGAAAGACTGGAAAAATGTGTGAAATATAACGGAAGGCAACACAGAAGACATTAATCTTTTTTCAAAATCGGTCCTTTTCAGGACCACAACTTTATTTAAAAGGAAAATCGCTTACAAATACGAAAACGTGTGACTTAAAATCACAACACTAAATAAACTAACATTTCTTGTGAATATTTTAGAGAGGAGTTTGTCTTTTATTTCCATGGCCTACTACTTGCCTTCTTATCGAAAGCAAGCGATGCATTTTAAATGGGGATATATGAATTTTCCTGGTTTAGTATTTTTTTAAATAATTTGAGTTAGGAAAAACATATTAAGATGCGGCTTATGCAGGCTTATTGGTTGGTCATTTGTCTATTTTCTAGTCTAAAAAAAGTCATATCATCGCATTTAAATTTTTTGAGAAAATCCAATATTTTGGTTATAATATCGAATAACGCCCTCTATCGGCGGCCGTGTAGGTCACAACTGTCATGATTACGAGAAACCTAAAAGCCCAAGAAATGCTCTTTTCAATGATACCAAATTTATCCAAATCCATTAAGCCGTTTCGAAGTTACAGGCATTTATTTAAGACAACATTTAAATACCCCCCACCACTTTATTTCGAAAGATAGAGAAAAATTGTTTTTACAAATAATGTTTGACTTTAAGTTAACATTAAAATGCAAATACGTTTTTCTTATATTCATTGGAGAAAATCGCGAGAAACGTATCTTTATGTAATTCAAGATGGTGGAAACGCCCACTGGCGGTCATCTTGGAAACTTGAAAATAATTTCCAGCATTTTCCCTTGCCCACTTTACCTATAAAATTTTTTACCGCAACTCTCTACGATCATTAGTTTCTGAGATACAGCCGCTTACCTCGCTTATTCGAAGAGGAATTTTTTTTTGAAAAAACGCAAAAACAGGTCGATTTTTAATTTAAAGGGTACATCATGTCCACAACTTTCATACATCATTTCCCTCCCCTCCGTCATTTTAACCAGTGTACATCATTAAAAAGGATGGAGAATTCAGCAGCGTCATAGTTTAGACATTTACTTGTTATAATTGTCAAGTACATGCTGTCATTAAAATTAAATCAAGTTTTAACGAGTAAAACATAAAATGGTGTACTATCTATTCAGGGGAGAGTGAAAATAGTTGCACTGTATGTTAAAAATAATGAAAATGCCAACAGAACCACTGAAATATTCAATGCACAGCACTCAAACAAACACCTACTTACATCGAAAGTATGATTTGGAACTAATTTCAAAATTTCGCGAAACAGGATTTGTACAAAATAAAAAACGCTGCATAGAAAACCCAGTAAGAAACAAAGCAACAGAAATAATTGGTTGTTGGTCCATTTTCTTCTACGCTGTAATTTAAATGGTAACATGTATCTGGAATTACTTCGAGACACTATTGATCCAATATATATAAATAATTCCACTCGTTCTTCGGACTCGTGGAATTAATATTTGGCAACATATCTCGTGTCAAGCCAGCGATTATCGATAATCACAAAACCACTCGTTGCATTATGCATGATAAGTTGTGATTACTTGTGGACGTTCCAAAATCCGGAGGAAGTGGTACAACTAATGATGGCAATACTGCTCGTTGTTTGATTAAAAATGTAGAACTCTCCTCTCAAATAACGGTGGTTGATAAAACTATTATCGAAAGGTTTCGCGCAATTTTGCAGCCAATTTCCTGTGGATACGAATTAAATTCCGACAAGTTTGATCTCTATGCCAAAGAGACGGCAAAAATATTGATAAGTACCTCCTTACCCTTGGTATTTCATGCCAGTTTCGGTCCATAAGTTGCTAATTCATGGAAGTGAAATAATAAATTCTCTAATGATTTTAATAGGTAGGTGAATTATCAGAGAAGGCACATGAATCCAAGTTTAGAGATTTTAAAAACTTCAGACAATCATATACAAGAAAAAATTCGCGTATAAAAACTAACAGGGATCTAATAAATATATTGCTGATATCTTTTGATCCATATATAAGAGGATTACGAAAATTGCGGGTCAAAAGTAAAAGTAAATTAGGTTTGTAAGTACTATCCTTAATAAAAACGCCAAATATTTCAATATCATCTGATGCACACTTAGAGAGTGAAACTGATGACACTAGTGATGATATAGATAGTGACAAGGACACAATAGGTTCTTCCGATAGCGACTATTGAAAATAAATGTGTACATGTATATCTGTAGGTGTGAATTAGAGCCAAGGGTGACCCACATATATTTGAACAATTAAATTGTGTTACAGCACTGCTATCTGTGGATAGTAGCAAGTTAATAACATCTGCTTAAGGTCTAGGTACCATTTTTACCGACCATGCACTCGACCGCCAAAAGCCAGTCGATCAGCTGTTCCGAATGCAATAACAGTCGAATTCGGAGTTCGCAGAGTTCCAGCAACAAAATCATATCGCGTTCATTTCTAGTGTTGTTTGAGAATTTTTGTGGTAAGTACGTTGTTAATTAATGTTTTTAAAGTAGAATACCATTAGATTAACTGATAAATTGAGCAAGTTGTTTTTATCTGTTGTCACACTTGCCCGATGCAAAATGGCCGCAGAGGCAAGTGTCGCGCAAGTGTCTACGCTATGTCACACTTCCCCCAAGTCATCATTTTGTTCTTTTTCCAGAAGATGGTCCGCAGCTATGGTCGTAAGAAGTCTCCGCCTACCTACAGCAATGAAAATTTGGAAGAGGCAGTACAAGCTGTACGTAGCGGTACTCTAACCGCTCTAACGCTGTAAAGAGCATCTAAAGTGTACAAAATCCTCAAAAATACACTTTTTTATCATCTAAAAGGCACAAGAGGCCAAAAGAGGTCAATTGGAGGTAGAGCACGTACTCTCCCATATGATGTCGAACAAAAAATTGCTGAAGATATCAAAACAATGGAAAAGTGGGGTTTTGGGCTGTCGACACGGGAGGTTCTTGATTTAATAGGAAGTTATGTGAAAGAAAACAACATAAAGACGCCGTTTAAAAATGGTGTACCCGGACCTGACTATTTCATTAGATTTTAAAATATATTTAACTTAAGCCAGAAAAAACCAAAGAGTGTGGAGGTTGCTAGAAGACGAGCCATGGATCCCTTTATAATAAATGATTACTTCACTATTCTCAAAGAACAGATCCAAGATGTTCCTCCATCGCAAATATATAATATCGAAGAAACCAGTTTCTGCCTTGATCCATCTCGTATAGAAGTGGTTGGAGAGAAAAGAAAAGCGGCTCACAGGGCCACAAGTGGACCGGAGAGAGAAAATATAACAGTACTTCTTGGTGGCAATGCTGTCGGGGAACAGCTTCCATCATTAATTGTGTTCAAGGGAAAACACCTTTCGAACAGTTGGATTCCTAAAGAGGAATATCCCGGAATAATTTATTCTGCTACAAAAAATGGGTGGATGGAAAGTGTCACATTTAAAAAATATTTTGAAAACAATTTTCTACAACACATTGTTAATGGGAGACCAGTTGTATTAATCTACGATGGACATGCTTCTCATATTAGTATTCCCTTAATAGAAAAGGCCATTGCTAACAATATAATTATTTTAAAATTTCCACCCCATTCCAGTCACTTACTGCAGCCAATGGATTATGTGTCTTTAAATCGTTAAAAATGGCGTGGGATGCAGAAGTCATAAAGTGGCAAAGAAAACACTATGGCATGAAAATACCCAAAGCAACTTTTGCCACCATAATTTCCTAAATATGGTTGCAATCAAACCCGTATAACAAAGAAATCATCCCCGCTGAGAAGTTCAACCAGGAAGCATACAGAAGGTGGATTGATTTCGAGGAGAGTAAAAGCGGCGAAGAAATACATAGTTCAATATTATTCCGAATGAGGATGCAGTACAAACTACTCCCGACAATAAAAAAATGCAACCTGCGCCAAGCGACGACACAGTACAATCTACCGCGGCCCCAATCTTAGACGAAATATTTAAGGAGGGGGATCTTGGCAAACTAAACAACCTAGGCGACGAAGAAGCTAACCTATTAGCAAGAGAGTTTTGCGGTATAGGGATGAGCACCCTAAAAAAAAGAACTCAAAGATAGAGAGGAGAGGCTCAGAGTATCCTTCTGGGAGAATCTCCCTCGTTTGAGACATTTTCTTGGAAACTACAACAAACATAGAGCAAAGACCTTGCTAGAACTTGTAGTAGAAACAGGCGACGCATCCTCACAGGCTTTGTCACCTTGGGGAACACATGACAAGAATTGGTTTTAAGCAGAATAGCAACTGCAGGTTCTGCGGGGCGTAGGATAAAAATCTGGAGTACTTGATATCTAACTGCAGAGCTATTATGGAAACCCGAGCCAATTATCTCGGAAAAGACGTCCTAGACGAAGAAGAAATATGTTCTCTGAATCTATCACACTTATTGTAGTTTATTAAAGCTTTTAGACTGGATGTGGAGCTCTGAGACCGGGCAAACCCCAGCAGGAATCAGTAAAAACGACAATAGTATGCACAAAGAAACACTTTCGGACGTTAGGTAAGTAGAATTCTGGAATTTGGGCAACGGTCACTGCTCTGTGGTGAAAGACCATCATGATGTGCAAGTCTCAGCAAGCAAAGCAGAAGTTGCCGTAATCATACGTCAAACTATGAAAAATACTGCAGCTTCACTAAATTGCACTTTTAAAAATAAAATAAGAAACTAATTCTCGTAAAGCTACCATAATCTCCACATTATTATGTATAACCTTATGCTTTCTATATACAATTACCGCATTTTTTTTAGTAAGTTTCAATTCAAACATATATTATCACTATTCATATTTAATTAATAGAAAATTAATTAATTAATTAATAACAAACATGCTACTCTATAATACCCAATTAGTAAAAAAAAAAACAAACCAATATTTATACAATTGGTATTTAAAATAACAATCGACGGCAGCTTACCTTCGCACTGTCTTTTAAATGCGCCATCGTCGGATCATTAATCGGTTTTCCACTCGCAGCTTTCGTTGCGTGAATCAAATCACCTAAAGCACTAGCGACATCTTTGACGGCGTTGATCAACATGACTTGGGAGTCGGGATTATCGGCACCCAAACTAGCAGCACCGAATTTGACAACCTCCGCTAATTGTACTGGAAGAAATAAATTTACGCGAATATATCATTACATATTTCGATCATTCTAACTTACCGATGGTTGTAACAGCGTTTTGAGCCGCCACAGCTAATTGCTCTTGAGATGAAGCCGCGCCAGCTACTAGAGTCTTAGTATCCTCAACGAGAGCTTTAGCGGTTTTCAAGATATTTTCGCGGTGATCGGCGAACGATTCGTTCTCGTTTTCGGGGTTTAGATTGCCGGCGGTGGCGAACATGATGGTGGTGTCTAAATCGCCGATTATACCGGAAACTGTGGATGCTGCGTTGATACAGGCTTGAGTACCGCGCGAACCTGATTGTAATGTGGCTAATACACGAGATACCTGAAATATAGTCGCCTTCAATTAGATATAAACTTATAAATTTTATAAATAATACCTTTTCTGTAACATTCTTCGAGTAATCAGCAATTTCTTGCATAGCATGCTCATCTTTTCGAACTTGACATTGATCTCCGGCGTGAACTAATTCGACGCAAGCGCCGCCTAGAGCTTGAACGACTTCTTTAAGACGCATTGCTACTTCCCCGTTTGTCGAGGCTGCCGCAGCTCCGATACTATCGTTAGCTAATTGGGCGTATTTATGCGAGAGATCAGCGGATAAAGGTGCCAAACGTTGAGGTTCTAAAGCAGCTTTCGTAGACTAAAATATAAAAATTAATATATAAACGAGAATTTCTAAAGATGTTAAAAACTACCATTTCACTCGCGATTTTCGCAATATCTTTAGCACATTCCACCATTCTAGTTTGATAATCGACATAACTATCGCCTTCGGCTATAATCAGGGAAGCTCTTTGATCTGAAAGGCGATTCATCGCTCTAGTTAAATTGTCTACAACGCCGGATACGAATCCGCTTTGAGTTGATATAGTTTCTAAGGTGTTGACTAATTCTTGCAAGGCGTCTTTGGTTAATGCGGCGCATTCATCGATTTCCGGGTGCAGATTGGTAGCCTAGAATTATTTCGAAGTTTAATATTTTTAAACATGAATATGCGATTGAATGGTTTTACTTTAGAATTGCCTCCACAATCCTTAGCGGCGCCGATTAGTTGAATTGCCGATTCGGTAACGGATTTAGCCTGGTTTAAGATCTGTTCTTGCTGCTTCGATTTGTTGATGTTGGAGGCAGCGCTTATGCTACCTTGAACTAAAGGCTCGAAATATTGTGCCTAAGAAAATAGTGTTAGATAAATTTAATTTTAAAGATAATATCTCCATGTAATTGCCCTATAAATTCTGTCGTTTCAAAATATGATTCCAAAAAGATATAAGACGTAATTTTCAGTCTGAAGAGGCAGGTGAGGGTTAAGAATACGTCAAAGTTCATAAATGCAAATTTTTGCCACACATCTAGTGTTATTTTGATTAAATTTGAGATTTTAACTGGTAAGCAACTTTAGCCATATTGTCGAAAATCTGTTTCATTTTGTGCAGAGCAACTATCCGGGAAGGGAGAGGGGGTGGTAAGCTCCATAAGCTGTATTGTTTGCCTGACTACCGCTGCAACTTTTGCTACGTAGATTGTGTTTTAAATGTGTTCAAATAAAATTCAAGCTTTAGATGAAATAGTTATATTCAATGAACTTATTTTGATTTAGAAGTGTTTAACCAAGATTTCTTTAAATACATAGCTTTAGTATTTGGGATAGCTGGAGCATACTGTAAAGCAGGACTTCCCAACTAGGGAGGCACGCCTCCCATGGGGGGCGTCGAGAAATATCAAGAGGGGGGATATCGGTACGTCTACATTTCCGAAGAACGCATAGGTAAATTAGGTAACTGTTCCGAATTGCCATTCAATCGCTGTTATACAAGTTTCGACAAGTCACAACACGACATGAGACGCACACCTCCGCCCCACCCTCCCGCTTGCATCCATCTATGACTCATAAAACAATTGGGGGTCATACCCGCTTCTGTCAATAGCTCGTTCGCATAAAAAGCTAAAAGTTGCGTTTCAAATCGTTAAGTGCTTCAAAACTTCATTTGAAATAGCGTTCTTGATATCAAAACAAAAGAAACCTCACACTGTCGGGGACGATTTAATCGAACCATGTATCCTTAAAGCCACGAAAATAATATTAGGAGAAGAATCAGAGTAAAAAATGAAATCAGTATCTCTCTCTAATAACACAGTCAAGCGAAGAATTGACGATATTGCATCAGGCAAACTATCACCATCTTTTGCCATTAGTTGTGATGAGTCCCCAGACATCGCTAATTGTGAACAACTAATCATTTATGTTAGATATGTCAGCGGAGATCACATTGTTGAAGAGATTTTCCACTCAGAATCATTATCAGCAGGCACGAAATCTGAAAATATATTCAATTCAATATCGGTCTTCATCGAAAGAAATGACTTGGATTGGAATAAACTCATTGGACTCTCCACTGACGGCACCCCTGCAATGATAGGCGTACTATCAGGCTTGGCTCAAAAACTTAAGGAAAAGAACCCCGTGTTATTAATTATTATTATTATTATAAAGATCATAAACTACATCAAAAGTGATGCATTGAACAGTCGGTTATTTACTTTATTTTGTGAGGATCTCGATTCTGATCACAAGGTCCTCCTATTCCACACAGAAGTGCGCTGGTTATCAAAAGACATGTTAGCTCGCCTTTATGAATTAAGAGAAGAGGTTATCCTCTTTCTTGAATTCAAAAAAAATAATCATTTTAAGCAACTATTCAAAGATGAAAAATTTCAGTGGAAGCTGGCCTATTTGGCTGATATATTTGAGGCCCTGAATCAGCTAAAATTGAAACTTCAGGACAGAAATTGCGCTTTGATTAGTAACTATGATCAAACATTATAATCCCCCTCTTAAAACCTGGCAAAATGAACGATCTTGCATCCTCTTATAGACGGATTAGCATGGCCTCATGTCTGCTGAAAACCCTAGAATCCATGATTAAGAATAGGTTAGAGTGGTGGGCAGAGAACAACAGCCTCCTTCCGGACTCTCAATTCGGCTTCAGAAAAGGACGTAGTACAAGAGATAGTATATCGATCTTTTTATCTCACATCTATCAAGCATTTATGAAGAAGGAATACTTCATTGCAGCCTTTTTAGATATTAAAGGGGCGTTTGACCATGTGAACTGGAGTATTTTGGTGTCAGGCTTAAAAGAGTTTGGGTGACCCGACAAATTGATAAAATTAATCATGAATGTTATCACAGAGAGGTCCCTGACTGTCAAATTTCACACCACTACAGAAGGTCCTAGAAATAATTCAATAGGGTTGCCACAAGGCTTAGTACTGAGCCCTTTGTTATATGCGGTTTATCCATCTACACTGGAGGCCACAGTGAACACAATTTGTCCGATTTTGCAATTTGCAAATGATATAAGTAGTCATTTTTTTGTCAGACATTGATATAAATGAGGACATTTCGGGGCTTGGAGGGTTGGAGAAGGCAAAAAGTTGGGTAGAAGCAAACAATTTACAAATTTCAAATTCTAAATGTCGTGCGGATGTGGTACTAGGTGACTCAATTATTTCATTCAGCTCTGAAGTAAAATTTCTGGGTATTACAATAGATAATAAACTTTGGGGGTTTGATTCAGAAATCGACTACTTAATCTCTAAGTGTTCAAAGGGGTTAAACATCCTTGAAGAATTAACATTACAAGTGCGGAGATGATTGCCGTATTTGAAGCTCTGAAAATAGTAGAAGAAAGTAAATCTTTGATTTTTTGAGATTCCCAAAATGCTTTGTTGGGAATCAACAAAACAGGTATCAACGCCTCTCTGGGTCAAATAGTAGCAACAATTAAGGTAAAATACCATACGCTTACAGAAAGAGGATTTATTATAAAATTCGTTTGGATACCTAACCAGTCTAACCACAGAAAAATTAAAGGCAATGAATCAGCAGGTAGCCTTGCAAAAAATGCGACTAAACTGAATGAAACCAACTTCACTACCAGATATTCTTAGGACATGCAATAAGGAAATAACTGCAGCTTGGCAAGAGGAATGGAACAGATTCACAAGATCCACAGCGAAAGATTATGTCAAAATTTGTTAACATAACACCTTGGTTTGAGAAATCTAACCTATCTAGATCTCATATTGTTACATTTACAAAAATGCGATTCAATCACTGTCACATCCCTTTCCACCTAAACAAAGTTAAGACCAACGATTCTCCTAACTGTTTAGTTTAGCAGCAATCGCGATAACGTGTGCGCTGTGTGAAAAGAGCATAAACAGAACAGACGATTATATATGTTGCAAAAGACATTGTGAAAAGAATTTCCATATTAATTGTGTTAACATAACAACAAGTGAATTAGTCTCAATGAAGCAAAACAATAAATTAAAAACATGGGCATGTAAAACATGCGAAGCCAGAGATGATGTCCGGAATATAATGGTAGATACGACTAATGTGGATTTTGCGCTTGAAGATATTATTTTAAGTGCTGTAAATAAAGCGATCCAAATGTTAACAGATACAGTTATTGTATCCTTGCAATTTGAAATTACAAATCTTAGAAATCAAAATAATATCTTATCAGAAGAAATTACAAAAATGAAAGATACATTAAAACAATCAAATGTAGCCGAATCGGAAGGTAACATCGATTCAGAAACAGCAAAAATTACAGGCACAAAACATCTCAAGAATTCAAAAAAATTACAAATAGAAAAACCCATAACTGATCGTACATATAGCAAAATATTACAAAAAGGCACTGAACTAATAAACTACAGTAACAGTCAAAAACAAGAGAACAATGTGATACTCGTGCAAACTAATAATGGTGAGCAACAAAACCAAACCGGAGCTGTAAGAAAAATAAGAAATAAAACAATAAGTTCAACAATTGAGGGTCGCGATGAGAATAGAACTAACGAAGATGAATTTACGCCAGTAGTTAACAGAAGACGTCGTAACACGCAACAAAATACAATAAATGGAACAGGTACAAATGGTGCACTTAAAGGTGCGGTATTTTATAGTCACTTGCATGTATATGGCTTGGAGGCCCAGCACAACTTGTATGGATATAGTCCAACACCTCAAAACCTGTAACGTAGACGTTATCTGCGAACAAATGACAGCTAAATATCCCTCCCATATTCGTCAAATTAAAATATCCGTGCCTACAACAAAATTGAAAGAAGTTCAAAATCCAGAATTATGGCCCGCGGGAGTCAAGATAAATCGTTTTTTAGCACGAATTCAACAACCATCAAATATGAAGTAAAACTATCCGCTTTATCCAAAATGTTTCAAATATATCATCAAAATGTACAATGCCTGAATACCTGCATCCATGAACTTCAAGAAATCCTCCTAACTACACCATGTGAAGTCGTTTGCATTACCGAACATTGGCTAACTACCCAACAATTAAATTATGCGGTACTTGAGGGGTATGAACTAGGCTCATCATTTTGCAGAGAACGGAAGAAACACGGTGGAAGTGGTATATATGTCTCCAAAAAGTACGTGAGCAGACCTCTGGAAACTTTAAATGAATTAAGTAAACTCTATGTTTTCGAATGTTGTGCGGTAGAAATTGACTTTAGTAGCGCTAAAATTATTGTTATCTGTATTTATCGATCACCTTTAACCATTGTAACACAGGTAACAACAGGTTTTTCTTATCATCTTGCAAATTCACATGTAATATGAATAATACCACTAATAAAGACCTGACCATCTATCGAAGATATAGCGAAACAGCAAAACTGAATTTTGCACTGGTCTTGAAAATGAATCTTGAACACTGTGTATCAAGCCAACAACGTAGACACTAAATACAAATACTTTATGTCAACATTTCTATCCCATTTTTTCCTAAACGAAAAATACAAATTCACTCAAAGACTTGTATCAAATCTCCCGAAGACAGAACTTATTCTATTTCCTGAAAATAAAATTAAGATTACATCAGGTTAGATCCTAATTTCGCAATAAAATTAAGATTACAGTTTCTGTCCACATACAAAAGTGAAGAACCTCGGTATAATATTAAATATTCAATTTTGCCGAACATATTAATATGTGCATCCAGCGCGCTTATTCTTCACAAAAGCCATCTATGAATAGAATGTTTTAAACTCTAAAACAAAGGTACTTCTCTGTGAATCATTAGTTCTTCGCATTTTAGCTTTTGTGATGTTTTATATGATTCCTGATCATCTATCTATGCAAAGTAAATTCAGAAAGCGCACTCATGTCTAACTTATTTTTGGTAATAATACATTTCACAAACTAAGTAGCCAACTGGCTTTCTAAGAACCGCAGGCTACTTCATTCTGCTACACTATATCATGGCATCATCACCACGGGTCAGCTATTACTTATATAATAAAATAAAATTCAGATCGGATGTTCATAACTTAATATTCGCTTTAAAACTCCGCCTGAATTTGGAGCAATTCAAGAAGTGTTTCTCCTATCAAATTACGTCTATTTACAATTCAATTCCGATGAAAATAAGATCGGCAGTATCAATCACAACGTTTAAATCTAGATATCTTTTGCATCTTTGGAAGGTAGCAATGTTAAGACCAGGCAATACATAGTCGAAATCTACCTTACAGGCATTTATCTAGTTTTGTCTAATTTCCCATTTGCATCATTCTGCTCTCTTTGGGACTGGGTGGAAATTTTCGACTAAACGAAAATCCTATTTCCTTTTTGTTTACTCTTTAGTATTACATCTTAATGTTACTGTTTGGGAAATAAAATTGTCCAGTCGTACTTGCCTCCAAAAACCAAGTTGAGCTATATCAAACACTATCAATACATCAACCGGAACTAATACCTATATAGAAAAGTATGCAAAAGCAGCATCGAGCGTTATTACTGAAAACAAAAAAAGATCACTATAATCACAGAATAATCACATCAAGTAATAAATCGAAAGAGATGTGGAAAATTATAAAAGCTGAACCAGCAGCCCCGCAATATCCTGCCAACTGATTGTGATATACATATTTTAGCAGATAAATTTAATCAACATTTTTCCAAGAATGAAATATCGCAAAACATTCCACCACAGAACAACTTTGGCGCAATAAGTACAAATACATCATTTTTCTTCTTCCCAGCTACTGCTATAGAATTGATAAACTGTACGAGAAGTATAAGAAACACGCAGTCTAGTGGTTATGATGAAGTTCCAGTACACCTAATCCAATTATGTATACCTAAAATTGCCGCACCCTTATGTGATATTCTCAATACTTGCTTTTTGACGGGAGTTTATCCACAAGAGTTGAAAATAGCTGTAGTAAAACCTCTCTTTAAAAAAGGAAATACCAACAACTTAGGTAACTATAGACCTATCAGCTTATTAAATAGCTTTTCGAAAATATTTGAGCGCTTAATAGCAACTCGTTTGTATGACTATTTCCATAAACATAATTTGTTCCAATCTTTTCAACACGGCTTTACAAAGGGAAAATCTGTAGAAACTGCTCTCTTTCATTACACAGAAAGAATATTAACAATGCTCGAAAATCGAAAAACACCATGCGGTATATTTTTGGATATAAGTAAAGCCTTCGATAGTGTCAACTATCGTATCTTACTTGGTAAGTTGGAATTATATGGTGTACGTGGTATAGCACAAGACCTTTTAAAATCATACCTAACAAATAGGACGCAAATACCAAAAATTACGCTGAAGAACCCAGCCCTGTAACTTATCAAAGGGAATAGTGCAAGGCAGCATTTTAGGACCACTGTTATTCAATATCTTTATTAACGATATATATACCACAGTATTGGAATCTGAGCACTTATTGATTAATTATGCAGATGACACAAATCTGCTAATAAGTGGCAACGGTACAGTTCACCAAGCTGAAGAATGCCAAAAATATTATGTGTATTTAAAAGAATGGTTCCTTAGCAACAACTTAGTTTTAAATGAATCAAAAACGGTATGCATGATTTTCAAAACACACAGTAATCAACCCGTACCTCAAGTTATAAAATTAAACGAAAACGTATACGAAACTGCAACATCCATGAAGTTTCTAGGCGTATATTTAGATGACTGTTTAAAATGGACAACCCACGTGGAGCAACTCTGCAAGAAATTAAATAACATTTGCTACGGTATAAGAACAATAAAACCTATTGTAAATATGTCAGTTCTAAAGACCATATATTACGCAACTTTTCAATCGAACCTTAGATAAGGTATTTTATTATGGGGACAAATCCAAAACATAAATAGAATATTTAGAGCTCAAAAAAGAGCAGTTAGAATACTGTGCAATATAAATCTACGAGGGACATGCAGAGGAATATTTAGGAAACATAAATTACTCACTGTCCACGCCATATACATTTACGAATGCACAATGTTTTTTGTTAAACATAGACATCTTTTTAACGAAGCTTCAAACACGCATCAATACACGACTCGCTATAGACAATTAAACATGTTCCCAATTCATCGTCTTACAGTTACAGAAAAAGGATTGTATTATTCTAGCCTAAAGATCTATAACAAATTACCGGGCTTAATAAAATCAGCACCCACTTTGAATATTCTAAAAAATAGGTTATTAGAATTTTTAGTTAATTTAGAACCTTATAATATAAATGAATTTTATAATTTGTAATATACAATTATGTATTGACGTTTTCATGTACACCTGTATGTGTTATCTGAAATAAACTTATTATTATTATTATTATTAACTGTAGTTATGGTAAAGTGGGTGATCTGCAACATTTATTATTTGAATGTTCAGTCCAAACTAATTTATCGAATGATCTCTACAGGAAACTAATCAGCCAAAACTTGGAATCATCGTTAAACGTGTTCTCCGTCTTAGAAAATACAAACAAAGAAACGATTATGAATGTTATGGAATTCTTAAAGAAGACCAACCGTAAACTTTAAAATCCTGCTTGCACAGTAAGACAACTTGCTTTGCTTAATATTGCATGCCACTGTTGAAGCAGAAATAGTTATATTTAATATTAAACTTAACTCTACCATATTCGTACATCCTTACAGATATCCTTCCCGAATTTAAACGTGTGAGCGTCAACCAAAGACAATTCTATGACTTTATATTACAAAAGTGACTGGTTGAAATGGACCAATCCGGAGACAAATTAAATTGAGAAGAAGAAGAAGAACCATCTTTAATAAGAATACTTTGTTTTTGAATTCGTCTTAAGAATTCTATTTATTTAATTGGAATCAAGGCGAAGTTTTCTTTTCCAGGATGTTGTAATAGAAGTAATTCCTCACAGAGTATCTTGATGACAACAAAATTGACAGCTTCGCTGTTGAAAGTTACCGCTTTTGTGGAGAGTGTTCAAGTCATGTTAAGTAGGAAGCTATAATCTTATGTTTAACGTATGAAAAATTGTTGATAAAATACATGTCAAATGTCAATTTCTTCCACTGAAGAAGCGGAGTCATCTACTAGTATGGTATGTGTGTGAAAGCCTCAATTTTCCTTCATGATGGTAAAAGCACTTACATACTAACTTAATTTCGAAGATGTTTCATTTGACAGAAGAAAAAATTGCGAGTTTTGATTTAGCTTCGAAACGAACCATATTCTAATACTGTCAGAATTTAAGGCACAATATTATAGTTACATAATTACCAATTGATTAACAGAATGCCCAATATTCTCGGACTCGAACTTAGCAGCTTGCTTCAGCGGCTCAATCGTATCGACAAGCTCAGCGGCAGCTCGCGCAACCTGTTGATTACACGCTTGAAGATTAGTTCCACGTTTCGCCATAGTCTCATGGATGACTTCCATTGACGCCACGTCCAGAGCTTTAAGATGATTCGTCAAGGCTTCAGCAGCGGTATCGCATTCCGATTTTCCAGGAGCTTTATCCCTAGATATCACATTGTTTTATATATGTATTAAAAAAATACAATCAATTAAAAATATTAGAGTTGGACTTACAATATGCTCGATATTAATTTTTTAATTGCATCGGAAACGTTCTTAGAATTACTAGCGAATTGATGCCAAGTTGGCGGATCCTTCGGCATGACGACCAAACTTTTAGCGGCGCGGATCACAGCGCAAGAACTATCGATAATTTTCCTGCCGGCATCCACAATTGGCTCCTGCGCTTGTCTAGCTTGATGTGATATTTTAGCTGGGATGCTAACGAACTCGCTGGAATTGGCGTAAACGCACAGATTCTCAACAGCCTCTGCGAATGAAATTAAAAGCGTAAAATAATATTGGAAGTATTAAAAATAAAATTAATTTCGTCTTACCTAGAAGAGGTTTAGTAGCTTCTGCGCATCGTTGTCGATTTTCTTCGTTGTAATTCGTGTCTAAAGCTTTGATTTCTTTCACCAAATTTCCAGTCGAATTAGCCACGTTCTTGGCGCTTTGGACGAAATGCCTTTTCGCGACTGGATTCGTAGTTTTATTGCTGGCATTTCTGCAAGCGTTGCAGAGGGCGCTCGTGTGTTTAGCAATCGTTGTCGCTGCTGTTAATATTTGCGGTTGGGCGCTTATCGGTGAAGCTAATTGAGCGCAACTTTGTCTGATCGCTTGCGAAGCTCTTGCGAATTGGGCTTGATCGACGAGACCAGGACGACCAGCTGTGCTACTCGGATCGGATACACCAACCTAGAGTATAATTCTAAATTAAAAAAGTCTCTTAACGAGCTCGAGTATAGCCGCGATTATATCGTGAAGGGCGCTAGCAATTACAAAGGATACGACGTCACGAATGACAGAGCGAAGTAAAGAATTCTAATAAAGTAAAAATGGGAGCTTTTGGATCAAATATAAAGGTTGCAGCCGACGCACAGTGGGGTATTTTGCCATTCTAGGCGGCCAAAAGACATTTTCAAAAAACCCAAAGCATGTTGAAGACATCGGTTACTTAGAAAGTTAAATAAACAGAGAGCAATACGCAACCTTTCTTGGTCTCTCATCGGCTACGCATGCGCGGTTGTTTTAATTGACAGTTTTTGGAAGAAGGATGATTTCCAGCCCAATATTTTTGAAAAATTTGCCATCCTCACTCCACCAATAGCACTAAGTGCAGACAGTTCTCCACTGCAGTTTTTTGAACTACTGTTATCATCTGATATTGTGGAAGATCTTACTAAATTCTCGAACATGTATGCTGTAAAAAACAATGCACAAAACTGTAATGTCTCTGCTAACGAAATATATGTGTTTATTGGAATTTTGTTTTTATCCCTTTACCAGGGAGACGAATGTACTGGGAAGAGAGCGAGGACGTCCACAATAACCTAGTGTCCCAAGCAATTTCTAGTATTCGACGTAACAGGTTTTGCCTGAAAATGATAAAATGAAATTTCTACTATTCTCCATGCTGCCGACAATGATAATTTGCCTGAAAATATATTAAAGTGATAAAATGGGTAAAATTCGATCTCTGAATTGAAATTTGCCAGGGTACAAATAACAAACAATTTTTTTGAAATACGCAAACTGCCTGATAGTTCAATTTTCGTTTTACTTCGATTCTCCGCAAAACTTTGCCGCTAGAAAGCTTTGGTGCTACAGCACCACAAAAATTGGAAAAATGTCCTCTAGTGACCCCAACATGGGCTAGTAAAATTTTAATCTTAACCTTCATTTTCTTCCTGACAGAAGAGGAATCAGCATTTCTTCAGGAATTTCTAATGTTAAATATGTTTTTTGTACTTCAGGACTCTAATTTTTTAATTCTTTATAAGTCGTGCTGCAATTAGAACAAACCATCGCACTGTCTCGAAATCGATCAAAACATAATGGTAAAAAAACTCTTCCCCATTTGCATATATTTTCAGAGCATTTTTTATTTTAGTGTCATCCAGTGGGTCAAACAGACCTGTGATTAAATCGCTGCGATAAAATGACCTGGCCTGGAAAAGAAACTAATTGGAGATATACCTTAAGACTAAATGACGAGATAAAGAACTTGACAAATTTAGAGGAAACATTAAATACCGACAGTACAGCAGTTAGGTCAAAATTTGTAATTCGAGTGAAAAAAGTAAAAGAAGAAAAACAGAAGAACTTCGTAACAGATGATGAAATGAATTAAATTACAAACTTCGGAAAAATAGATGCTTGAATATTAATGAAACAAGTTTTCTTCTCCAAAGCGAGCTGAAAATCAAAGAAACCGTAAAGAAAAGTAATGAAAAACAACTAACGCCATTGTTAGTTTTTTTTCAATGTTTGTGAGTGCTGACTTGTCTCAGAGAAATACCAAATAATTAGAAACACAAATAAAAAATGTTTCCCCAGTTATATCCTGCTGCGAAAAGTAAAAAGTGACTGTTATCCGCCGAAAGAATGGTTTGAAGTGACCGAAACGTGCGCCGAGGCTTACTGGATCATTGTTAATAGATTACAAACATCTTTGAAAGATGTTATTTACAAAAACTTGAAAACGTCACACATTGCAGCTGATTTGTAGGCGAAATTCAAATAAAGAAAAAATGCCACTGATGCCATTATTTTTCAAAGTAGTTTTGTACCACTTCGACTAATTTGTACTAAACAAACAATTTTTAACCATATTACAAACATATTCTCATATAAACTCCCTGTGAAAAAGTGGCAGCTAAGAACAAGATGCCGTGCCACGAGCTACTTTGGCTCTACGTCCTTCTTTGCCCTAAAGCAAAATAAAATGAAACGCGTTCCATTGAGCGATTTTCGCAGTATCTGAAAAATTTTTTTTGGTTCCGCTAAGTAAGCATCAATCAAACTGCCTGATAGTTCAAGTGATTCTCCGGTTTGAATTTGTGTGTCTAGTGTAAACATTTTTAATCTTAAACTTCTTCCTGCAGAAGACGCATTTCTTCAAATTTCTAATTAAGTTTTCATTCATTTCGTGCATTAAAACGCTGTGAAACACAACGTGTCTTCCCATTTGCATATATCTTTAAAATCAGTTCTGGTAACCTGTAATCGACCTACTTTGGTCCAGACTTTTTCGGGCCAAAGTAGGTTGTACCTTTATAAACCCGTTATTTGTAGAGGTAAAGTTTTACAAGTTGCTTGAAATAAATATACAGGGTTTTCCATGAGTGGGACATAGGAGAATATTACGGTTTTCGGTGAATATTATCTCCTAAAACTAATCCATTTAAGTGCCGAATATTATAACTGGGTTAACAATTCATTTCCAAATCATAGTACAAAGAAAATCATTTTAATAAAGCCAAAAAAATTATTATTTTTAAACCTATTGTACGTGAATTCCTATTAGGCTTTTAACACGTGAGTTAGTGCAAGCGGCCGTGGCGCAGACGTTCACGCGACGCCTTAATAACGTAAGGCACAGATTGTTTGGGGTTCGAACCCGAGAAATGAATTTTATTTATTTTTTTTTTTAATCTTGATTAAGTTTCGTTTATTTTGACAAATGATTCGTCGTTAGTAACAATTAAAAATCGATAATAGCATGCGTTCGTCGTTAGTAACAATTAAAAATCGATAATAGCACGTGATCATTTTTGTTATTGTAAAAATTATTCATTATTTACCTTAATCCTCAAAAAATAGTTATAGTAGTTATAGTTATAGCCTTCAAAATCTCTGATTATTAAAGTGTTATTGAATTTGTAGCATTATTGTTGGAGATAAAAAATAAAACTAATCTGCCGCGATTCGAACCCTAAACAATCCGTGCATTTGCGTTATTAAGCCGTCACGCGAACCATTACACCACGGATGCTTGCACTAACTCACGTATTAAAAGCCTTATTAGGAATTCACGAACAATAGATTTAACAATAATAATTTTTTGGCTTTATTAAAATGACTTTCTTTGTACTATGATTGTGGAGATGTTCATTGTTAACCCAGTTATAATATGCGGCTTTAATTTTGAATGAAGTAGTATTAGGGAGATAATATTCACCGAAAACCGATTTTATATGTATTCTCCCTATGTTCCACTTGGCCGTGGAAACCCTGTATTTCTATTGCATGTGTTTGGTTTCAGCTTGTTCAAGATGCCTTACAACTACAAACGTCTTCCTGGGAGCCGAAAATATGCTGATTACAGCAAGGAACATCCTCAAACTTGTTTAGAAACTATCAGATCTGGTGAAATGACACAAAGGCAGGCTGTTGAACATTTCCGAATACCCCGAAGCACTAGGTATTAAAAACAAGTTGAAGAATGCATTTTCAAGTTCCCCACGCCATCCTAAAGTATTTTCGCAAGAAGAAGAATTAACTTTTGCTAGTCATATCAAGAAAATGTGCAAATATGGTTTCCTACTACATGAACTTGATATGAGGTACATCGTAAAATCCTACCTGACTTCCTGTTCTAAAAAACAAGAAAGTAAAAAAGTAGTCATCAATCTCAGTTCATATACATATACATAAGTGTGAATATTCTTAAACTTTGTGAAGAGAACAACATCCAATTTGTCTGTTTGCCTCCGAACTCAACGTATTTAACACAGCCACTTGATTTAGTGTACTTTAGGCCTTTAAAAATGAAATGGAGACAAGTTCTTACATAGTGGAAGTAATCAGATAGGTAGTGACAAAGCTGCATCCACGCTATCAAAGGAGATTTTCCCAAGAGTGTTAAAAAAGGACTTAGACAGCATAGAACCGAATGTAAAAAGGTAGGAAACCACCCGATCAGCAAAGAAGAGATTGTCAAGCGATTGCCATCAAACAATGCTTCTGTTAATCTTGATTTAATAGGACAAACATTTATCGAACATCTTAAGGAAAAAAGACAAGAAGTTGTTCAGCCGCGAACAACCAAACGTCGAAAATTGGAAGTCCCCGCAGGAAAAAGTACATCTTCAATTGATATCCTTCATTACGAACAAAAACAGCAGAGTGAAAAAGACGACAAAAAGAAAGAAAACGAAGTTCTAAAAAAAAACAGAAAAAATTTGAAAAGGAAAAGAAGAAACTAGAAAAAAAAAAAACAAAAAAATTAGATGGAAACAAAAAGAAGGGGAAAAAAGCGGCAAGCCTTTCATCAACAGATGGCGATGATGACAATTTCAGCTTAGTGTCCTTAGGTCACAGCGACTTGTTTTTTTTTTCCAGCAGCGATGAAGACTCTTTTAATGTCAATGAACCAGATAAACCATTTAATTTAAACGATTCAAGACCCTCAACTGCAAATGTTGACGACCCAAAAGGAAGCAATGAAGACATGAAGGAACTTGTAGAAAAGGACAAATTTGTTGTTGTTCATTGGAACGGACTCTGATTCCCAGTGTTGGTGCTCTCTGTGGCAAACAAAAAAACTTAAAAAAATAGAAAAACAAAAATGTTTAGGTTAAAAAGTGTGCAGCATCTAAAATATAAGATGTTATAGTTATATAAAAAGGTCACCAGAACTTAAATTAAGTAAAAAATAATTTGTTTAAAGGGTAAATCGTATGAAATTGTTCAAACGTGGGCTAAAGTAGCCCGTGTTTACGGCTGACAAGACTATTGTTATGGAAAGAAAAAGGAAATTTAGACAAGACACGGGTTTTCTTGTGAATGTACCGAAAGCTGGATTTGGCAACACTGACGATGGTAATACAAGCAGAAGATAGTAATCCAGAGTTAGCTGCGAAAATCACTGGCGTGGATTTGAAATTCTTGTTCAGGGTAGAACTGTGATAAAAAATGCATTATTGCCAATCGGATTGCTTTCCGAAGAAGCTGCTGAGGCACGAAATAAATATTTCAGGCTGTACAGACAGAATTTTGCTCGAAAATTTTTTAGGAAGACTTTGATGTAATAAATAGATTATTACTTAGCTCAGACCCTCTTATTACTAGCTTGAGACCAACCCCCAAAAGAAGGACGATTCCTTTTACAAAAGATGCAATTGATTTACTAATTCTGAGCCTCGCTCTGACAACGAACACTCCAATTCAAAAGAGATTTCGGAAGACGAAGATATTGAGCTGGATGAAGAATCATGCTTTTCATAATTATACAGGGTGCCTACCTAGTACGTGGAAGTCCAATATCTTGTTTGTTAAGAAAGATAATTGAATCGTTTTTTATTTCATGTGTCTAGCTTTTTCAAGATCTACATACTTAAAATAATGCCGATTATACAGGGTGTTCCATTTCCTCTGTACAGAAAGCAACTTTGTTTTTTTTTTAATACAAACCTATATTTTTTATCATTGATTTTGAATCTACATGAAAAATAAGCAGCAGGTCAGTCTCTGATATGGTGTTTTGAAGAACAATTATTGCCCAACATTTGATCAAAAAATAGGTTTTCTATTAATTAGCGTAAGCACAAAATTTGATATTATGATTGACGAAAATTTATTAGAAAAACATATAAGCCAAATATCTCAAAAACCATCAGTTTTTTCATATAAATACCATACATAAGGTCCCTTTTATTTTTCATGTAGATTCAAAATCAAATAAAAATATAGGTTTGTATTAAAAAAAAAAAAGTTGCTTTCTGTACAAAGGAAATGAAACACCCTGTATAATCGGCATTATTTTAAGTTTGTAGATCTTGAAAAAGCTAGACACATAAAATAAAAAAGATTCCATTAATTATTTCTCTTATCAACGAAGATTGGACTTCCGCGTACTAGGTGGGCACCCTGTATATTTTATTATATTTGTCTCAGTAAAGTTTTGACAAAATCAAATAACGAAAATACATTTTTTTTTGAGTTAACTTTAATTTTTTTTTTATTAAAAGGCCGCACAACACTTTTTATAGCTTAAGCTGATTGCTAAACATATTTAGAATATTGAAATGGAAAAGAAAACTTTTGACCGCCTAGAATGGCAAAATACCCCCTCTCCCCCCTCTCCCTCTCCCATTTATTGTTTAGTTGTTAACGCATTATACTTACAAGATACGCTGCTTGTGCTGCAGCTTCGATAAATCCACAAATCGACGTGCTAACAAGCCTGACATCTTCGCAGAATTTCTCGTGATTGGACTGCTTAGCGCTGTTCGTAATTCCAGTCATACCATCCCCTAAATTCTTGCTTTTCTCCTTAACCGACTCCCAACATTCGAAATACGTAAAATCATTAATCGGCTCGACGGGATTGTCCAACAACGGCTTCATAGCTTGGATATTTCTAATCGCGTTATCGCATTCGGTTTGACCTGGGGCGGACGACGTGCAAACGTCCACCAAATTATTAATACTATCCGTGACAGCTCGAGCTGCCGCTTGCAATTGATTTCTCCCATTCGGAAGGTTAGGATCGGCTGATACCGATTTGGCAGTCGTCAACAAGCTGCTGGAAGCTGTCGAAACATTTTTGAGTGAATGTACGACGGATCCTTGAACTTTAACGTCCTTAGATTGTCCGGCCATCTCCATCGATACTTGTAAGAGTTCGTAGAAAGCGGAGCTGAAGTCCTTAGACGATGATGCCAATTGCGCAGGGCTTTTCACTGATGTTACAACATCAGCGCTTGCTTCGTTTAAGTTTGCGGCAGCTGTATTCAATTCATTCTGTAATTCGCCGTAAGATTTATTGGTGGATGGGAATTGAGTCGAATCAATACCGGTAGTCCATTCTCTAATACAAGTAATAGCAACATCGACATCTTTCTGTCCGGGCAGGCAGCTAACTGTGCGATCTAAAGCTTTAGTAATATCTTTAGCTGCAGTTGAAATATCCGGCGTCAATCCAATTTGCGGATTCTGCAAACACCTCTGCGCTTCTTTTATAAGCCTGGCCGAATGTATTATAACATCTCTTCCAGCATCGATTATATCCAACTGAGCATCCGGATTTTCCGAAGTTGCCGCAACAGCTCTGACAGTTCTTGTAAGATTCTTCAGCTTATGAGCGGTGTCTCTAGCAGCTTGCGACGTGTATATTTCATTTCCTTGAGCTGTAGCGCTTAATAATTGAGCCACACCTTGATTCACCAATTTCGTGTAAGCACCCAATTGTTGCGAAGCAATTTCGCGTGTATCTCCCGGTAGGGGGCGCAACGAATGGCTTTGAACTGCTTTCTCAAATTCTCTAAGCTCCTCTTGTAGATCTTCGATCAATTGCGCAGCCGCATCGAAGCCTAAACCTTGACAAGCAGGTTTCGCCCGGCTTATAGAGCTTCTAAGTTCGGTAAGATCGCTATTTAATTGGTGGGTGGTGTCTGATAATTGTTGCGAAACCGATTCGTCAGTAACTGTCGGTAAAACAGCTCGCGACGATTGGACGAAATGAGTAGCCGGGTGTAAGAATACTTCAGCGACATACATCAATTCAACTTGATTGTTAGGATCTTCCGGGCTGTTAGATGTCGCTTTTATCGCTTCGACTAAAGGCGGTATCGTCGAAACTAACTCGCTAGTATCCGCTTTTAACGCTTCACGCGTCGCTGTATTATTATTGTATCCGTGAGTCGCTTGAGCCGCGGTAATGCATTGAGTAGCTGTAGCTACGGCTCTTCGAGCGCAAATTTGGACGCGATCGACTAATTTCGATCTGAAAGCTGGCGTTCGCGCCGCGATTATAGTGACGTCTCTCAATTCTTCGGCGTGTCTCCTCAAACTATCTTGGTAGGTGGCGTCGTGAGGATTATTAGCGCATTGTCTGGCGGCTTCGACCATACGAGCTGTAGCGTCGGCGAGAGTTTTAGCCGCAGCTAAAAGTCTGCGTTGGATGTCGGAATCTTCTTGTTTTTCGGCTTCTCCCTTAATGCTCTGGATCAGTTGGGCGGTGGCTTGTCCCAGAACTCTAGCTTGTTTGATCATTTCACCGGTATCGCCAGCAGCCGCTGATAGTTTTTCTGTAGCTGTGTAGATGATTTCGACGCTGTGTTCTTGAACTGAATCAACAGCTTTCTTTGGAGCAACTGTAATTGAAAATGAAATGGAGTTTTAAATGATCGATAAAAAACTTTTAAAATATTAACAATTAAAATTACCTTATTTCTTCGTGAAAAAATATATATTGGAACATATGTTGTTTTTTTTTGCTTATACAAATTGACGTTATCAAATTAATAAGGACAATATTAGATTATCTAAAACATGATTAAAACATTCAATTTTAAACAGGAAAGAATTTATGACATGGAAATCTTATCGCCTTATCGTATTATCTAAAGTGACAACAGTTTATTTCATGTTTTATTTTATGTCAATTAGTGGCTCCGCAATGTCTAGCATCATTATTATTTATCCGCTATAATCAATCCATCTTCTGACAAATGTGATTGCTTGTAAAGCCTATTTCTTATATTCATCGGCAGTCAAATTTCGAGAATATGATTTCAATACCAATAGTTATAACAGGTTTTTTATTTTAACAAATAATTTTAAAAATACATGTTTTACGAAAGTAACATTACGGAATGATTCTATACTGTTTTATCAATTTACCTATTTCTAGGATTTAAATGACTTTAGGCTGTAAATTTTGCGGTTCGAATGTCTTATAAAACAAATAAGTCCATTGTTGACATAAATAACTACTTTCATGGTACTGGTGATCATGATATAGAAATTTCTCGACTGACGAAGTTGTCATTGTAAAACGACATAACTATTATACAACAGCAGAACGCAAACAAATGTTTGTAAAAACCGATAATTTGCATGAATCGGTACTTACGACCTTTAATATTAAATTTCTTGACCCGCCAAGGTGTCATTCTATGAGACTCTTTGGTCAATTTTCTTAGAACGTTAAAACAAAGGTTTGTACCAAAATTCAGCTTTTTAACTTCCATTCTAGAAGTACATCCTTTAGTAAATTGAACTAAAAGATAATTTTGATAAGTTCACAGTTCTGTTAAGCTATCAATCCATTCAGAATAAACCCTTATAATTGAAGCCTGAAAGGGTTCTGTCGATCTTTGTGTTTCATGACCTTGAGGTTTGTAATAGATACTAGTGCTACAATTGCAGGAATCATCCTACTAGTAACATATCAATAAAAGAGGTTAAGTATTAGACACGGATTACATTTTCTGCCTGCTAGGCGACATCAGTTTCATTCTGAATATTAGACCCTACAAGGTAGGAGTTGCGTTTACCAGCTCTAACCTTGCTTGATAAAAAGAATGAGCCTTGAATTAGTTTCGTATTCGTAGTGTTGTACGATTACAAATTAGAGAAGTTTGACGAAATGAAGTTCAAGTTAGGGTTTAGAATTCAAAGTGATGCTAGTAAATAAAGGAACGTTTGAAAGTTCAATCCTGACAATCAGACACCTGTTTCGAACTTATTTGTTCTCATCAGTGTGTGATACAAGTATAAAAACCAACAAACTTATTCCCCCGTACCCGTTATATCCAGAAATTACTCGAAAGAAAATCAGAAGATAAACTTAATAATCTGTCTATCGGGCGACAACCAGACATCAATAAGAGCAGATCTCCAGACGTACCAAAGATACGATTACGGAGATCGCGTGTGAAAGTCATCTATCGGACATACAGACAAGCGTAAACACAAACAAGCACAAGAATGTGAGACGTATAAATCACTCTGCCGGTGATTGGTGAACTACAAATACATGTGACGATGAAAAGGTTAAACCTAACCAACAAACGTTTGTTGCTTCATATTCTTGTATCACACACTGATGAGAACAAATAAGTTCGAAACACGTGTCTGTGTGTCAGGATTGAACTTTCAAATGTTCCTTTACGCACTTTGTGTACGGCGCCGGCGTGTGCTTGTCGTCAGATTCATGTGCTTTGATTTAGATTTTACCTTTTCATCGTCACATGCATTTGTAGTTCACCAAGCACCGGCAGACTGATTTATACGTCTTAGATTTTTGTTTGTGTTAGCCAAGGTGTCATTTCTATAGACTTTTAACCGTTTTCAAGAAACTGGATCGTTGAAGAAAGACCTAGATGTGGGCGTCCATCAATAACTACCACTGCTGAAGATCGATATATTACCATTTCTATCGAATGTTGAGTAGGAGGCTCGCAAAACCCCAGGAACATCAATATCAGCTGAAACTGTCAGAAAACGTTTATGGGATGTAAATTTACGTTCTAGACGACTTTTTAGAGGTGTACCATTGACTCACGAACATAGGTGCCAAAGATTAGAATGGGCAAGAGAGCGTGTCAATTGGACAGAAGAGTGGAAATTGGTACTGTTCACTGATGAACCCAGATATGGTCTGGACACAAACTTTGGTACCAAGACGATCAGTACAAGAAGTTCATCCTTTCAGAGGAGGCGCTGTTTGTGTATGGGGAAGCACTTGTTATGATGGCTGTACCGACTTATTGCTGGTTATTCCGGGAAACATAAATTCAGAAGTATATTTGAATTAGGTGACCAACAACATTGTGTCAGAGTTTCATGCTGCTGTGGGTCTGTGTGGTGCTGTTTTCCTTTTTTTGGACGATAAAGCTCGTCCATACCGATCCATGGCAGTTATGGATGCAATTGAAACCAATGGAGTTTAGCTATATAGAGCAGGTATATTGACTGATGTAAATCCGATAGAGCATCCTTGGTATCAGTTGCAGAGACCTTTGGATCATCATAATCCCCAACCACCAACAATGGAACAATTGAGAAATTTGCTTCCACAACTCTGGCAGCAGATTCCCCAAGAAAACTTTAATAATCTCATAACCAGCATGCCAAGACGTTGCCAAGCTGTCATTGAAGCCCACGGAGGACATACTCGTTATTGCTGAAACGAAAATTACGAAGATATTTGTGTTCGTTTTCAATGGAGAGAAACAATTCATTCAGAGTCAACCTTCTTTCGCGTCGGGATTTCTTCGCGAATACGGTCATAGTAAATTAGTGCGTGTGTGTTGAGATAATGCTCGTATAGTATTTATGTTTATGGCCTGTTACTGACACCGCGACCAATTAATAGGTACATTTCACTTATTTAGGAGCGAGAAAGTAAAACGATTCGTTTTACCTTATTATTAGAAACAAAACCGCAAAAAAAAAAAACATTTCTTACCTAATTTAATATGATTCAACAAATCGTTCAGTGTTTTCGTAACATTCTCAGCGGCTTCCCTCAATTGATTCATCAAATCTTCATTCGTACACGTCTCATTACATACAGCGACCAAATTCTCAACAGCTTTAGCAACTTCCCTAACAGCAGTCGTCAATTGTTCTTGACAAGCAGGAGAGTGCAGCGTAGGGGCTACAACTTTCGCGCAAGCTACAAGTTGTGAGGTAGCAAGAGCGCATTGAGTAGCGGCTCCGATAACGCGATTTTGAGTTTGCTGATCTTCGCAAGTTGAAGCGATATTCTTCGCTTTCAACACGAGCGCTGCTGTTGTATTAGCGACGACTTTAGCGAGAGATAAAAGCATATCTTGAAGTTCTTTATTCTCTTCGTTTTCCTCAGTAATCGTAGCGAGAACTTGCGAACTCGCCTCGCCAACTCTAGAGGCGGCGTTGAGGAGATTCTGCCTGGGTTCTTTAGCCTCCGGTTCGACTGTTCTTAGTAAATCGCTGAAAGCGTTGACGAGGACTTTAGTCGCGTCTATTAATTTTTCACCCATGTTTGTATCGTCCATTAGAGATGCGATAACTTTGACGTCTTTCGTCATTTCTGGTAAATTGCTACCGATGGTTGTGATGGCCGCTCCGACAGCTGTGTGATCGATTTCATCGACGGGTCCTGATGTTAGAGTAACAACCTAAATTAAGGAAAATGTATTAATTTGATTGTAACGCTTTAGAATTAAGGTTTTTGTTTAGTAAATAAACCGTAGCCTAACAAAGAAAGGTTGATTGCAAATTGATCATGTATTGTACCTATTATTAAAAGTAAGACTTACCAAACTGTAGAATTAATGAATTCTTAAAGCACAAACAACTTTTCATGAGAATTGCTTCAATCAAAACAGGTCAATGCCTAACAATATACTGTAAATAAACAATTCAATTATCACAATTAGAAATAAATTGCATTTCAATATCGATATATTTCACAGATAAGGCGGAAATTCAGATTAAAGTACTACCTTATTCAAGTGCATTTTTGTCATATCTAATGAAGCCTTGTTTATTTGAGAAATATGCCAGTATCTAATCATTAACGCATATCGATAGTTCCGTTTGAAAATATTTTCAAATTAGGATCGAAATAGGAGTGTAATTGATTAGATTACTTAAATAAAAAATGTTACTTGACCATCTCAGATTTTGATGAAATTTGGCACAGAGGTAATGTAGACCAAGGAAAATATAAAGTTTTAATTTCTTATGACAACCCGTTTTTGAATTATCGCCATTTAAAATTGACAAAAATCGTCCAAAATTGCATTTACTAAAATTGTAATAGTTCTTCTCCTAATTGAGCTAGAGACTTGGGAGTGGTGTTGTTTTTTTCTATTTTTAATGGTCTTTCATTTGATATGCGACACCTAGGGAGTCTTGAGAAAAATGTTTTCCAAAAAAACGTTTAAAAAATGTAAAAAAAAACTACTTACTATAAGCCTAAGCAGTGTGCAAAGTTTCAAATTGGGATGGTAACAGGTTCTTAGTTAAAAGAATTTAAAACTAACATGAACTTTGAGGCAATTTATGAATATAAATAAGTTTTTTTTACTAGTTTCAAAAAATTCAATCCAGTGTGAGGCCTGGAGAGTTTTCTTATTTCTGATGACTATTTTGGAGTCCACTAGTGACAAATAAGGATTTGAGTTGGCAAGCCTGGCAGTGTGTGACAAGTTCAGACTTGCTTCACATCCTGAACCACTGCAGTGAAGCAGCAAGCAACTCAGTCTGACTTTGGGCAACAGTGTGTAGTGATCCCTTTTTGATTTCTAGTTTGTTTTGTAATTTGAGAATCTAAGAAAGTTTTTTTATTTAAGTACTAACAGTCAGTCTATAAGTTAATTATTTAATGGAGTGATTATGTGAAAAAAGGCCACTGCCCCTAAGTAAGAACCCAGTACTACCCCAATTTGAAATTTTGCACTGCGATTTTTTGAAATTTTTTAAACATGTGACTTTTTTGGAATTTTAGTATCAATTTTGGAAAGACTCCCTAGGTGTTGCATATCAAATGAAAGGTCATTAAAAATAGAAGAAAATAACACCACTCCCAAGTCTCTAGCTCAATTAGGAGAAGAGCTATTACAAATTTAATAAATGCCAGCAGAGCAATTTTGGGCGATTTATGGAAACTTTAAATGGACATAATTCAAAAACGAGTTGACATAAGAAATTAAAACTCGACATTTTTCTTGGTCTACATAAATTTTACTCCAGTGCCAAATTTCATCAAAATCTGAGATGGTCAAGTTGAATGGTTGTGTTGATATGACATGGAATGACACTGCTCAAAAAAGAAGAGGTCCACGGTTAGAATCCTGGGGCACACCAGATATTTATGTCAAGTCTAACAAGATATTATAATTGCAAGATTGTTAATTTACTGTTAACTGAAAGAAAATGAAGAAAGCGGATGTGATCGAATTACTGAAAGTCTATTTAATTGAATAAATGGGGATATAATGTTAAATTTTGAGTTTATAATCTTTATTTAGAGCCTTGGCTAAAAGTATTAGGCAGCCCTATAAAAGATAAAACGTAAAGAGCCATACACTACTTGGAATGCAAAATTTAGAAAACGCTATTTTTGGAAAATATTTTGCCAGTCTTCATTTGTTACTCATCGTGTAAAACAAGTGTACTTAGCATCGAAAATCTTACTTGAGTAGGAAAAAATGTCAAGTTGAGACTGCCAAGTTGGTAAAATGTTCGCAGAGTGCAGTGCAATTTGTTATCACACGCTTTCGTGGCTGGGTCTTACGAAAGTAAAATCAGGATAAGCAGAAAATGCATAATTAGGGAAAATCGGAAGATATTTGGAAGGCTGTTAATGCTTGAACGGTGAGAAGAATGATTTCAAACTAGAAGTAAACCGTGGCTGTTAGAAAATAATAAAAAAGTCGCTTGGAATGGGCTCTTCGATACCAACACTTCAAGGAAGAGGATTGATCAAATGTTTTGTAGTTCCATGAATCTACTTTGAAGTAAGTCGAGTTACCATTACCATTATTAGGTTATACGTTCCTCTCGGAACTGAAACTACTCATGAGAGCTCTTCAGACCCCAATCGTTTTTAAAGCGGTGGATCACTCCGCTTCTCATTTTTTTTTTCGTAGTTTCTATCTATAGGCTGCTATGATTCTTTGCTTCATCCGCGACTTTTTCCCATTCTTTTCTGTCCTTCATCCTGTCTGTCCATCCGTTCCATCCTGGAATCCTTCGGTTTCCAATTCATTATCCTTCTTATTATTGTTTCTATGTCTCTATGTTTCATAGCATTTTTCTATCACTTGTGTTAATACATGTATATCATCTATTGTTGAGTTCTCTTTTCTAAATCTATTCTGATGTTCTCCTATTAAGCTTTCTGAATATGGTTTTAATCTTTTTAAAATTAGCCTTGTTAATATTTTGTACGTAGTGTTCAGCAACGTTATTCGTCTACATTTTTGACAGTTTGTTAAATCCCCTTTCTATCATCAGGCCCTGAAGATTTTCCATTCTTTAAATCTTTCAGTACTACGTCAAATTCATTTTTTGAAGGCTCCTCAATTTCTTCATCTCTTACGTTTTCTTCCATAATTTCTTCATTAGTATCTTCATCATATATTTTCGATGTGTTTTTCAACTCAACTTGCTCTAGCCTATTGTCAAGAAAGCAATGAAAGAAGGAGACAGTATTATGATCTGGGTCTGCATATGGAGTTGGCGAAGTGTTTGTTTGCGAAAGCCACATGAATAATCAACAGTACAGAAATGTATTGGAACAAAATGTTAATGTATTTTTTGTAATTCTATCTAAATATAACAATTAACAAGAAAATAACCTTTATTTTTCAATTTCAAAACGAAAAATTCAGTCAAGAAATTGGTTGTTGATCATTCACCAGCCTTTATAATATCAACAATTCTATAGGCCATGTTAGTCTAGTAAGTCTTGGAAGCAAATTTTTGACGTACGTATAGAAATCCCATATTATCTGAAGTTTCTGAATTCAGGCATTGTTCCAACAGGATGTTTCTGTAGCAATTTTTTAATCTCACACCATCAAATTTCGATTGAAGTCTAATCACAACGACTCAAAATCCAGTTAAAACTCGGCTTATGGTCATCTTCCATCCAGGGTCTTTCGAGGTGTGGTATCTTATACTGTTCTGATTGGATAGAAAATCTTGAACATTCATTCATGACCGGTACAAACGATGAATCTAAAATCGGAGCTCACCGCTCCATTGTATAGTACGCCATTGCTGAGTTGTTCGATTGTTATGCTCTCTAGCCTATTTTTTCTTACCATCTAGGCATTAAAATTGCTTTTTTTGGCGTAAAACCAGATCCCATAGTTTTTAAAAGATTTGAATCATAATACTATAATTCGTTGTGGTCGTTTTCGGCTTTGTTCAAGCAGTCTATTAGTACCACCTTGTGAGAACTTCAAAAAACTTTAGACATGGCCTTTCCAGGGAAGGGGTGGGGGTTTCACCAATTTTGATTTTGCCGATGGATTGACCTGCCGCCACAAAAGGGCCACCTCGCTGAAGACCTCTGCAATAAAAGATCGAAAACTCCGTGGCTAGGTAAGGGCCTCATATCAGAGTCAAAGAAGGTTCATGGGCAAACAGCCCAACCTTAGAACAACAGCAGACCTATTTTGTTGCGTCATATACATAAGATGTCAATTAATGGTTTTTAGAGATTTTTTTGAAAATTGTTAGTTTTATATCATTACGTATTGTGCAGGTTTCGTTGTAGTTTTTAGAGTTGGTGCAGTATCTAGAACTTGTCCAAAATTTAGTGCAACTTCAAGTCGAGCAAAACTCGATTTTTTTCAAATGCAATGACTTCGAATTGTAGTACCGAGTATTACCGATACCTATCTATAATAATTTTCGAGTTATTCAGGTTTCAGGTAGAGTGTGGAGAAATTTTCTTAATAAGAAGACCAAGGCCGAGGAAAGATTGATGTAATAAACATATCATCTACTGGACGTGGTTGTACCATATGAGTTGCATTGCAGATAAGTGAAAATAAAGGTCTTTTAATGTTTCTTTTTTTTTTTAGTCCAGAACACTGATGGCTTAGATAGCACAACTGAAAGGAACTCGTAGACTTTAGAAGATTTAAAACGTTTACAATAACTGAAGATATGAATTAAAATTTCAATATTTTCATGTCACTATCTCAATTTTTTTTTTTTAGAAAAGTTAGGTTACGGCTATTTACTAAACTCCCAATTTAATATGCTGCAAAAAAACTTACCTGCGCAGTTGCAGCGTTCATCGCAGCGATTTGAGACCCGACATTTTGTTTCCTGGTATCCAGAGTGACCTGCTTCCATTTTTTGGCCGCCATGTCGCTGCCGAGAATTGGAACTTGCGCTTTGGTATCCAGATCGTGCTGATATTGGGTAATCCTTTCTTGGATGGCTGATATGGTTGAAAGCAGTCCCTTCTGGGGTTCCGTCAGGATTGGTGTCACTTTCGTTTTCTGAATCTTAATCAGAGAGAGAAAAAAACTATTTAAAACAATTGGTGAAATAATAAAATCTGATTTAAGAGAACTGAGTAGAATTTTTTTCTGAATGTATAGAAAAACCGTATCTACCTACTCTGTAGCCTGCTCCGTCAAAAGCTGCGTGAAACGAAAATAATTCTTTGTTGATAAAGTTGAGTAAACGAATTTGCGGTGATTTGATTATTTATCTTATTTTATATACATTTTTTTTAATATACCCTTTCAATCACTATTTCAACTTTACTATTATCGTTCACTAACTTGTAAGTGCGAGAAGATTTTATACAAAAACAAGAGAAAGTAAACCGTGAATGTTAAACTAACTAGATAAGGATATATTGTTATCTCGATTGAATATTTAAATATTGGATAGGTATGTATTGCACCATTCAACAGGGGAATTTTTATAGATAATTTACAGAAATGTCAATATTTCGTTAAGTTCTGAAGAACGTTGTAGCGTGGTTACTGTAATAATTAACCTACGAGGTCTGTTTGATAAATTTCTCACAATATAATCTTGGTTTTTCAGCAATTGCTGCTTTTAGCTTGTCAAGTTTGTTTGAAGATAATCGATTAAGATAACTCAATGACTATCCCAAAAAAACAGTCGACGTCACTTTCCTCCCAGCCGAAGAAACGGTTTTAGCTTTTTTGGAGCCGATTCCCTCTTCACATTCTACTGTTTTGACTGTATTTTGGTTTCGAGCCTAAAATTGTGTATCCAAGTTTCATCTACAGTAATTAATCGACGTCAAAACTGTGCCAACAGAGAGTTGGAACTGTTCATTCGAACACTTTTTTGGCCTAACCTGAACAAGCGCCCAACATGACAAACACGTTTTTTTGGACATGTTCATAACCTCTACTACCTCTCTCAGTTCAATTTGGTGGCCGTTTAGCACTATTTGATGAACTTTAGCGATGTTATCGTCAGTGGCTACAGTTTTTGGACGTCCCCCGCTTATAATCTCCCAAGCTGGTACGGCCACGTTTAAATTCTGCCGCCCAAAATTTCACTGTGGTAAATGATGATGCAGAGCCCCCATATATGGCGTCCAACTCATCTGCGCAACCACATTACCCAGCTTTTATTGACAAGTGCTGCCAACCTCATGTTGGGCCCAGAAATATTTTAGACCACCCCCTAAAGTAGGATTTTATCTTGATAAATATTATTATTGTTTAAGATAGAAATCGAATTTTGGACATACTTTAATAGTAGTCAAGAACTTATGCGGACAAGTCGACAAATGTATCTGGCCGCCATGTCACAAATCTGAGCTTTAACGCGATTAGTCTCTGTAATAGCGTTATCTGGCTGTAATCTATCCCAAGGCTGGGTTCGAAATCTATGCCATAATTGATGTAGTTTGCTTTAATCGAGTTTTATTTCATATCTGTCACGTGCGAAACTTGTCTGTGAAAAGTGTTCACTTTGTGAATAAATTAAGAAGATGCCTGGCTTGGAGTAACCTGGGTAATGTGATAAATCAAGCGCAAAAGACGAAAATCCTAGCCTACTACGTGTAAATATGTTGCCAAATATTATTGATGTTAAGGTTAAGGAAGAAAAATCTTCCCTTATCATGAAGATTGCGACCTTTTATAGTGAGCCTATACAATAAGTTTGGAGATACTGTCCCTGGCGCCGGCAATTAGTGAACATCTGTCGTTAATTATCTTCCCAACCTCTCCAAATCCCTATGCTAGCTGAGATCGATTATTTATTAGTCCAATAAGTGTACTTATTACAAGTTCTTCTTTTGAAATCAATGCTTCAAAAGATTTAAGCTTATTCACGTCCAAAATAGCCATTTTGTCTTTGTTTTTTTTGTGTCCTATTGCTAGGATTTCTTGCTGTGATACCGGTTTTTTGGAGGAGGGGGGAGAGGGTAGCATTCAATTCATTTTTACATTAATTTAAAGCAGTCGTAACAATTGGGGTAAGCTTTTCACCAGTCTCTGCTTGTTACGAAGCCTTTAGTCCCGTCGAAAAACTGTTCATGCAGAGAGAGATAAATCCTCAGCTTATAAAAAGGAGCCCAGAAATTAGAGTCCTCGTTTTGGATCGTTGTATGAACTATAAACACAACGCATTGCCAATTTTGCCAATCTCTCTTCCTTGAAATACAGAAACTTCAAAAATTTTCTCGGAACCCCCTCCAAGTATACTTTATTGGCAAAATAAAAAGGATTCCTTATAAGAGAACCATGCTCAAGTTTCGATCTCACATAAATTCCCAGATCCTTTACCACTGAATCCCTCGTAACTGTTGTTCCATCAATAGTATAATCATAAACTATTGGTGTTAGTTTATTCATCAAGCATACAATTCTACACTTTGCTATATTTAATTGAAAGTCCGTTGGCAGTACACCATTCAGAGATTTAATTTAATTGATTTTATAGCCTCAGTCAATCAGCGTTTGAATTGATTGATGTATAAATCTTCAAATCATCAGCGAAAACATTCTTTCTAGAGTCAATCAAGTCAATAAGATCATTGATAAACAACTGAAACAGTAGCGGTCCTAAATTTGACCCTTGAGGTACTCCTGAGGTAGCCTTGAGGTGGTAGTCCTAAACCACACCTTCAGGAAGATATTTTTTTCTTCTCGTAAAGAACGAGACGTTATGAGCGAGTGTACTGTCATGTTATGTAATGTGATTACTGTTACATGGTTACATTTTTAAAAATTAAAAAGGGGGTGAAATTAATAATAATCACCACGACGCTAAAGCGAGAAAGAGAGTGAGAGAAAAGAAGACAGGGGGTGACAGAAAAGATAGAAGTAAAAACAGGAGAAGTTAAAAAACGTCAAAAAAGTAAAGAACAAGAGGAAGACAACGTTGGGAAGGAGAGTGAACATTTGAGTGAATGAAAGGGACAGTAATATTGAAGAAGATTAACAAAAATCATAAAATGTAAAGGGGTTGAAGTAATTGGTACGGAAAGGAGAAGGAAAAAGAAAGGAGACACGTTTGAGCGGAAGGAGCACAATAGGAACATTCTACAAGGACGAGGATTCACACATATATAAACACACAGGTGCTAGAGGGTGGGAAGAATTTGTAGAAACTTTTGGTATAAATTTAGAAATCGATAAATTACGAACACTGCAGTACACAATAAGAAGTTTGAAGATGCCGTCCCTGGCGCCGGCAATTAATCTTCCCAACCCCTCCAAATCTGCTGTGCTAGCTGAGATCCCTTATTATGTCTGTAGGGAATTTTTGACCAACTATCGAATACTTTTAGTGTGGCAGATTTGTGAGTGCCAGCATAGTCAGCCTTTCTGTACTGCGTTTGTGTCCTATTGCTGATCACATCAGTTGATACCGAATTTTTTTCCAACCTTTACTTGTTATGAAGATTTCAGTTTCATCAGAAAACTGTTCACGCAAAGAGAGATAAACTCCTAGCTTGCAAAAGGAGCTGAGATGATTTTGACTACCAAAATAGTGCATCACCAATTTCTTCGTAGCTAATATGTTGTGGTTGAGGGTGGTCCGATTTTTTTTCCATTTTAGTCTGTTAAGTGAAATAGATGAGGTGTAGGTAAGATTGATTATTAATTATTACAACCTCGATGTTAAATTTTAGATGCTAGACGACGCAAGATTACATAATTGAGTGCAGCTACGATTACCCAAATTCTAAATAACCTCGTAATACATAATTTAAAACTTGCAAATCAAAAAATCAAACTCTATTCTTACCGTAGGAGGTGCATGACCAACATTAACTTGACCACCGAGTGTAGTGTACTGTGGCGCTCCCTACGTGACCCGTACCAAACGGTTTTGATCCTAAATAAAAAAGAAAATAAAGAACTAAACATAAGAAGCTGAAGAAAAAATTAGAAGATCTAAAAAATTCTAAATAATTAAAAATATACAAGTAGACATACAGTGACAGCTAATGCATGCTGGTAATGATTAAGATAGATGTAATATTTCTTATTTTACCTTCACCTCCAGGCCTCATTATTCCAGGCTTCGCCAAAGACATCTCGTGGGGTTTTCCAACGGAGCTGGGTCCGTGTTGGAGATATGTAGCTCTAGAAATTAATTAAAATTTATAATTATATTTAGGAAATTAAATTAATTAAAGGAAATGGCTTACTGATGTGGTGAAACGCTATCTTCCTCAATTGTTGAGCCAGCATCTCCTTCGATTCCTAAATGATCTTTAGCCAATTGCTAAAATCCCAAATCAATAAATTAATAAGGACAACTCCAATTAAAATATCTATATTCTAACCTTTTTCAATATAATATCGATATATCCTCCAATAATTTGCTGTATTTGTTCCCCCTCAGTCGTCTGAACTGAATAATATTGATCGGAATAATCGCCAAAATCTAAAGTGAACGTGTTCGGACTAGCACCCCATCTTTTAACACTAGTTAGAGGCCAAGTTTTCAAAATTTCTTTCGTATTTTCATCCAAACGTAATACCGAATCTTTATTTACGCCCAAAAGTCGCGGGACCAATTTATTTTTCCCTTTCATTTTTTCCTAAAACGTTTTAAATTTTATTTCTAAAGCTATTAATTTATTAAATGAAACGAATACCTTCACAAGGAAGAAGGTCACACCATAAGTGTTTAAGGACCTTGCATTTTTCGTGTACAAAACTTTCGCTTCTAATTCAGCTAAACCTAGATGTTTTTTATGTTCAGCAAAAACTTTCTTTTCAATACCTTTAATTTTAACATTGGATTGGGGTAAAAATTCCTTCAAGCTAAAAATTTAAAATAAAAATATTTACGAATTGACTTTAAACAGAATAAACTCACTCTAAAAACCCAGTTTTATGCTTAGCTTCAACATGATCCCCAAACTGAATCTGGCATTGGATTCCAGCGAATTCGCAAGCTTTATCTTGGGTGACAGGATGGGTACCATCCAATATGGCATCCCTAGCTTGTACGTACAACAAATTCAACTGCACTGGGTCTCTAGAATCGATATTCTGATCGGAGAAGAAGAATTTTCGTCTCAAGAGCACGGTTTCGTTTTCGTCGATGCCCTGTTCGCGTAGCGTCTTCGACGGATCGACCCAGTTCATTTCGTCGTCGGTTCGTAGTTTCTTCCTTAGCATTTCCATCTTGGCGTCGCGTTCCCTTTCTTCCTTCTTACGTTTCAGCGTTAGCGTTCCATAGTTGCGATTGGTTTCGACGTTCTCCTGGTTTTCCTGATCGTCCAAGCATAAGGAGTATTCGTCGTGATTGGTGATGCCGATTTTGGTACAGATGACGACCATCAGGTTGGCTACTATCTGAGAATCGTCGACTAGCATTGTTTTAACGGAACCTGCAACAGAATTTGTTACGTTGCAATGGAACATGGTGGATATGATCATGAATGTGTGACATCAACCAATTTGGTCATTTTCGGAAAAAAATGAGGTTGAAGAGAGGTTGTGAGCAAACCCTTCTAAAACCTACTGAATTCGGTAGTTTTGACCAAGCCTTTGATGTTGCCAAAGCTGAAAGATTAATTAATCAATCTACACTTCCAAAATTTAGATCAAAATATTTCGACCGGGGATATCTCAAGAAACAGAGAATTGAAATTATAGTATATTGTTTACCGAGTAAGAAAAGCCTAACATTCCTGGACGGCTGTGAAGATTGCTAAGTCGAGGCGCAAGCCAAGACCTCTGTTTAAAGATGAAATCTTCAACATTATGAGCCAATTATTCAATGTTGAAGTCAACCCTTGCAATTAAATAGAATGTAGATATATCTACATAATCAAAACTTCGTTCTTTATTGAAACGGCAAGCTCAAGGTTACAGGGCAAAGAAATCTAAGACTTTAGCGAAGGAAGAAATCGAACAATTTATCCAGGAAGCTCCAGATAAAGAATATTTAATAATTTTATTATTAGGATTACACATTTATTTATTTTTTAGGTGGCTTTAATATTTGCTATTTCTGGGGCCTGTAGAATGGATGAGTTAGTCCGAATGATTCTACACGATGTAGAAGACCTTGAATCTAAGCTTTTAATTAGCATACCTGATTCGAAGACCAACAAACCAAGATCATTTGTAGTTAATCAGATGTACTTGAATGTTTATCGGAAATATGTTTCGTTAAGACCAGAAAATATGAACAGTGAGCGATTTTTCTTTAAATATCAAATGCGATAGAATATACTGGTTATTGCTTTCGTCGGTCTTCTGCAACAATATTAGTTGACTCTAGTGTTGACATATCGAAGAATCTTTCAACAATAAGGTCGAGGTGGCCATATTTGTTTTTCGGGGTATGTATTGTTTCATTATCAAGCGCCCGTGGAAGGGTACAATGGTCTCGTCAATGCAAAATGTTTTTTCGGGGTATAGACCATTTGATAATTTTTTAACAGTGTTTCCAATAAAGGCTTTAGTTTGAGGAGCTTGTCACCCAAAGGAAATTTTTTGATATCAGAAAAATGCCGCATACGCAATAGCAGCTGAAAGCTATTGCGTGACATGATTTTAGGCAGAAGACAATTTCTGTAGAAACAGTCCCGGCTCCAATAATTTTCAAGAGATGACATTTCAACAATACCGATATAAGTAATTATTCGATCCATCAAGACCTGCGTGGCATACAGATTTTTTTGCAGCACCATCTCGTCAACGATTTCATCATCAAGTAACAAACGAAAACCGTTATATAGTGTCAAATCTTCCATCAAAGCTGCAGTGTATTGCAACCTCAATCCTCATAGTCTGATATATTCAAATTCTTCATGATTTCCCACAGGATCGCCCCAGTAGTAGTCATGACCTCTTATAACATGATGCAACGGCGAATTATGTCTTGGTGAATTACCGCTTGCTTGGGGTTCCTCAGATTCATTTTATGTATCTTGAGTCATTCCTGCGTTAAGAACCAAATTGTACGTTGCATCGTCTTGTTGTATACTATTTAGTACATGAATTGCTCGCTCATAGTTTTTTGCATTCAGTTATAGCGACAGGTTAGTAAACACTGGCACGCGCTATATTGCCGAAATCAAATTAATCAGCTGTTAAAAACTGGTATAGTGGCGGTGACCGCTGGTATGACCGCTAGGGCGTGGTAAAGCTCTGAAGGTCTCCCAAGCCCCGGTGGTCATAATGACCGCCTAGCAAAATTTGTAAAATAACTGGATAAAAATACCATCGTCGATGATTTGATCTACGACATATGATTTTTAATGTGCCAAGAGTCCCAAAAATGCAAATGGCGCCAGAAGGAATTTTTTCAACTTTAGAGTGGCAGTCAACCTGTTAAACAAAGACGCTGTATCTGATATCAAAAACCAACCAACAAACTGCAATTTCTACGAGCAACGACACCGTCTCCTTTTATATGCCGTTCTAGTTCCTAACTACAAACACGATTCTTAAAAATCTTCGAAAAGGTCCGCCTTTACGATTTCGTTGGCAAACACAATATTATTAATCGCTCCCAACATGGTTTCTTGAAGAGAAAAATATCGATAGCCCACTTTGATAATTCTAGAAGACAGAAACATACCATGCGATATTTTGTTAGACCTAAAAGAGGATAGTATCGAACATTCAAGACTAATTGAAGAACTCGAACGCTAACTCAATCTGTTCAGCTGCGGCATCAAACCAAAACAATTTCCTCCGATGCGCTGAACATCAATAGAGGAGGCGTCCCTCAGGGCAGTATTTTCGGTCCCTTAGATAGATAATTACGTGGGATGGCTATGTGGCCTCTTGCTAATAACGAATAAATCTCGTGTGCAACACTGGGACCTCACCACTAGGGCAGAAATTATACATTTAATAGGTTTGATAGGTTGCATGGGCGTGGTTCATGGCATGAACACCCTTCGCGATTATTGGTCTCAGAAATGGATTCTGAAATCGGAAGTTGCTCGCAGCGTTATGAGTCGGAATAGATTTGAAATATTGCTAAAAATGCTGCACTTCTCCGCTAACGAACAATATTCTGAAGGAGACCGTTTATATAAGATACAGCCAATTGTAGGCATGCTCACCAAAAATTATCAAACCGTATTCACACCTGGTAAAACATTTTGTATTGAAGAAACTATGGTGCCTTTCCAGGGAAGATTATTGTTCAAGCAATACAACCCACAAAAAAACGCATAAATACGGCATTAAATTATTCAAACTTAACTGCAATAAGGGATATACATGGAACAGGAGTATTTATGGAGGGAAAGAGAAAACGCCAGAAAATTCGTTGCCGTTTCAACTCAAATAGTTCTGAAACTGGCGAAGAAGCTGTTATAAAGTGGCGGACTGTGCATTGTTGACAACTGGTATACAAGTCTCCAACTTGCGCACATTCTCCTAGATCAGAAAACGAATTGCCTAGGAATATTGCGAGCGAACCGGAAAGGAAACCCGCCTGGGGTTGTAAAAAGAAAACTGAAGAAGGGTAAAGTTTTCGTTCAAGAAAATGAAAGGGGAATATGTCATCAACATGTCATACAGACCAAATGGTTGATATTGATCGACGTGGAACTCTATTCAAAAGCCATTAACTGTCATGCATTACAACTCAGGCAAAAGTTCCATTGATCTTTCCGATCAAATGTCTAACTCTAACTCTCTAACTCGACATTTCACCACTGCGTAAATTCGTCCGTTGGTACAAAAAATTAGGTGTCGAATTATTATTAGGGGAGTATTTTCTTGATTTTTTTCAATTTTGTGACATAAACTAATGTTTCATCAAGGTACGAGGGAGCGTTTTTATATTCGCTGAATGGGGGATAAGGGGTGGAAATTATTATCCTCATAAAAAAATGATTTCTCTTTATCTGCAAAATACGCCGAAACTGCCTCCTTGACTTCATCATCGGCAGTAAATTTTTTACCCCGCAGCTCTTTTTTCATTTTCGGAAACAGGTAATAATCACTCGGGATCAGGTCTGGGCTGTAGGGTGGGTGATTCACAATTTCGAAGCCCACCTTATGCAGGGCAGCTAACGCAACGCGGCTCTTGTGGACGGGCGCGTTGTCGTGCAAAAGCAGCACACCTTTCGTCAATTTTCGCCGTCTTTCCCCTTTCATGGCTTCTTTTAGTCGCTCTAATATTGAAGCGTAATATTCTCCGGTTATAGAAACACCTTTATCTTTATATTCAATCAACAATATTCCTTCCGAGTCCCAAAATACCGTTAGCATGAGTTTCCCAGCTGATTGCGACACTTTAAATTTCTTGGGAGGTGCTGTCCCCTTTTTATGCCGCTGCATGGAGTATTGTTTGGACTCATGATGATGAACCCAAGTTTCGTCTCCAGTAACAATTCGACTCAATACATCATCCTTGTCTTCATTACAGAGGTCCAAAAATGCACGCGAACACTCTACGCGCTGTTGTTTTTGCGGCGGCGTGAGCATTCTCGGCACCCATCTTGCGCTGACCTTAGACGTGCCGAGATGATCGTGTAGGATTTTAAAAATTGTTGTATCGGATACTCTAACCATTTCTGCGAGTTGTTTCTTCTTTAGTCGAGCATCTTCGAGTACAATTTTTTCAACTTTTTGAATAAGTGCTGGCGTGATCACCTCAATGCTCCTGCCCGGCCTCGGGTCGTCTTCAAGGGATTCCCTTCCTTGTTGAAATAAACTATGCCACTTGTACACCATGGTTTTTCCTGGACAAGAGTCGCCGTAAACCAATGACATCTCATTCATTATGGTAGCGACTGATTTTCCTTGCCTGGTAAGGAACTTTATAACGGCACGATATTCGGTTTTTTCCATATTTCACTTTTCACTCCTGATTATGTTACTTGGTTGACGATAGCTCAAAGACTAACTGTCTAATAACAATGAAACTTCGTATTTATAGTAATTATGAGTCGCTGCATACATAGGCCACGCCCCCAATGCGCCTAATCACTCACCTACAACCCGCTCATTCCGCGAATATAAAAACGCTGCCTCGTATGTCAGTGGTCAATGCTCACGTTTTATTCAAACTTGTGGAACAAAGCAACATTCCAATAAATGATTTTCGTTTATCGGTAATCGAAGATTTGTTGAAATTTGAAGATCAACGTGATGTTGCAAGGCCTCGTCAATTAAGGGATCAGAATCTAAAACCTCACCAATTTGTCAAAATGGACTGTAAAGTTCACGACAACAGAAAATATTGCAAAGGTTGTTATAAGAAAACGGTGAATGGCATCATCACCAAGAATAAAGTGAAGAAAGTTACCACTTACTGCCAACATTGTGAACGAAATCCACGATACTGCTTGGAGTGCTTCAACACATACCATAAGAAATAAATTAATAAAATGTGTTTATTTGTTGCTATTTGAATAAAAATATCGTTTATATTGTAATTATTTCACAACTAAAAATGAAACATTGCTGACATTTTCTTAAATTGCATTTTTAAAATGGTCGCTGCCGCAAACAGCCTGGCACCAGAAAGCTTTTGTGCAGGGCCACAGCGGACACAGTGAACGGTTAAATGTCGGAAAAGCGTATTTGCTTGGTCAGACAGGGTCGAAAAACATTGGACAACTCAGGGTGTCCGCCATGGCCATAGCGGCTGGACGGATAGCGGATCCTGGTGCCGAACTCGAAATCGACGACCATCTTTTACACGAAACGTATTTAAAATAATTCTTAATTCACTGATGCTAATCGAAAATTTCTCTCAAATATTTTTAATAATGTAAAACGGCCGATAAAAGATATAAAGCACTGCTTCTTAAAATTGCTATCTCACTTATACAAGATTAAACGTCATCTTTCATAAAACACAATCTAACTTCCGAAAAGAAAAATTTGATTGATGTTCTAATCAATACAAACATAATTACCATCCAACATCTTCACTCTTAGCGTGCGCAATTTTCTCCTGTATTCCAACAGATCACCGTTCCTCAAGATGTAATAAGCGAGTTGCCTGCCAGGCTCTAACCACACTCCAGTCTTGTTATCCTCGTCGGTGAGAAATAGTCCGTAGTCCTTCGCTGTAACAAAAACCGATTGCTGTCATGGCACACAAAACAGACAACCACTTGTTGCTGAGTGGTGAAAGCTACTTTTCACCTATTTACGCACAGCTTACATATGCGTTACGAACAACAATAGGTGACTAATGTTCTGGTGTTGAACTTCAAAAAAAAAAAAAAAAACACTTACGTTGTCCTTTCGTTGCTTCCGTACATTTCTCTCTAATAAGTTTGCAGGCATCGTAAACCGTTGATGAGGAATCGAAAACGATGGTTTTAGTGACGTTGCTATCGACGATATTGATCTTGAGTGATAGAGCCATATTGGATCGTTTGGGCTAGTAGAAATGCTGTAACAAAAAGATTAAATTTAGTTCTAATAATAATACTCGCAATAAAGCCATTCGAAAAGTGCAGGTGTTTTAACCTATTTTCTTTTTATAGATTTTCAATTAAATCCTGTGGTGGTAAAAGAAAAAATTGTTCTATAATTAGAAATAAACTATATTAAAAATTTAATAAATTGAATAATTCTCTTTTATCTTGCTCTAGTAACTTCAAAAATTGAATGTTTAGATTTTTAATTTAACAGAACTTATTAAACGTAAAATCAATTATAGGATTTTAATATACAAAATTATGAGGAACGGATTAGAAGACGAAACTATTCAATACTGCACTTTATATTTTTGTACTTAATACTACAGCGGAGCGTCGATTATCCGAAACAATTGCTGCAGGGTACTGTTCGGATAATCGAACATTTCATGAAAAAAGACTAATATTATGTTAAAGGTGGTGGGATCAACAAAAAAAACAACAAACCCCTTAATACAATATTCAAAGATGTTATTTAAACATTATTTTTACCAAATTAACAGAAATTGTTCATTTAAACTTTTTAAACTTAACTTAAAGACTTAGACAAATTTAATGATACATAAGACTAGAAAATGTCTTAATCAAGAAATCTCAGAAAACAAAAACCAGTTGGTTTAAAGATACAAACACTTAAGTCGTAACATCTCAACAAAAAAAAATCTTAAATGTAATCCAAAACAAAAAATCCATCATCTGAACAACTCAATAGCATCACACTCATCTTGATGTGATGGCTGTCTCTAAACATTTAAGCGTCTTTTCATTTGTTGGACATTTTTCTTCTGGTGCATCTTCTTCGCTGTCTTCATCGTCTTCTTCAATAATACCTTTGTCAGGAGCTTGGGTTTGGGCTGTGATGTCATAATCTGTAACCACTTTATACCGGGGATCGTCCATGTCACACTCTAACCACTCGTTAATGTTCTCTTCATCGCAGTCTTCTGGCGTATCCGCCAGAACCACCAGCTGAACCAATTCCGTTACAAACTGTTAATTTTGGCCGTCTTCCTCAGCAGGTTCCTCGGGTGCAGTTGAGTCATGGTAGAGTTTGTTCCATGATTTTTGTAACGTAATTTCTTCATGGTGATCTTCTTGTAGATGTCTAAGATGCTGTAGGCCTCTTCTTCCTGTCCTATCAAGACCATTCTCAATTCTCTCTCTTTCTAATATCAGGTCTGAAGGGTGGCTGAGCGCATTGTCGATGCACAACAAAACTTTTCCGTTCTCATTAGTTTTTTTTCACGTTTTTTCAACTCTGGGATAAATACAATGTCATACCAATCGACAAAAATTTTGGTGTCCATCCAAGAGTTCTTTTGGTGTTTGTAAATGAGCGGCAGTTTTTTTTTATTCCCTTAAAGCACCGCGGATTCTTAGATTTGCCGATAAGTAGCAAATGGCCGCCAAAAATGTTAGCACATATCATAGCTGTTATGCGAGATTTGCTTGCTTTAAATTCAGGTGCCAACATTTTATTTTGAGAGACAAGAGATTTAGTGGGCATTTTCTTCCAACACAACCCAGTTTCGTCTGCATTGTATACATCGCTTTCCTTGTAATCCTCTTTTTCAGTCAAGTTCTTAAATGAAACTTTGAATTTTTCGACAGTTTCAATGTCAGCCGACAGTTTTTGTCCTTATATGTCAATTTCTCTTATACCGTGTCTGGATTTAAAACGCTTAAGCCATCCAGTAGACGCTTTAAAGTCTGCATAAACCATCTATTCACTGCAGAGTCTAGATCCTGGTTCTCTGCCACCTTCATTGTTTTCCTGTGTACGCTACCATCTCTACTGTCCAGCACACAAGCAAACTTTGTGACTGAATCACTATTGTTTTTAACTTGCTCCACTTACACCTTTATTCAACCGTTCTATTATTTTAAGTTTGTCTGAGAGACAAAGAACAACAAGTTTGCGTTTGATAGACATCGTTAGAAGTTGACACTGACAGAACGACAGGACACTGACAGTAGCACAGCTCACACTGACACAAAATGGCGTCTGCGCTATGGCGGTCTGTTGCACGATCACGATCCTATCGTCCGCTAGCCGAACTTCGACGACCCAACTAAATTAAAAACAACGCATCTGGGAGTCCTTTCGGATAATCGACCCTCCATTGGACTACTAATACTACACAGTATATTGTTGAAAATCACTCGGCGAACGAGTGCAATGAAACTAGATCAAGCATTAGAAGCGAACCACGTGGTTTCGACCTCCTAGGTCTCGTCAGCCCTCCCCCCATGCGTTGATTGAAAGGGGGTGGTACTTATTGAAACTCTATATTCATGGAAACATTAAATGAAACAGATTTAGACCACCTCTCTTCACCCCAACATTCCGATGTTTAGGAGAGGAACGATTTTCCTCGAAAGCGGTCTTGTTCTCGAAATGAAACCGTTAACATATTTTTGCTTTTAAAGAGACCACAACAGGTGCGGTTGTAGCCCAGACCATACATGATTCTAAACAGTTGCTTTTGACAAATAAACAGACGTATCAAATCAGGGCCACCACACCAAACAACGATCCCCTGTCTTAAGTGAGGGTAGCAGCAGCCCCCCTCCACCAGACTTAACGTTGGCTCATCCACTATGTCTCTTAAATCTCATCGAGTAATACAAAGAACTTATTTTGCAACACAAAGCATCAATATGTTTCTTCCATTTAAGATTACTATCAACCGTAAGGCCTAGAAGTTTAGCAGAATCCACAACGCGCTAATCACATCCGTTAACGTCCACAGCGTCCGGGAAAGTTCTGTCACCAAATTTAAACAATAATGGCGAGTGGTTAATTGCAATTTTCAATGTTTTACAGCACTATGACGCATCTTATAGATAAGATTCGGATACTTGACGCTATAAATATCGTTAAAATAAATTAAAAACAGCAAGGGACTCAAAATACTGCCCTGGGGGACGCCTCTATTGATGTTCAGCAGACTGGAGGAAATTTGTTTTGGATTGATGCCGCAGCTGAACAGATTAAGTTAGCGTTCGAGTTCCTCAATTAGTCTTAAATGCTGGATGCTGTTGAAAACCTCTTTTAGGTCTAATAAAATCTGGTATCTTTCTGTCTTCTAGAATTGTCAAAGCGGGTTGTCGATTTTTTTCCTCTTCAAGAAACAATGTTGGGAGTGGTTGATAATACTGTTTTTGGGAAGGAAATCGTAAAGGCAAACCTTTTCGAAGATTTTTGAGAATTGTGTTTGTAGTTGTTGAGATCGTTTGAACAGCCTTTCTTGTAGATAGGAACTACAACGGCGTGTTTTAGAGAATCCGTAAAAATGCCTGTTGTGAATGAATAGTTTATTATAGTTGCAAAGAGGTTCGATGTAGCAATCCGTGGTTTTCTTTAAAAAGCTCGCTGGAGTATTGTCTATATCAGTAGATCTAGAGCCTTTCAGTGTCATAATTGTGCACATAAGCTCTTCTCGACATGTTGGAAACAAGTAAAAGGAGGTGGAGTCGTTGCTTGTAGGAATTGCAGTTTGATGATCGGTAAATAAGGTATTGAACTGATCCGCAAGCTGGTGCTGGTTTTTGATAGCAGGTACAGCATGTCTTTGTTTATATTGGATGACTTGGGTAGTTCACTATTGTATTTGTATTTAAGATATGCGAGTTTGTATGTATAATCATCATCAGGTTTTTTATGCGATTTAAATCAGAGATTCGATGTAGGTAATCAAGTGCTTTGCATTTTTGAACTATTCCTTAACTAGTTTAGCTGAACTGGAAAATAAAATTTGGACCGACAACTGCTTCTGCCTACTCATCTAATTGCTATTCAAATAATAGCGCTGTTTTCATTACAGAGAAGTGGAATTTTGCAAGTAATCAGTACAACATTTGCACTGGAATGTGTTATGTAAGCTGTTTATATTCCACAATTTATTTTTATGGAATTTAGCATAAAATAGTAATGAAGCAATAAAATAATAAGACTTGTACGGTTAGCACTTTTTACTGTTCGCACACTTTGTATTCGGTACGCAAGGTAAGGATTATCTTTCTAAAAAAAATAAGATAACAAACATCAATGACTTTTTCATGTAGGTATGTACTACGGGTACATATTTAAATATTTGCCTTCGTTTTACGTTTTTAAGTGATATGAAATGCAAACAACGTTATTGGGTTAAAATTAATTTTACTATTAATGCATATTTGTTTATTAAATACATACTAGTAAGTAGCAAGTCTTGTTTTCTGTTAAATTATCGAGAGATTGTGATTACAATGTTGGAGCAATTTTTACAAAACTGTCGCGTCTTCTTCGAGCGTTTTGCTGTTGATAAGAATTGCAAATGATATTCTCGTAATTAACACGCAACTTAACGAACTTAAGCTGATTTTCAAAGAACTACATACCTTCGTTATCTATACCTATGTATGTGTTATTTATTTGTATGTATTTCTATTTTAATCAAATATTTGTGTAAACCATTATCAGCTCTATTTCCTTCCAGACGATAGGTATTGGTTTTCCCTAGGTTAGATGATATAACAATATATATTTATGTTTAAATATCATTAGTTTCTATTCAGTTTATTAAGAAGATCTCACGACAGTATTTGGAACAAATGCACACTCGCAAAACTGCTAGATCTGGTGAACAAGGAGGTGTTCGAGTAATTCGAATAATTTAATTAATAAATTAATAAAAACAACTTAACATAATTTTTTTTCATATAGTGATCAGTGACGTCGAATAATAATTCCCAGTTATCGTTCCAGTCTTATCTAGGAAATCAATCATGATTACTACTTCGATGACAATCCCAAAAAACTGGAGCAAGAACTGTTCCAACAGATTCTTGTAGACGAAACTTGTTAGGTCTTGAAGAACCAGAGTGTCTTCATTCTTTGTTTCTGGGTCGTAGAAATTAAGCATATCAATACAGGGCTTGTTTTCGATTGGCTCATAATTGGCAAATTACAAAAATAAATTTCGAAACTTGTCAAAATCATTTGGTCAGATTCACTTGCTTTTCCAATTATTCTAGCATATCTCCAGTTGTTAGAATTTAGTTGAATACGTTTTCAATAAGAAACGTCTACGATTTTCTGGATAAAATCAGAAAGGCAAGTAGATGCGCATTGAATGTCGTAAGCCTGGTGTACGCTGATGTATTGATTGTTGATTTTTATTCATTCTAAATTTTTCCAGAAGTTTTGCCTTCTCACATTATTGACCGCAATCTTTCAAGTTAAAATATTTTTTAACTCGTGCAACTTCCCGTTACACCGGAAGTAGGCGCCATCTTTGTTATTTTAAATGTAACACTCTGTATTTTATTCGAGATTTGAATTTCTTATTTAAATAGAAGAACAGAGATACCGGGTTGGATTATGTCGAAGTCAACCGTTTCGGAGATATTCAACTGTTTTCCATTTTTAGGGCACTTGATCGTAAATTTTAAAAGTTCTTTATCTGAGACATGAAAAAAGATAAACAATTGAAATTTGTTCCTGAGATAGTGAAAGTATTGTCCTATTCGAATATCACCAGGTTTAGCAATAATATTATACAGGGTGTTCTCTAATTAATTTACAATTATCCACATTTCAAATGCAAGAAACTCAATTTTTTCAAATGAAACACCCTGTATATTTTCGTCTTTTCTGAAGCAGAAAAAAATTGTCTTTCGATCCACTGTTACATTCCCTATACCTATCTCTAGACGTTTTTGAGTTATTGGGGAGATCAGCCAGAAGGCCCGATATTTTGCGATCTATCACACACAATTTCAAGAATGCCTGGGAAGTAACAAAATGTTTAGTTGTCAAAATTTCGTTCGCTGTCAGTGTTATTAATTTGATGCTTGGATATTTTTTGTACTTTACTGAATGATTTGATTAGTCCATAATGGAAGGCTATAATAATAATTATCCAAATGAAAGTATCCTTAATTTATTTTATATACACAGAGAATGTAATCGTATAATAAGTAGAACTTGCCGTGTGTTCAATCAGAGATACCCGAATTTGCCTCCGATGAATCGATGCAAATTTGCAAAAATTGAAACACATTTTTCGCGACATTGGAATATGAATACAAAAAGAAATTGTATTAAGCCAGTAACAGGTGAAGAAAACAACGAAATTAATATTCTGATTTAGATCCCCATTATACGTAAAGCAGAGGTGATTTAGATATTAGTATGACGTCAATTCAACGCGTGCTAGCAAAGAACAAATGGCACCCATATGCACAAAGGAAAGTCCACGAACTGAGAAATGGAGACGCTCAGAGAAGAAATGATTTTTGTGAGTGGCTAACTATTCGTAAACAGGAAATCCGGACATGTTACAAAGATTTTATGGTCGGATGAATCCAAGTTTACCAGGCAAGACGTTGTAAATAATAAAAATTGTCATTTTTGGGCAGATGAATTTTCAATTTCAATTTATTCGCCATAATAGAGTCGGGAAGGGTATTTGATCATATTTATGATGAAAGGCTAACGCCCGAAAGATATTTCCGAATCATTAGGGAAGTGGTGGCAAACATAGTCAATGACATGCCACACCAAAACTATTATTAGTTTCAACTGGATGGAGCTCCAGATCACTCTACACATGCTGTATATCAAGAGTTGACCCAGTTATTTGAGGATTGTGTGGATTGGTCCAAATGGACCATGTCTTTGGCTTGCTAGATCTCCGGATTTAACTCCAGTTGACTTTTTTTTATGGAATTAATAAATTTTTGGTTTTGAACTAGAAGACTTTTTTCCATGCCCATAACATGTTTACAAATGACTATTAATCCACTCCTCCTATACTTAATCTATTATTTTTTCAGTTTTTCAGCGGCACAACTAACCAGCTGTTTTTTCATACCTCTATAGCTAATTAGAATAATAGATCACATGACCAACCTACATAGTTTTAATAAGTGGAAAAACTCAAGGATTAATTCAACAATTTAATTGTTTTTTACCAATATTTTAGTCTACAACAATTTAAAAAATTAACTGTTATCTAGTGAAATTGATATTAAACCTCTTTTGTTATTTGGCAAAATATCGGGCCTTCAGGCTGATCTCCCCAATAACTCAAAAACTTCTAGAGATAGGTATAGGGAATGTAACAGTGGATCGAAAGACAATTTTTTTCTGCTTCAGAAAAGGCGAAAATATACAGGGTGTTTCATTTGAAAAAATTGAGTTTCTTGCATTTGAAATGTGTATAATTGTAAATTAATTAGAGAACACCCTGTATAATATTATTGCTAAACCTGGTGATATTCGAATAGGACAATACTTTGATTATCTCAGGAACAAATTTCAATTGTTTATCTTTTTTCATGTCTCAGATAAAGAACTTTTAAAATTTACGATCAAGAATATCTCCGAAACGGTTGACTTTGACATAATTCAACCCGGTATCTCTGTTCTTCTATTTAATTAAACAATTCAAATCTCGAATAAAATACAGGGTGTCACATTTAAAATAACAAAGATGGCGATGCACGAGTTTAAAAATATTTTAACTTGAAAGATTGCGGTCAATTATGTGAGAAGGCAAACCTTAATATATAATATGGGGAATGTGGTCTGTTTTTTTTTTAATTGGTTAGGATGAGGTCATCAACATATTTATATAGAAAAGGGAGATCAAATGGGAGATTGATTTTTACGTTGTCTAAGAGATGATCCATGACAATGTGGGCGACTACTGGGCTTAATGATAAACCCGTAGGAGGACCTAACGCTTGTTTGTACCATTTGCCATTGAAGCTGAAATAACAATTTTCAAAAATGATGTTAAGGCACGTCGAGGGAAACCAAACTGTAATCTTCAAATGAACTGATCTATTTTATTGACATAATCGAAGGTGTCTTTGATATTATATGGTTCGTATGCCGGGAAAGAGTCTGTTAATACATATTTTAAAAAGATGGTTTGAAAGGTGATAGGTTGGTGAATTAATACAAGCAACAATTGGTCTCATAGGTGTGCCCAGCTTATGTATTTTTGGAGAAACTGAATTTTTTTTAAGTTGCTTTGCAACTAACTTCATTAGAGATACATCCTTTGTCTACACAAATGGTAATCAATTTGTTAGTTTTTTGTTGAATATTGATCGTAGGATCTTTAGCAATAGGTTTGTAGACATTGGTATCTGATAGTAAGGCGTTAACTTTATCGATGTAATCAGTTTTCTCCATGATGACAGTTGTATTCTCTTTGTCAGACCGCATTCCTCTTCCTCCAAACTACCCTAACTATTATATTTTGTATACTTTAAAGGACTAACGTTCCATGTATGTATGTGGAATCTAGTTTCAAATATTAGCAATAGGGAACAGAACATAATTTGCAAATTCGAAGTTTAATAATTATTCCATCGTAAATTGTAGGCAATAGCTTATGTATTAATCCATAAATTTTATTTTTATGTTATGTCGTTTCATCAAACTGATGGATTGAAATTTTCACAATTTCAAACGACGAAGTAAACGCGCCATTTTTACGTCACTAGTCTAAAACCGTGAGAATGTTTTGTTATTAATAGTTGGAGACAGTGTGGTATATTAGTTAGAGTGCATAATATGTCAAAACATGTATTGTATGCGCATTTGCATATAAACGTGTCTTGTTTTCTGATAGAGTACGCTATCTTCAGTAAGATTGACGACACTGCGGTAGTTAATCGTACCATATGAGCAAAAGTTATTTAGATAAAAGGTTGCTTTGGAATTCTGAATTATTTCGTCGAGTTTAAGAGTTATTTTAAATGTAATGCTTTGTGCTTACGGGTTTATTTTCAATTTATTACATGAGATGTTGAAAATGGCCACCATTTTCATGCAAACACAAATTTACCCGCCTATTCATATTTTCAAATGTGTTTCGGAGCATTTCAGGCTTAATATTGGCACATTCTTCAAATGTGGAAAAACGAAGTAATCTAGGATAGTAAAATCTGGTGATCTGGAATTCAGGTTCACAACGTAAACTAATCAGACGATCGCCAAAAAATTGTCGTAAATAAACGATAGATTGGGGAGTCGTTTGAGAAGTGGCACCATCTTGTTGGAAATATCCCTATTACAGCTCGTCTTCGTGGAGTTCGTTTATAAAGGGTTTTGGGATGTTGTCTCGATGCCTTTGGGTATTAATGGTTCCTTCAAAGATTATGGGTATCAATCGTCTGCGAGTAACACCAATCCACACCCCAGAAATCAATATTCTTATGGTTTGTGAATTGATATACCCTGACAAATGAAACCACGCCTCATCTCTAAAAAAATGTCAAATCTCAGAGATCATTGTTGTTCAATAAATATTGGGTGAACCACTGCCAATATAACATGCGCCTGTTATGATCAGGCGGTAACCATTCATGATACGTCTGCATCTTATAAGGAAATAAAGCAATGTCCTTCCTTAAAATTGTTCTGCATGTACTATATGATACGGGAACTTGCTGTATGACTCTTCGCAAAGATGTTGTTGGTGCTGCGTTAATAATTTCTCGAACATTTTCAATAGTTTGCTTTGTACGGACTGTTGGCCTACCACACAATTCCGGACCACATTGAAAAAGTCAGCTTCCACGAAAACAAAATCAGGAAACTATTGTCGAAATTCAACCAGGCAAGCTACAGTACTGTATCCCCATTCTCCATTTTCAAGATTTCCATTCAATGATAAATCGCTGATGTAATTGTGAAAATACCATGAGTAAAGTTTTAAATCGAAACTCACATTTAATTCCTGTCAAATAAAACTGACATTTAATTAACATTAACAAAAAACTGAACCTATCAAAGACAGTGGTTTTTTAATCATGGCAATCCATTATCTAATTAATTTTTGCTCATTTGGTAAAAAAAAACATATTTTTATGGTTGTTAATAAATAAAAAAAGAAATATATAACGACGCTGCAGTCTGACCAACACAAAAAAGAACCTGATAGTACTACGTGAGGTCAGTAGTCTTTGCACTTCAGCATTTGGCCGTATTTTTATAATGCCGATGAAAAACGAAAGTTCAAAGCTTTATATCTCAATAAATAATAAAGATGTATTAAAATAAAATAAATATCGGTCTATTGTTTTCTATTCATCTATGCGATTATATATAATTTGAAAAATTTTCCTCTTCCTCATTCAAAAATTAATGAAGGTTGGTAATTGGTACTTGCGTTTTGTACTTTGAAGTAAAGATAAATCTAATTTTCAGACAAAATCTGTTAAAACTTTCATAAAGAAAGCAGAAAAAAGACTGACGAGGACGACGACGTTGAAGGAAGCAACTGCGAGATCAATGAAAACTGGAGAGGTCAGAGAGCTGAAAAAGAATTTACAAAAAAAATGTAACGGATAAGTTATGAGGCTTGTCCTTGTTCAGAAATGATGACAGTGAAAAATACAAAAGCTGTTGTCTTTTTTTTTCGCCCGTAGTTGTTTTCAATGGAAGTCATTACTCGCGCATTTCATTACAAGAGGTTCTACCAACGTGATGTTATTCATAAGAAAAGGGGAACTTCTAAAATGCTAGATTGTCAAGACTACAACTAAGTAGGTTCAAATATAATATGTCCACGTCAGCAAAAAGTTACTAGTACAGTCATTATGTACTAATGTATCTATTGGAATTGACATGAAACTGACTATTTGGAATAAATTTACAAAAATATGTGTGTAATGTTGGAAACGTTCCAAATTTAACGCCAATTTCGTAGGTATAAGACAAGAGCTTAAGCTACTGGGCCATCATCAACGCCGACAATTTTCTACTTGAAGTTTATTTAGACCAACTTGGAAGGGATCATAATTTTTGGCAAAAAAATCAAAGTTCATTTTTGGTTGAGTGGACATGCTAACAAGCAAATTTTCCATTATTGGAGTGAAAACAATCGACAACAGATTAAGAAGAAGCCTTTGCATCCGCAAAAGGTAACTCTAAGGTGTGGTTGATGGCATGGTGGGATCATTGGATCATTTTTTTTCCAAAATGAAGTAGGTGATGTAGTTACAGTGATTGGTATGATCTTTGATTTTGAGGATATATGCTTCCAGAAAGACGGTGCAAGAAAAGTTTGATGCAAGTAATTTGAAAGGCACAAACTAGTTATTTGGCGTCCAAGAAGTTGCGATTCAACAACTTTTGATTACTTTTTGAGGAGTTATTTGAAATCTATGATCTAAGCAAACAAGTCACGAAATAGTTTGATTATCAATGCAGTTGCGAGCAAATTTTATAGGCAGGGTATCATTTTCTGCATTATGACGAAACTAGTAACTTAAAACTAAAATAAAATACGTAATAGTGTTTATAACCTTTGTTTATTAAGCGTTTTAATATTTAATGTTTTCTAGCCTTTATTACTGCCCCAATGCGTTTCGGCATAGTAGCTACAAGTCTAAAACATTGTTCTTGAGAAATACAGGGTGTTTCATAATATATGCGTTAGACTTCAGGATGTGATAGCTTAAAGATGTATCTTTCGGGTATTGCCGTGGTTGTTGTAACAAACTTGACGTTTCGCTGATCATACTGTCAGCTTCTTCTAAAGACTCTCTAGAGAACTTCTGAAGAAGCTGACAGTATGATCAGCGAAACGTCAAGTTTGTCACAACAACCACGGCAACACCCGAATGATAATCTTGATGGAACCCTCAATTCGATCCCACTGCACCTAATGAAGTTGGGCTGCGGTCTTGGAACAATACCCGAAAGATACATCTTTATGGAACAGTGGCCGTGAAAGCCTACATTCGATTATGTGATAGCTTCTCCAAAAATTTGAACTTATCCTCTAAAATGCACCATTTTCGAGACACAGGGTGTCGAAATTTAATTAAAAAAAATCGTTTTTTGTAAATATTTTTTACACAAACGCTGAAATGTGCGAAAGACAACTTTTGTATCATATTTTTAATTATGCAATTATGAAGTTAACGTTTGCTTTTCTTACTTGTTCTAACCTTTAAGGGTGGGTTTATTAATGTGACTGACAGATATTGCTAACTGGCAGATAAAATTGAGCAACTACATTGCTTTATCTTGCAGATAATTTTTATTTAACACTCAATAAACGTTTAATTGTAATTATCTTACGAATAAAATTTTATCTGCAAGTTAATTTATTTATCCTCATATTGATAAACCCACCCTTAGTAAAATAGAATTTTTATTTCAAAAAATTGACCATCAACTTTAGGGCTCATGACCAACAGTACCTTTTTTGAGTAGAAAACATTAGCGGTTCAAATGGGCGCCTCCAAACCGGACTTTTTCCAGTGGCGTAGAAGTTGGGGAGAAAAACAACCACTACCCCCTCAAAATCTTCACCAATTATGATTTTAAACAACAATTTTCTCGAACACAACTTAGCTTATTATGAAGCTATCACATCCTTAAATCCTGCGCATATATTATGAAACCCATTTCTGAAAGTCTTTCCTTGAAAATGTGCCAAAGATTTTCAATTGGAGAGAGATCAGGGGACTAATATAATGTAATATTCGAAAATGTCATCTTTTGGACTAATAAATGATACTTTTCATTTGTAATTTAAGTCCGGTAATTTACGGGTAGATGTACTTTCACAATTAGGTTTCCTTAGAAACTGTTACCTGCTTTATGAATCACATGTTTGTTTGCTCAGGGTGGCTATAACATTTGCTAGCATGTGTAAATTAGGGGTGGGCAAAATTACTGGATTTTGAATTAATTTGGAGAAACGACCGAAAAATGCCACAACCACAACCAAGGACATTTGGTATGTCACATGGTCGACCCTCCCTCCCTCCCCCCTCGCCCCAAAACTTTCCCAATCATGGCAAAAAATAACAACACTGAAGAATAAAATGTTTCAATCATTTTATCCACCTAGAATTCCAATTCCTCCCACTGAGCAGGGCGATGTAAATTTTCAAGGAAATTAAATTTCAGTTGTTTTAAACGCTTTAAGAACTTTAAATGATAAATAAATAACGAAGCTTTTTAAAATTAAAGCTCCAATAAATTATTAGAGCTTGCTATAAACTAGTAAAGCAATTTTTTGTATTTTTAAATTTATTTTAAAAATAAACTTAAGAAATAATCTTGAACAAATCCACTTACGCTTCATTTTCATCAACCCTTATTTTCAGAACACAAATACCTCCTTTTTTAATAACCAGAATAGGATGTAGACATCATCTGAACACCAATCCAAACCACAGACACCAACAACCAATAAAACATTAAAAAAAGTATGAGATCGCGACATTATAGTATTTGCAAGTTAGACTTGTACGTCCTTACCCTCCAAGGGATGAAAACGAACTGACTAAGAAAGCTCAGACGGAACAGCATCGCGACGCTATGTAGTAAAAAGAGGTTAAAATGTACACTCACACATATACACCACACAGAAACAACAATCGATGCTCCGTCAACAATACAACCACCGTAGAGCACATGGTAAACGACGCAGGTTTATTTACGGCAGTGGCGTGCGTATAATATGAGTGAAAAATCTGAATAATTATGGAAATAATTTAATAAATTTAGCTCTGTAATAAGGTACAGAATTAATACTAAAAAAAAATTGTTATAAAACTATTATAAGCGCACGCTACTGATAATATTCACGGTATGTGGAGACACCGACGATTCACTGTATCGCGTATGTGACTACCCGGCGATGCACGTTCGCGAAAAGGACGCCGCGTCGCCGTCGACGACTTAGGAACAAGTCAATAAACTTTAGAGAAGTGGAACATGTCACGTAATTGAATCATACGCGATGGGGTGGCCGGCGAGGAATGGGTCTTTCCGTCTCTACTGACGGCGTAAAGTAGGGAGGCTGGGTTGCTAGGCGACCGTAGCGTCCGACACGACGGCGTCGTGACGGTAGTTTCTCTGGCGGCGTCGGCCCGCTTCTAAAAACGGTCGACCCGTAGCAATCGATAAAAGAGGTGAAAAGAGGTACGGTATGGTAGTAAGGGTGGTGCTGGTGGTGGAGGGGACAGGGTCGAGAATGGGGAGGGGGGGGGTGAAGGATGGATGGATGGATGGATGATGTGGATGCTGAAAGCACGTGCCAATAAGTGAGAGTAAAATTTCGAAAACGTCACGTACTGGCTGTACAACATGCGGGTCACTCGGATGTTGGCAGTACTGATGACCAAATTTCTCTCGCTATACAGTGGTGGATGGGAGGGGGTGTAGGAATTTCGGGTGGCAGCAAAAAAATAACGATAGGTTTAAGTTAAAGTTGGTACAATTGTTAAGATTTACGAAAAAGTCGGAGTAATGATGATAAATCTTGTTTAGGAAGGAAGAATATATGTTTCCAGATGATTAGTGTCATGCTCCAATTGATAAAAAAAGTAGATACCTTGTTTAAGATTAACAAGAAAAATTTTGGGCATTCTGGGAATTAAAAAAATTTATACGTATTAAGTTTCCATTTTCCATTAAGTTTTCATTTCTCCTACATCCATGAAAGGGCTGTAGATACACAACTCAGCAAAACATCGATTTTCGTAGGGTCTTTGTGAATGGGCAGTGGTAGAAAAGTTTTCAGGGATTTTCACGGCTAAACGAGTTATGGGCGATTTTTCTTCTTGACCGAGTTCGCGAGTAGAGTGGACAGTTTGCCAACGCCCCCTTTCTGTCTTGTATGATCGATGAAGGCATTTAAAAGGTAAAATTCGATCTCGAACGTTCAAGTTAAAAGTTTTTTTTTTTTTTTTGCGCGAGATTATATTTCAATGTCATTTCAATGCGAGATGGCGAAGTATGAATTTGAGAAGCTCGAGTAAGGTAAGATATGAATTGGAAAGTAATGATGAAAAAGTCGGGAAGGAATAAACTTTTTTTAAGTTTAAAATGAGAGTATTGGAATCAAAAATGTTAGGATTCGAACTTGAATAGAAATTGTTAAAGTTATTTAAAAAAATTGAAATTAATCATAGTAGTGGACGTTTCGCGACTGGTGTGAAGTTAGCAATGAGTTCTACCAACCTTCATAGTTAGACAATTCTTCAAATGATACACTTGAATTAATCATCTAAGTTTTGCTTATTGAGACCTGTCTCACGATACAACTTTTACCAAAAGCTCTTAGCGAGATAAGGACTATTATTACGCTCAAAAAATTATAAAAAGAACGGGTCTTTTTAGTTAAATTTAATTTTTTTAATGCTATGCTTAGCAGTGTTTGCCTCACGATACTAGTTGAAGCAAAAGCTCTTACCAATACAAAGAACTGTATTTAGTTTAAAAAATTTGCAAAAAAGTAGCGGCCTTCAGTTATACAGCTTCTAGTACACACAGCTACTCGACACGGACACACTGTATAAGGGCCCTCTTGTGCTGGGAAGAAAACCAGAACCAGGTAAGTTGTTTTTAAAATCAGGTCTCTCTCCATCTCCAGTACGAGGAGGTCTTTATACAGTTGCATAAGGCTATTGATAAATCATCGTGTGGCTGTATAATATGCCCGGCTTATACAGGGTGTTCACATCCTACCTACTTCCTTTGATGTCAAAAAAAAAATTCCTCGAAAGATGTCTTCGAATTAAGTATCCACCTCTTGCTTATTGATGCCTGTGCTATCATGCAACACTAACTCGAGGTTCTTTAGCAAGAAAAAAACTGTATTTAAGCTCAAGAATTTTCTGCAAATTTGGCGAACTCAATGTGGTGCCAAATTTATCTAAATTAAAAGTTAGTCAAAATAAATAAAAGAATTTGAGGTGCAGGATGAACACCGAAATTGTCAACCAGTGAAGTGCTCAGACTTTTTTTTAAGTGTTTTAACTGAGTACACTACCGTCCAAAAGTGTTAAGTGTAATCAGATTGCCTGCGATTAACAGCAAAAACGTAAAAAAAGGCTTTATTGAGGTCCAAGTTGATTACAGTTTATTCCATATATCAATAGCTGATGTTGGAGCTAATTTCTGCAGTTCCCGGTCTAATTCTTCCACAGTAACTCGATTGGATTCAAATCGAAGCTCTGGGGAAGCCGTGCCATAATTTTTCAAAGTTCTTTCCTCCTCTAAATGGTGAAAATTGTCTGTACACAATTTAGAGGAGGTCATTATCTTGTTGAAAGATAAAATTTAGACCCAAAAGACGAACTCCTGAAGATATTGCGTGGTTCCCCAAAATTTCGGGGCATTCCTTCTGGATTTAGTACACCGTCAAAACAGCCCCACATCAGTGAATTTCCTCCAGGGATAGAGGGTGGATAGATGGGGAGGGGTGAGATGAGGCTCATTGGAGTCCGAGTACAACGGGACGGGTCCGAAAAGCCCTGGACAGAGGCGGTCGACTCAAAAACGAGAGGTGGCTAAACACTCATAGATCTACTACGTCGGTTAAGCCTATTTTGCCACATAAATGGAATTTTTATTTTACTTTACTATTTCGGTAGGAGATTTGTTTGAGGCCCAAAAATGGACTTCTTACAATACATTTTCTGCTCTATAATTATGACATCGTTTTTTTGGAAGAAATAAATCATAGAACTCAAGGTCATAATTAAATTTAACATTATTAATTTGCGTCTTGGAAGGATTTTTTAATCGCTTGTTAAAAAATCCAGACATTGTTCCTTTTTTTGTGAGCATATCATTGCCTTGATTTGTTAGAATGTGCATTGAGGACATTTCTTGGCATCACTCTGGAAGATAATCTTCATTGGAATCAATAACGTCTACTATTGACCAATAAAATATCCGGCCTGAGGTATTTGAGATTAGAAGCTAACGCCCATATAATACAGCATATTATTGTGAAGATCTTCACCAGCTCCACATATAAATGGGGTTTCTATCAAAAAAGTCAGCAGTTAGAGTTAATGTAGGCTAAGTATTATGCCACTAAGGATAGAGTGTCCTCCGAGGGCAACTTTTAGATTAGGGAACAAAAAAAAGTCGCTTGGGGCTAGATCTGGTGAGTAAGGAGGGTGGTTATTAAGCACTTCAAACAGTAATTCGTGCATTTTCGTCATGGCAACCGCTAAGGTGTGAGATCGTGGATTGTCTTGCCGAAACAATTTTTTTTTCAGCGAATCTGATCCTTTTTCAGCAATTTCTGCCTTTAGTTTGTCAAGTAATGATGCATAGTGTGCTACTCCTGTTTGAAGATAATCGATTAAGATAACTCTATCCCAAAAAAAAACAGTCGTCCTCCACTTTTCAGTCGAAAAACAGTTTTTGCTTTTTTTGGAGCCGATTATTCCTTCGTAGTCCACTGTTTTGACTGTATTTTTGTTTCGGACGTATCATGGGTGTATCCAAGCTTCATCTACAGTAATTAATCGCCGCCAAAACTCTGATCGACAAAAATGCTAGAAAGGGTTGACCATTTATTGACCACCAGCGATTTCGATTGACCACATTTTGTTTAGGCTACAGCCACTATACTCATATTTTGAGGTCTAATTGCGAAAATGGTGAAATTAGGCAATATAGACATTTTGTTCATCGGATACGAATGATCATCGTTTGACCACCTTTCCAAAATAATTTTTTTTTTCGAATTTTTATTACTACAAACACTAAAATTTTGTTGCAGGATCGGATTGACCAACGTTTGACCATGATGGACCACCAAATAATTTTTTGAAAACTTAACAATTTAGTCGAAAAAACAAGTTCATATATATCTCCAATGAAATGACATCAAACCCAGAAAATATCACAACCTCTTGCTCCAGACTACTTAATCATAGTAATCAACCACCCACCGGTTAATTTTTATCGGATCTCGAAGTCTCATACAACAGAGTTTTCAAAGTTCATCGCAGTTTTCACAAACTCTGAGAGGTGGTCGCTTTATTGCTTCATCAATAAATAAATTGCGAAAGCTCAGAATTTGAAAATTTGAGTCTATTGTTGGAATCTTTGGCTGCCATACCCACATTCCTAAACTTGAGAGTTTACAAAGTTTATCGCAATTTTCGCAAACTTTGAGAGGTTGTCAAACACTGAAAATGGTACGACTTATTGTCTCGTGTCTTTAAACCACAGAAAATTGAAAATTTAACTAGAAGGTGGTCAAACGATGATTTCCGATTTGTGAAAAATGGGATAAACTTTGAATATCTTGTATTTAACTTCAAGATCAGATAAAAATTAACCGGTAGGAGTTTGATGTCATTTCATTGGAGATATGAACGATTTTTTTCATTTTTTCGACTGTTGTTAAGTTTTCAAAAAAATTGTTTGGTGGTCAATTATGGTCAAACGTTGGTCAATTCCATCCTGCAACAAAATTTTAGTGTTTGTAATAAAAAAACAAATTCGAAAAAAAATTTTTTTTGAAAATTTTGAAAAAGTGAAAGGTAATCAAACATGGTCAAATGGTGGTGAATCCTATGAAAAAAATGCCTACCTATATTGACTAATTTTAGCATTTTCTCCATTAGATCCCAAAATATGGGTATAGGGGTTGTAGCCTAAACAAAATGTGGTCAATCGAAATTGCTGATGGTCAATCCTTTCTAGCATTTTTGTCGATTTTAGCAAGCGCGGCACCCAACGTGCGGACATCTTTCTTACCCCTAATTCTTGATTCAATATGTCTGTCCAAAATTTCACTGTGATAAATGAAGGTGCACAGCCCCCCTATACAGCGTCCAATTCATCTTTAATTTGCGTTGTTGCATTGCCTTTTAAAAATAAATATTTAACGACGGTTGGGTACTCGATCTGGTTAGTAACAAAGAAAGTTTAAAGTGATGTTAATAATTGTATAATAATCTTTAGTGGCGAATAATTTGAATATCTGTCACCGTAAATTAACATTGTGGTAAACGATAAAGATAATGAAAATATATCAGGATTTCCTGTTTTCGATACAAATTACGACAGAAATATTATTTTAAAATAAATGGGAAATTAGAGGTTACGCTGAGTATCCAACGTATCTACGTGGTATAATGTACGATTATGACTGATCTTGAACTAATTTTAAAAAATATGTTTATACTGAAGTAAACTGGGCGATTTTCCAAAATTTGGAAAGATGTAATAGCACGTATATCTTTCCCAAACATCGCGTATAAATTTGAAAAAAAAAATCCTTAAAATTAGTAAGTAATTCATCTAAAACCCCATTAAATAATCCCGATAAATATACTTCTTATAATACTCGTTTCATAACATCCCCAAAACGCCCGGCATTAAAATAAAATGTGAAATATTTCCACACGCACACACGTTCTATTTTAACCGCATTTAAGTATCGTGTCGAATTCTTGAGTTGATATTAAAAAACCCCACGAGTGGACCTCAATGGGTACTCGTCATATTAAGCGTACAAAGTGGGGTCCAACAATTCCAATTAGAGTTAGAATGACTGGGGAATATGAGTTCATATATTCTGGAAGGCGAAATTTAAGTATTCTGCGTGTGTGAGGACATTTAAAGAATGGCAGCGATCGTTTTTAAAATGCAGAGTCTAAGGAATAGAGTGTTATTAATTTTTCATATTAATATAATACAAAAAATTCCTCCACACTTGATATATCAACTTCAACACTTTGTAAAAGATAGATTGTTGTCAGGCATTTGTATCTGTCTAAAAATGATCTAGAAATAATTCTTCGAAGTATGGTGCGTCAAAGATCTTATCGTTGACGCACCATCGATTGCCAAACAGTCGAACCATAGGAGTTACAACGAATCTAACATTCGATGTTTACGATGTTTAATTTACAAACTTCAGTAACCTTCTATGTGATTGTTAAATATAAATATTATTAAATCACCAGCGAACTTAAGAGAATTATTTACTCAAGATTCACAATTGTCAGAAAACAAAGAGATTGCAATAGAGTGATTTGTTCTTGGACTGAGATTGAACCTGAATGTTTATCCAATATGTCATGGATGGATGAAACCCATTGTTCTCTTAAATGTGGAGTCAATATTTAAAACTTCTGAACATGGTGAACAGAAAATCCACATAGGTACAAGCTTTTAGAAAGGTCTTCAAGACAAGGCAGTCACTATTTGGGGCAGTTTCCCAATCACCCATGTTAATTTTCTTATAAAGCTTATTAGAGCATTCAAAAACTGAAGACATTTTGTATACTCGCTGAACTTAAACTTATTGGTCGAAGTAACATTGACAATTATTGTCAGAATTATCAAAACAATCGCATCGCAGGAAGTCATAGCAGTTTCACAGATGATTTCATCATTGGTCCAGGATATACAGAATGATCTGGTTGTGATTGTAACTGTTACTGATGAACGATACTTGAAATCGTTACGAACTGAAGACGCAATTAAAAACACAGTTTTATGCAGGATACTGTTGGCTAGCTACAGATTTGCGAACTGCTGTTGTTTAGGAATGTGTTCGAAATGGAGACTTTGAACATTTATAGTCATCAAGGTCACCTGATGTGAATCCATTGGATTTTGAACTTTTGGAGTTATATTTAAAACGAAACTTAGAAGTTTAGAATACGACTAAAAACAGTGACATTTTTAAAAGTCCTTTCAAACCGAAAACATTTAGAAGTCTTCCTTTTTTTTGATTTATATCAACTTCAACACTAGTATCCTTTATTCCAAAAACAAAGGCAGAAGTCTATGTATGATTCTTGTATAGATAAAAACAGCCAAAAACAAGATAATTTATTTTTACATCAATACAAAATTTGACAATCTAGAAGGTTGGTATTTGGAATATTGCAGGCCATGGATTGTTATTGGGCAAAATAACCCGTTTACGTTCTCGTCTTTTCCGCACAACCGAAAACATCGTTGCTGTTGCTCAGATTGTACATAAAAAGCCATCAATATCAACTCGTCATTGTTCTCAGCAATTGAACATTTCTAGCACTTCTCTGAGGAAAATTTTGCATACAGACCTCGGTATCAAGGCTTACAAAGTTCAATTAATTCAAGAATTGAAACCCTTTCGGTTCGCCCAATGGGCTGGAGATTACTTCGCTGAAGTAATCTCCATCATCTTTATAGATGAAGCTGATGCATCCAAAACGAGTGAGGCTGTTTGGTGAGGATTTTGGCATCATTGTGCAAATTTTCTTAAAAAATGAGCAAGGAATCATCATTACAGTCAATAATGATCGTTACCGTGCCATGCTCAACGAATTTTGTTTCGACAAATTAAAGAGGATGGCATAGACGACGTTTGGTTTCAATAGGATCGTACTACCCGGAGCTCGATTTAAGCCCATTGGACCTTTTTTTTTGGGAGAGGGGAGGGGGTTAAGTCAAGGATAAATGTTACGCTAATCATCCAGAGACGATTGAAGTCTTGAAACACGAAATCGAAGTTGTCATTGACGAAATTCAAGCCCAAACAATTGAAAAAGTACTTGATATGATCAAGTAATGCTTGAAGAATGTCAATTGCTCCTGAATCGTTTCATAATCCCATCAATTTTGTACACCTACAAGCATTTGTTTTTTGGTTGTTTTTATTTTGGAATACAAGTCGACGCTACTGCTATGGAGCATAAAGGGCAAGCCTTAATGATCACATATTAATTTTTTTCGTACTAGAATTGCATATATGTAGTATATCTGTATTATAGAACAGACATCAAAATTAAGTAAACAAATAAAGGACAATATTTCAGGAATTCATTCAGGTAATTTTATATGAAAGACATAGACGTGACAGAAGAAATATCTACGAAGAAGCAATCGTTAACAGAATTCACGATGCAAACGAAAATTGTTAAACATTTGGAAGATTTTATTTAGCAGTTATAACCTACTTACAGCGTGGGTTGCTCATTTAAAATAGATCACGTGGGTTGTGATAATTTACGCAAAGCAGGGTAAATATACAAATTGCACGCTTCCACACACAAACACACACACTTTAAAAGACAGGAAATTGACATTGAAACAGAGATATATATGCGTAGGAAGTATTGAACAAGGATGGATAGAAGAAGAGAGACATCTATCAATGAATAAAAGCAACAGTTCGCACTGACCACTGAAACGCATCGATTTACCCTGCATATGAACAGCTACATCAGCTGATTCCCTTATACACTACCCTTCCTTTCTATTTAACAGGGCGACGACACTAGTCTAATTAATCAATATATCCCATTCTATACGCTTGAAGCATTTATACGACTTCAAATTTCAAGATTAATTTACGCGGATAAAATTTAAAACTCAAAGTCGAAATGTATACTCACGTTTTGCAGCTGGGAAAAATCTTCATAGTATACGGCTTTAAACTTTTGCATAAGCTTAAAATTGTTTATTCTTGTAGATGTTCACAGTAGTGCTTCAACGTGTGGACTGAACATACGAGGCGTGTGCAGCAAGTTTTAAACCGGTCTAAATGAAGACGGGTTCGCGCAGAAGCAGAACATGAAAAGTGCAACTGATCACAGTGAGTTAGAACTGTAGAATGAACTGGGAAGGAGTCGAACACGAGGGTAAAATCCAAAAAACACCCCCTCGAAGCATCATAATCATCAACAGCGATCTGATTGGTCCGACGTAAGAAGTGGGGCGATTCGGCTAGTATACGTTACGAGATATGGACCAATCCAGCGTTAGGATTCCCGGCGCCAAATTGTCGCGACACTCAAATGTTTGAGAGAAACTATCCATTACAAACTAGATACTATAGCGTGAAGTTTAATTTTTTTTTTGCGAGATGGAAGGAGATGCGAATATCGTGGGCGTACGAGGTGGTCCGGGATAAATTGTTTTTGGGGGTTAGATGGATATGGGAATAGGGAACCGGAAGATATGGATCTTTCTTTTTTGGAGAAATGCCGCGGCCAAAAACCGTGGAGTCTTAGTTATTTTTGTCGATATAGTGCGGCTGGCGTAGTTTTGTTACCGCAAGGGGTGAGTTTTGAGGTTATGTAATCGTAGGAAGACACGTTTTCATTTTTACTTAGCGAAGTTGTTTCGGCGTTTCCGAAATTAGGTAGAGATCAAATTTCACTTTCTGTTATCGTGTTATTTAGGAAGTCCGAGATTGTTGACTTGAGTGGCGTATAAAAAGATAAACTGGGGAAGTTTCTGAATTGCCAGATAAAAGTTGTTTTATTTGTGGTAACTTGAAGGTACACGATAATATAATATAATAAAAATAAACGGAAACAAAATAATTCTTGATTATGTTTTCCTTCATTGCGTCCATAATTTGTAGAGGAATTTATAAAATAATTGCAGCTTTATGAACTGTACTCATTGCTAGTTCGATTTGGGGCATTGTGCATCGGGGCTAGATTTCAGTATCGGGCGATTAAACAACCTCGTATGTTGGTTTTTTATTCTACACCTTGTTATAGACACACACGTTCCTGTTTGTGGCGAAATTCAAATTTTCAAATATTATAAACTACACTCACCGGCAAAATAATCGATCCACTCAAAAAATTTATGAAGTTTGTTCGTTAATAAGTTTGTTATTTTAAATTCGATTTGATTCATTTTTTTTGCATATTATAGGTAAATTTAAATGTAATCTATCACAAGAAAATTTGGCGTACATCATTTTATACAGGGTGACACAAAGTCTGTTTTTTAAAATCAACTTTAAAACCACATATGGATTGTCAAAGTTGCTCCACCTTGTATTTACTTATTTTGTTAACAAGACACATCATTTTTTTACAATTTCTTTTTTTATTTATTACAATAGCTTAATTTTTGTAAAAGATACAAGAGTTTAAAAAAATCTTACATTTTTTCCTATGGTACTAACAATAAGTTTACAAATTTATCGTTTTTGCATAGAAGGCTATTGAAATACTGTCAGTTGTGAAATCTAAAACTTGTCAATTACGTTTTTGAACGTGTTTCTTGTCAAATAGTAATTTAAAACTATGGATCTTTCTGTAACAGACGGAGCGTGAGCTGTTGCTTTGATTCAGGATGGTAGGTCACTGTATTATGTGGCCAGAGTGTTGGGAGTTTCAAGATGTAAAGTTCAAAGAGCTGTTAAACACAAGAAGAAATCATTGTGGTCGAAAGAAATAGGCAATAAGGCAAGTTCAAGTAAGTGATAGAAGAATAAGAAGGCGGCTGTTTGATATTGGACTGCGTTCTAGGAGACCTGCAACTGGTCTAGAGTTATTGAGACACCATCGAGTTGAACGCCTTAGATTTGCTAGGGAACATGTAAATTGGGGTAACGAAAAATGGAGCAACATCCTATTTACGGATGAGTCCAGATTTTGTCTTAGAACACCAGATGGACGTGAAAGAATTTACCGGAGAACTGGTGAACGTTTCTTTCAAAACCATTTTTTTTCTAGAGTAAGTTATGGAGGCGGTTCGATAATGGTGTGGGGTGGCATAAATTTTGAAGCTCGCACGGACTTGGTTATAATTAACGGGGGAGCCATGACAGCCGGTAGATACATAAAAGAAGTTTTAGAGCCACATATTGTTCCTTTTGCACCGTTCATCGGAGATGATTTGATGCTGATGCATGATAATGCCCGACCGCATGTTGCCAGAATTGTACGCGAGTATTTAGGTGAGGTTGAAATCTCAGTAGTAAATTGGCCTGCTCTAAGTCCAGACCTAAACCCAATTGAACATGTTTGGGATGCACTTGGCAGGAAAATACGATCTCGTGTACCAACGCCTGCAAATTTACAACAGCTTAGTGACGTTCTAACTGAAGAATAGAATCAAATCAACCAGGCTTACATTCAAAACTTAATTGAGAGTATGCCAAGATGTATTGCAGCTGTTATTCGTGCATTCGTATTAAGCCTTTTATGTTTTTCATTTTCTTTTCAATTCCTTTTCATTAAATTCGGTGTTAAGTTAAATTCGTAAACTTATTGTTAGTACCATAGGAAAAATGTAAGATTTTTCTTAAACCCTTATATCTTTTACAAAAATTAAGCTATTGAAATAAATAAAAAAATAAATTGTAAAGAAATGATGTGTCTTGTTAAAAAAACTAAGAAAATACAAGGAGGAGCAACTTTGACAATCTATATATGTGGTTTTAAAGTTGATTTAAAAAAACAGACTTTGTGTCACCCTGTATAAAATGATGTACGCCAAATTTTCTTAAAATTCCAAAGATGTGATAGATTAATCGAATGTAGGCTTTCACGGCCACTGTTCCATAAAGATGTATCTTTCGGGTATTGCCGTGGTAGTTGTAACAAACTTGACGTTTCGCTGATCATACTGTCAGCTTCTTCAGAAGTTCTCCAAAGACTGATGTTGATGTCTTCTGCTCATTATATACCCAGTCCCTGTTCCGCTCCAGTGATGCATATCCGGTCCAGTCCGCTGAACCGTATCCGTTATCGTTCTTCATTATTCATAATGAAGAATCCGAACAACTTCAACCGAGAAGACGGATACAGATTGAGTAAGGTATGGAAGTTAGCGCTGAAGAGCCCGAAGCAGCAAGGACCAACGAGGACGCATCCGAGATCATCTAACACGAGAAGAGGAGAAGCTTCGGACACGGATCAGAGAACGATAACGGATACGGTTCAGCGGACTGGAACGGATATGCATCACTGGAGCGGAACAGGGACTGGGTATATAATGAGGAGCAGAAGACATCAACATCAGTCTTTAGAGAACTTCTGAAGAAGCTGACAGTATGATCAGCGAAACGTCAAGTTTGTTACAACTACCACGGCAATACCCGAGAGATACATCTTTATGTGATAGATTATATTTAAATTTACCTACAATATGCAAAAAAATGGATCAAATCGAATTTAAAATAACAAACTTATTAACGAACAAACTTCATAAATTTTTTGAGTGAATCGATTATTTGATTATTTTGCCGGTGAGTGTAATTTTTCTAATTTTCGCGCAAATAATAATTGCAATAAATCCTATTAAAGCTTAAATTCGTCATAGTTTCCCATAGTCATTAGTGTAAGAATCCACAGAAATGGATCTGAAATGGTGAGACATGACATCATCCTACGAGACATACTGACAAGCTTAGTGAATCTGCTCTGTCTACTCAAGCAATTTCGAAACCGAAGCAGTAAAAAACAATTGAAGACTTTCATTGACGTGTTATTAAGATAAAAGTTGAAACGCATGGGGGCTCTAACCTAAAAATATTTTTAACTATACAGGGTGTCAAATAAAGACAGGGTAAACTAAACTTACTTTATTTTAAATGGAACACCCTGTAAGTATATTTTTACTGTTTACGATTCCTCTAGGTCTCACCTTTATTATAATATAGGGTTTTGCTATGTTATTCAGTTTACTTTGGAAGATATGGGCAGTTTTGCATGAATTTAAGTGAAGAGAGGAGTTTACTCTAATAATAAAATACAGGGTGTTCCATTTGACATTCCGAGTTATGACTCGCCCTGTATATAAATATTGAATACGCCGATAAATAAATAATTTCTGATGAAAGGAGATCACATTATGAATTAGTTTATGTTATTATATTCATGCAAAACTTCCCATATCTTCTAAAGTAAACTGAATAACATAGCAAAACCCTATATTATAATAAAGGTAAGACCTAGAGGAAACAGTAAAAATATACAGGGTGTTCCATTTTAAATAAAGTAAGTTTAGTTTATCCTGTCTTTATTTGACACCCTGTATAGTTAAAAATATTTTTAGGTTATAGCCTCCCATGCGCTTCAACTTTTATCTTAATAACATTTTCTCATTTTTCTTATAATACAGGAGTAATTAATTGGACTTCCTCGCACTAATGCCCCACCCTGTATGTATAGCAATATGAGAAATCATAAATGCGACAAATAGATTGAGTGAAGGCAATAACGACAATAAATTGTATATAATAGGGGCTGAAACCTCTTAATATTATGTGATTTGTATCTCCTCTTTGGTTTTTACAATAAATCCAAACATCGTCTTCAGACAATCTAATTCTATTAAAATGAGTTGAAAATCTACCATGGTTGGAGGTAAGTCTTGCTACTTGTGTATGCACATGTTTTTTAATATGGTTCCTGGTGTGCCATCGTTTAGATCTTAGTTGAGGAAAAATTAAATAGTAATTTGTAGGAGATGTTTTATAGGTGTCATGATAAAGATTTTGCCACTTATTTTGAAGTTCTTTTCTTTGAACAGATTAGTATAGTCACTGTGAGGAATTTTTACATGTTGTATAGGAGTTTGTTGGGACGTTTTAAATGAATAGAGGAACCTCAAAATATAATTGCATAGTGATTGGACATGAGCAAAATAAAAAGATCTTAAGAAAGACGCATTTTTTCAAAACATTCATGATTCAAAAATGGAGTTTAACCCTTTTGCTCCAGATCATTTAAATGCAATGTTAAATTTCGGTGCCAAAATTGAACAATTCAATTTTTTAATATTAAAAATTATGCATACGTTACATAGGGGGACATAAGAATTTTAGAAAGGCTTAGGTGAGGCATGGCACAAAAAAGATCGGAAAACACTGCTCTAGATAGTGTGAATCCCACTTAAAATTGTGATCTACAATTAAGAAATGATCGATTATCAGATTTAAAATAAAGACTATAATTATTAGTAAAAGTTTTTGTGAAGTGGATTAAGTTAGTTTCATTATTGTTAAGGGTTAATTTAATTCTTACGCATCAGGTGTTCATACTAGATATCGTATTGCTTTGCAAGCTAGCGGTCTTGGCAACGGATGAAGATGATACAGCACACGTAGTGTCATCAGCATATAATGACACAGTTGTCCAATGAGGTCGGCAAGTCGTTTATATAAATTAAGAACGAAGTGGGGCCGAGTATGGATCCTTGAGGGACACTCTTATTTTACACAAGTTCGATATATGATTCCTCCTAGTTGAATTTGTCTCTTCCACAAATGTGGAGCAATCAGACAAAAGCAGATAAATCCATTTTTCATAAAAAATTAGATGACTATGACCCATTAGTAATGGGGGTCAGATAAATCCATTGGTGAAGTCAGAATCAAGCTAAATGGAATCTATACTACTGAAAAGCAGACTTGAAAAGTAGACAATCAAACAAAAGCAGATAAATCCGTTGAAATATACTTTGACTTTAGGTTTCAACGAAAACAGGATAAATCCAGTTAAATTCGATGTAGAATATTACATGTGTAGATGGCTCTGACTTTTTTGTTAGTTGCATCGACGCACTTTGAGCTGTCAAGTTGCTAGATTTTCTTCAGTGAACGAACACCGTACTTTTCCATTTTTTTTAAGTAGCAGATCATGGTTCAGGACATCAAAAGTTTTCGCCAGATCGAAGAAAACATCAAGGGTTATGTGTTTATTGTCCAAGCTAACATAAATATGATTGTATACATTATAAATGGCATTCTTAGTTGATTTATGTGAAATGAATCCAAATTGTGACGTTTACAGAATATCATTTTCATCCAGGAAGTTTTTCCAATCTCTTATTTATAACTTTTACTCCAAAAGTCTGCTGTCTACATGTAGGTTATTGTAGTTTTGATTGTTGACCATTGGTAAGCAATGGCAAACTGACACAAATACAAATTGTGTAGATAATGAAGAAGTGTTATTTTTTGAATCATCAAGTGAAATTAATCGAAAATTTCAATACAAAATAGAGCATAAAATATGCACGACAGCATCGTTATTTATATTATTCAATTCACAAAATTTCCAGGACGAATGAAAAATACTATCCCCGTTGTTATGTAACAACCAAACGCGACAATAGAAGAAGAAAACGCCAAGGAAATCCACCAACAAACTGCAACTACATTAGCTACAACAGATACATCCTCCTATCACACATGGATACATGTATGCAGTAGTGTATGACTAGTAAGAGAAACTAGTACAGATAATCAAGATAAGGGCGCTTTGGCGTCGCGTTTGCAGCGTAGAGGTGGTCGGTAGTGAGGATGGGAGGGTGAGTTCTTCGGCGCCCGACAGGCGGCTTCCGATCCGACACTGTCACACAGCATCCCTGCTATCTATCCTGTTGGTCCTGCTAAAGCGGCGGTCTTCTGCGTCTTTCCTGCTGGCTACCGTTGAACACATTACGAGGGGGAATTTTTATATAATCTAGCTAGATATAAAAATGGTGCGTATAGAAATAATTATATTTAGTTTTGTTTTGATTTGATTGAACTATGTACGCTTCAACTAACAAAGTAAGAGTTTCAAATCGTGTTAAAATCCATATACTGAAGCTTTAGCTGTGAGATATTATATGAAAAAAATTAGTGGTATCACCAAGAACTAACAGGAAGAGACGAGATTGATCAACCAATCAATCATAAATTATTGACAAAAACAAATCTGGTAATGAATCTGCCAAAATATTGTTGAGTTTGTGGTGTTTTGGTCGATATGAATCATCTTCTCGCAAAGACATTGTAAAGCTACGCAAAATTTGTTAAGTTACTGATGCGAAATTGCCGGTTCAAGCTTGTATAATCAGGTCAGCCCAAAACATTGCTGTCGTCAACGTTCATGCAATTAAGAAACTTAGAGACTCTAGTCTTCATCACATTCTGCATACTGATCTTAGCCTAAATGCTTATAAGGTGCAGTTCAATCAGACAGATCATGAATAACACTGAACTTTCTTTTATTGGGTGCTGAAAATGCAGGCTGGCAGTGTGGGCACGTCAATAGGAAGAACTGTCGCATCTGAAGTTCCGAAAATCCAAAAACAATAGATGAGAAACCTGGTTATCCTCAGAAAGTTAGTTCTTCGTGTCGTTTCTGGATCGTTGGAGTCATCGAAGCTTGTCTTTTAAAGTCCATTATTCTACAATTGCTAGCTTGTTTAGGACCTAGATTCTTAGGTATTCAGGATGCTTAGTGTATTTGCAATGGCGTTTTATTAAATCTACAAAACCACATTCCATGGTAAGATGCTTAGATGGAACTGCTTAATTAAGAGTTTAGACCTTCTAAGAATGCTCAATTCAGTCTTAGGCAAAAAAAAAACGAGGACCTCAGATATGCTGGACAAATTAGAAGATTGGATAATGATTCTTTTGACATTAACTCTGTATGGAAAACAGTGAGGTATTCGTTCTTCTATCCACCACAAATGTGAGGTGAAGTGGACTAATTTTCAAAAACGACTCAAAATTGTTCCTCTCGTTCTTAGTGTGCTTTTGTTTATCTTTGTTGTTTAGATATTTTAATGCAATGTTTTCCAATTTTCCAGTAATTCATATCAGTTAACTCATCTCGTTCTCTTTAGTACTTACCAATCTGCTATCTTCGTCGCTTCTGTTTAAAAAAGTAATTTTAAATTTTTGTTTGTTTTGCCTGCTTAGAGAGAGACTCAACATTGTCGATTGAGCCAATGGTCAGGAGTTTATGCCGACATTTTTTAGAACAGCAGATGTAAGTTTTTACTATGCATGGTGTAATAAAGCTTTTCAACGGTGTACAGACCTCATCTTCTTCATCACCATCATTGCTAACAATCTCCACGATTTCAACTTCTTAATTGGGACGTTTTGAGCTATGAGTTGGGGCAATGGCGTGCAATATTTTCCAAAAAAGGGTTATGAAGCAACTAACTTCGCTTACAAGTTCTTCTGGCTTTCAACGGCAGCTGACGTAAGTAGATTTTCAGTTTTCAGAGAACTCTGAGCTTACTTCAAGAAGAGTGGTGACACCACGTTTGGAACAAAGCTGTGGTCACCCACGCATTAGCTGCTGACACAATAGCCGTTTTGCTTTGCTTTGCACTGAACTACACTTTACACCGGATTGTCGTTCGTTTGGACGGTGTAAACAAAACCAGTGCTGCAGCAGGATTGTTTATCTGCACTACGCTAATACCTAGTGTAAATTACGCTATTTTAAATGTCAAGCATATGTCAAAGTGATTAATGAAGGTACTTGTCATGACTTTTACTTTATAACTACGAATGTTTATTGGAATTTGTGCAGTATACAGGGTGTATAATATATGCGTAGGACTTCAGCATGTGATAGCTTGTCCGAAAATTTGAAAAAAGTTTCTATCAACTTACCCTCTAAAATGCACCATTTTCAAGATACAGGGCGGTGAAATTTATTTAAAAAAATCGTTTTTTGCAAATATCTCCAGAACCGTTTATCGTAAAGAAAACAGCTTTTGTAAGCATTTTCTACTCATAATAAACTAAGTTGTGTGCGAGAAAAAAAAATTAATAAGTCATAATTGGTGAAGATTTTGAAGGGGTAGTGGTTGTTTTTCTTCCCAACTTCTACGCCACTGGAAAAAGTACAGTTTTGACACGCCCATTTGAACCGCCAATGTTTTCTACATAAAAAAGGTGTTGTTGGTCATGAGCTCTAAAGTTAACCGTTTTCGAGAAAAATCAACTTTGATGACATGATCAATTTTTGAAATAAAAATTTTATTTTACTAAAACCTTAGAACAAGTAAGAAAAGCAAACGTTAACTTCATAATTGCATAATAAAAATAAAAAAAAAAACAATTACAAATCATACACATCCAAAGAGATTTTTCGCCAAGGTTGGCTTTTTGTAGATGGATGCAAGACAAAATAGCTCAAAATTATTAATAAATTAATTAAGTTTCAACACCCTGTATCTCGAAAATCGTGCATTTTAGAGGGCAAGTTGATAGAAACTATTTTCAAATTTTTGGACAAGCTATCACATCTTAAAGTCCTGCGCATATATTATGAAACACCCTGTATATTGATCAAAAAACGTTAAATATTTATAAAACACATGCAAAGAGAAGACAAAAAGAGGTTATGTATTAACTATAGCCAAAAAAATTGCTCTTATCTTTAAGTTAAATTACAGCCGGCATTATTATTGCAATTTTTTGATGGTTCAAAAGCAATTTACTGTTAAGACGCGCCATTGAATAAGGTAATAAAAGTAATAAAGTACGATTTGTAAATAAATTAGTGAAAAATATCTTGGAATTAAACCATATTGAAACATTTTCATGCTTTAACGCATAATTTATAATAATGGGAATTGACAGTTGTTAAAATATATGCAAAGAGACTGCCAAAAGAGTCTATCTTAACTAAATTCGTAAGTATGCTTGTACAGGGTGGCCAGATAAGAATGCAAAGTGCTGTATCTCTGGAACTATTCATCGTAGAGACTTGCGGTAAAAATTTTTATGACTAAAGTGGTCAAAAGAAGACCGTGGAAAATATTTTCAGATTTCCAAGATGGTCGCCAGAGGGCGTAACCGGCATCTTAAACCTTTAAAGTGATTTTTTACTGAAATCCATCCAGTAAAGGTTACCAAAACATATATGCTTTTTAAAGCGAAGCTTTGCTCGAGTAATTTTTGTTTAGCACTTTTTGACGTATCTATTAAAATAAAGTGGTGGAAGGTAATTAAATGTTTTTTTTTTTTAATAAACAGCTGTAACTCATGGAAAAAGCATTTATTGTTCCATCAAACCTATCTTACCTGTGGTATGTCTATTTTTTAGTGATGCCGCTAGAGCGCGTTTTTTGATATAATAGCAGAAAATTGCAAAATTATCTAAAAAATTAAATGCAATAATATGACTTTTTTCATAAAAATGTAGCGAAGTGATACGTAAATCGGCCAGTGGAAACCATATTTCAATGAGACTAAGTTTGTTAAAATCAGTTCAGTCGTTTAGGAGTTTTTTTTTTTTTTAATGTGTGGTGAGTTACAGCTGTTTATTTAAAAAAACATTTAATTACCCCCCACCACTTTATTTTAATATATACGTCAAAAAGTGTTAAACAAAAATTACTAAAGCTTAGCTTTAAAAAGCATATATTTTTGGTGGATTTCAGTGAAAAATCACTTTAAAGGTTTCAGATGCCGGTTACGCCCCCTGGCGATCATCTTGGAAATCTGAAAATATTTTCCACTGTCTTCTGTTGACCACTTTAGTATTAAAAATTTTTACCGCAAGTCTCTACGACGAATTGTTTCAGAGATACAGCACTTTGCATTCTTATCTGACCACCCTGTACATAACAGCTATCCTCAAAACTTGTAACATCATTATGGTGTTATGATGAGTTGATCGTTGAGGTTATGTTATAAAGCCATCTACACTCAATTCGTGCCTTTGTATTGTTTGATCGGCTTCGTTGCAGTACTGTAAAAATTGTGTAAATTGCAATACACTAAAAAGCAAAGGAAAAGACCTAATAATTTTTATTCTTTCGTATTTATTTTATGAAATAATGAAAGGGTCAACTTCATTTCTGGTTTTTAAAATGCAGTGAGATGATCGTAAGGGTGAGGGTGTTGTGCTGTTTGCTTCGGTTCCAAGAAAAAATTCAAAAAACGTTAACTTAGATGAAAAGAAGGATAGAAGACAGACAGTCATTACAAGTCGACCAGAATCTCGTGGTAGTTGCCCTTAACTCAGAGAGGTTGAAGAAGGTTAATTCTGGCAGATGCTTTAACAAGCCACTCATTATAGTAAGTCAAGCACTAGAATAGACAAACTGGAGTGTAACAAATTTTTATTTAACTAAATAGTTACTAAGATTGTAAATATGGAAGTTTAAGAATTAAATAAAGTTTAAGGCAATTTTGACAATAGTTTGCCCAAGAATTACAACGCAATTTTTGAACTCAAACCAAATCGATTTTATGTCCACCACAGATGGCTCATCAGGTTGCATCTTGATCTTTTAATGATCCTAAAGTATGCTCGTCGCTTTTTGGGCTAGTAATATAGCATATTTTCCAAGTAAATTCAATAATTTTATTAAAAAAAATGTTGTTTTGAAGACCTGTCACCGAAATTGTTTCGGGAGAAAAAAAACAGAACAGCTAAAAAAATATCGAAATAAGCTTTTATATTTTTCATAGCTATATAGGTAGATTATAATATAATACACCCTCGTAGTTCGAAACGTCGACGACGACGCACACTATTGTTCCCCGTTCTTTACGACAATGTGCAGGCCGGGCTGCTGTGCAAAGTAGGCAGTAAAAGCGGCGACGGAGAGAAAGCTGCGCCGCGATGCGGATCTCTCTTAGGAGCGGCTGTCGCTGTGATACGACCGGTGTATGTTTATACGGTAGATGGCGTGGGTGTTTCGGGGGTGTACGCGGATACACACCGTCGCCGATGTGCGCCCTTTGATGTGTATCTTCTCTTTTTTGTAGTGTTTAAGGATCGCACAAAAGAGAGTTGAAAAAGCTATTTTTCTTTTCGTTTCGCGGATGGATGATAAATGGGATACGATGTTTCGGCTTATTTTAAATTGGTCGTGAAAATTTTGAGGATATTTATGTTGACCGGGATAATATACGGCAGTATGTTTTTTTTTTGCTTTTTGCGTATAATGTCCGTAACGTAATCGTATTTTTCGTAAACAAATTTAGCATTTATCATTTTATTACTGTTTAATTTAAATTTATTTATTTTTCGAAAGTATATCTGTGGCCCTTTCATTGATATTCAGCATTTTTAAAACAATTTTCCATATTCCATATTCGAAACACAAACAAATTTTTATTTGGCAGTTCTCAGGAATATTTTGAGTTTCCCAATCGAAAAAATAGCGACAGAAACAAAGTTTTTCAAATTCATAGTTCACAAAAAAACTCAGAGACATATTAGAAAGTGTCAAAATAAGAAAAAATTGTAACTGTAATAATCTCTTTACAATATGACAGACAATAACAAAATAACAAAAAAAAACGCTTTTATTACAAATATCAGAACTGTAAAAAATAACAAATTTTAAAATCTTACTGTCAAATCTATAAAACTACCGTCTTTCAATTAGGCAGCTGTCAAAAATTTAACATTCGCACTTGTTAAAACGGTAAAAAGTGCCAATTTAACAGCACTGTTTTTACAATTCTGCAGCAGCCAGAAAATTTGAAACCAAAAATCTAAACCGAACTTTGCATTTGTAATTTGAGAGATATTAGAAAAATATTGACAGTTATATCTGTTGAATCGCTATGAAATAAATTGTTTTCCATATTTTGACAGCTGTCAGAAATATTGTAAACGTTGCACCCTCCAGAACACGACGGAAATTAGTTTGGCAGTTTTATAGTTTACAAAAAAAATCAGATATAGTATCAAAATAAGAGGAAACTATAGCTGTCAAAAATATACCAACGTCAGCTATTAGAAATGATGTGACAATGACATATGTCAAATTAAACAAAATCTATTGATAATATGACAGCTAACAGAAGCTTTTTGACACTTACAATTTTACAGTTGTCAAAACTATTCTGACAAGTATAAATACTAGAACTGGAGGAAATAACAAATTTAATGTAAAATCTGAAAAGCTGTTTTTTTAAATTTGACAGCTGTCAAAAATTTTCCATTCACACGCGGTTTTTAGAATTCAACGGCAGTTAGAAACATTTTGATAGCTAAAATTGCCAAAATGTGAATGTGACAATCAAAAGTTGTAAAATAATAACCGATTTGGTAACTTTACAATTGTCAGGTATGTCTTAATTGCTACAAGAATTAAATCTGAAACCAGCCTACAGCATTTGCAATTTGATAGATATCAGAAAAATGGTTGACAGATATCTCAGTGGAAACCCTAAAAATTAAATTGATTTCACATTATGACAGCTGTCAGAAATAATTTAACTCTTACACTTGCTAAAACAAGAAGTAGAACAAAGAAATAGGTGCGTTTATGGTTTTAGAGCTCACGAAAAATGTTTGTAAATGTTGAAATTGTCTAAAAGTGATTGCTTAAAATTTGACAGATGTCAGAAATATTTTGGTAGCTATAAATGTCAAAATTGTAAGAAAAAAACGTATTTTAAAATTTTACTGCTTTCAGATATGTGTTGATAACTACAATTGTCAAATATGAAGACAAAACATTGTATTTTCAATGTGGCAGCTGTCAGAAGTATTTTAAAAGATATATCTGTTCAAATTATAGAAAATAACTGCTTTCACGGAGCTCGAGAACAAAAATAGATAGTCTAAAAATGATTATTTACAATTTGACAGATGTCAAAAATATTAGCAAGTGTCAAACTAGGAGAAAACGATGATTTTTACAATTTGAGACATGAAAAAAAACTGTTTTCAGAGTTTGACACTTGTCATAAAGCATTTTAATTGGTGCACCTGCCAAACAAAATTCATAGCTTACAAAAAATATAGAACGACGCAAGAAATTGTCAGAAATGATTGTGTGTGAATTTGACAGATGTCAGAAATATTAGCGAGTGCCAAACTCAGAAAAAAATGTATGTTTTTTTACAATTTGACCCCTGTAATATTTCGATAGTTACATAGTAGTAGCTAGTGTCATTCGATATTAAATCTATATGGTGCACCATGCGAAAATTTCAAGCGAAGGAGGTTGGTTGGACCAAAAACCAATAATTCGGACAATTTTTTAAGCTTCAGGCATTGTATGGTCGTTTGGTTCAATTATTTGATAGCAAGGTGTCAACTAACTGCTACAGATGTCAGAAAGTGACTGTTTTCACAATTTGACAATTATCAGACGTCTTTTTTTATGGCAATGACAACCAAAATAGTTTAAGACTTTATAGTTTTTCAAATTGTAAAACTGCGTTATACAATTTGACAATTGTTAGAAATTCCTTTGAAAGTTGTGGCAGTCAGATTGATTTGACAGCTATCTGATACATTTTGACAGCTACCATTGCCAATTATTTAGAATTTGGCAACTATTAAAAATATCTTGACAGTTATACCCATCAAAATGTGACAGCTGTCAGAAATATTTGTAAATGAAGTGTTTTCTTACATGTATTTATAAATGATAGTGTTAGCTATATTATACTTATTGCATTCGTAATGGAAAACCTCGAAAGTCTCTAATGAATGACATAATTGAGTGGTGTACTAATTTATTACTAATTAGGTGATTGATTTTCTATTGCCAGTAATGGACGTTTCATCATTAATTTGCCTAGTATCTACTGTATTCATTATTTAGCCATCAAGGTGACCAAGTGACCCGGTGAACATGGAATATGTTAGCACTACCAAAATAAATGTTATCCAATTATTCGGCCTTCCTTGTGTATTCTTTAACCATTATAACATATTGTTTTAACCTCGACGACATGTTAGCAATCAAGGATGTACATATTAGCTCCTACCATTAGGACCAGCGCTACTCGCTAATGGATTCTAAACAAACAGCCAGACTGTTTACAATTCGATCTATTTGTCGAATTCCGAGCAACGCGATCGGCATGCGAATATGATAAACGCTCTGGCCAAGGCAGGCTATGAGCACGATCGGTAATGTCTCGCTAGACATACCATAGTTGGCCACGCGGCCTTGGCTATCAGGGTCAAGAGCTCTTCGATTACGCGTCCAAATAGAAGAAAGCTATGCATGTGAATGTGTGCGGCCGTGTGGACGTCATCATTTACATATGTCCGTGTCCAAACGTGGATTCTACTATGGAAGGAGATGTTTAGGAAAAAAAAGGACGCGCGCACGCACTTTGTACGCAAATTCTTTCAAACGAGATGCGGTAAGCGACGATTGACAACTGGAAGTGCTTGATCGGCAAAAGGTAATCGCGCGGTGTACGCGCGAAATTAGCATCGTACGTTTGCAATATTAAACAGCGAAAGTGATTGCCGATTTAGATTGATTTTCTGTTTAGTATGCCATACAATGGTTGGGAAAATGTTTGATTACTTTCGCTGTCAATGGTGTAAAAAGTAAATGGTTGAAAAACAAAATTAGCAGCTATTCGCACTATAACTACAAAAAAGATTTTACAATGTTGTCTATATCTCGCCATGTTAAAGCATGGCATGCAAAAAAGAAAATATACCAAGAATGCCAAGGAAAGTTTGCTGCTTGCTCAATAGCCGCTGCGTCAAGTGTGTGGACTCACTTGACTTATTCATTAGCAGTGCTAGTTTGAAGTGCTTGCTAAGGCATCGTGATCACAAAATAAGATACCGTCAGTTTTGCAGTATACTTCATCCGTGGTTTAAACATAGACCAGTGCTTAGAAGAAATGACTGTTCCAATAGGTGATGTTTCTCCATATTGTACAACTGTAATCAAGTGGTACAGAAAATTCCAAAGAAAAAATTTCACTCTGGTGGACGCTGAAAGAACAGGAAGGCCATGAACGTCGGTTGTGCAGAAAAATATTACTGCTGTGTCAACAATGCTCGACCTTAGGCCTAAATGGACTGGAAATTTGTTCGGTTCTGCATGATCATTTGCACGTGAAGAAACTTTGTCGTCTTTGGGTGCCGCATAGACTAATTGAAGAGCAGATGATACGACGTGTGACTTAGTGCCGAGAGATGTTAAAAATGTTTGCTAAGGGACAATCTCAATATTTGAACAACATTGTGACAGGTGACGAGACTTGGTTATTTTATTATGATGTGTCGACCAAGACTAAAAACAAAGTTTGGGTCTTTGATGATGAGCCAAACCTTTAAACAAGCCTAGTTTGTTAAGGGATCATTGCCGCAGTTGCACCGCTATTATATCGTCATAATTTGATTGACGCATTTTTATTTAACAAATTAAAGTTAAAAGTATCATTATCATCATTGCTTTTATCATTAGCGACAAAAGCAAAACAAATAGCACCGTTAGAGTCTCCTTATTGATCAACAACTAGATTTTTTCTTGTACTAGAGTCCCATGCTTCAATAATTCAAAATTATTAAGAAATGATTAGTCAAGATGAGGTTCAAATCAAAAGCAATTTGAGTTAGAAATGATTTATAAATTCTTAAAAAAAAAATAGAATTTTGAGAAATTTTGAATTACAAGTTTTAGAGTTTTGACAAATTTAAAATCTATTGCAGATTTTATTTTCTTTATTTCTAATCTTTTCTAAATTTTGTATAATTTCCAAAATTTTAACAATTTAATTCAGGAACGCTTCGAAGTTCTAAGAATTTCGCACAAAAGTTTAAAACAATACCAAAATTCCAAAAATTTTGAAATCGACAGATATAAAACTTGTAAACTACACAGAATCAGATCGAACTCATACTAAAATTTAAAACAGAAGAAACGCAAAATTTGTACAAATTTCAAAATTGTTCGAAACATTTAGAAATTTTTTGAATTTTGGCAAATGTTTTCTAAAACACGATTTAGGAAAATTTTGTAAAATTATAAAGATTTCTAAATTTATAACTTTGAGCAAATTTTAAAATATCAACATTTTTAAATATGTATGTATCTACAATTTTCAAAATTTGTAAAAATTTCTAGATTTTTTAAATTTCTGATTTGAAAAACTTTAAAATTTTTTCGATCAAGTTTTTAGATTTTTATCTAAAAATTTCTAAAAATATAATTTTTGAAAAAAACGTCGCCATTTTTGCTATCAAAATATTAAAAAAATATGTTTCGGAAAAATTTGACAAATATGTCTTCTTAATTTTCAAGGTTTGTAAGAATTTCTACATTCCTAAAAATTTTCAAATATATATTTGAGTTTTGACAAAAAATATTTAGAATTGTAAATATGTATTTACAAGTCTTCATTTTAGAATTTCCCAAAATTTTTAGAATTTTGAAATGTTTTCAAAATTTGAAATTTTTTCATAAATAAATTTTTAAATATCCAATTTTGAAATATTTACCTAGATTACTTAGATTTACCTAATTGATTTGAATATTTGAAATAATGTTTACTAAAACACAATTTCGGAAAATGTCGAGAATTATAAAGATTTTTAAATTTATAATTTTCAAGACATTTCCAAATTTGAGCACCTTTTAAAACATCAAAAGTTTTAAATATCTACAATTTTCAAAATTTGTAAGAATTTCTCGATTTCTTAAAAATTTCTATACATACTTCTGAAATTTCTGATCTTAAAAAGTTCAAAATTGCCGATCAAAGTTAGTATTTAAAAAAATGTCGCCATTTAGTTTATAAAAACTTCTAAAAAATGTTAGATTTTAGCGGATTGATTTGAAAATTTGAAAAAATTATTCCAAAATTCCCAACACTTTTAGAAATATGTATTTTAAAGTTTTCGAAATTTTGACAAATATGGATTTTAAAATTCCATTGTCAAACTCTTAGAACGCATTTTTATCATTTTCAAGTTTTATAAGTTTTTAGATTTCTAAAAATTTCCAAATACATATTTGAGTTTTGACAAAAAATATTTACGAATTTTTTTTGAATTTTCCAAAATTTTTAGAATTTTTTGATAACTAAATAAATTTTTAAATACATACCTAAAACCCCATTAGAAATATCTTCAAAATACATTTTTACAATATCCAAATTTCCGAGTTTCTAAAAATTTGTATATTTCTTGAATATCTGGTTTTAAAAGCTTCAAAATTTTAGATTTACCTAACTGATTTCACAAATTGAAATAATATGTTTTCTAATACAAATTTCGGAAAATTTCTAGAATTATAAAGATTTCTAAATTTCTAACTTTCAAGACATTTCCAAATTTGAACACCTTTTGAAACATCAAAATTTTTAACTAAAAATTTCTATATTTTCGAAATTTCTAATCAAAATTTTTAAATTTTCTATCAGTTATAATTTAAAAAATGTCGCCATTTTGCTATAAAACTTCTAAAAAATGTCAGATTTAGCTAATTTATTTGAAATTTTGAAAAAATAATTTAAAAGTTCCCAACATTTAAAATTTCACGATTTTCAACAAAAATCAAAATTTTAGAAAATTTCAACGTTTCTAAAAATTTCGGTATCTACCTATAAAATTTCGAAAAATTGTCAAATTGAACTAGGATTGATTTGAAAATTTAAAATATTTCAAAAATTTTCTATTTCATTTATTCATTTATTGAAAATTTTGAAATACATATTTGAATTTTGATAAAAAATATAAATTTTTGAATGAAAATTTAAAATATTTCAAAAATTTTCTATTTCATTTATTCATTTATTGAAAATTTTGAAATACATATTTGAATTTTAATATAAAATGAAATTTTTGAATGAAAATTTAAAATATTTCAAAAATTTTCTATTTCATTTATTCATTTATTGAAAATTTTGAAATACATGTTTGAATTTGAATATAAAATGAAATTTTTGAATGAAAATTTAAAATATTTCAAAAATTTTCTATTTCATTTATTCATTTATTGAAAATTTTGAAATACATATTTGAATTTTGAATAAAATTTTAAAATTTTGAAATTTTTGAATTTTAATATAAAATGAAAATTTAAAAATTTATTTTCAAAAATTTTCTATTTCATTTATTCATTTATTGAAAATTTTGAAATACATATTTGAATTTTAATATAAAATGAAATTTTTGAATGAAAATTTAAAATATTTCAAAAATTTTCTATTTCATTTATTCATTTATTGAAAATTTTGAAATACATGTTTGAATTTGAATATAAAATGAAATTTTTGAATGAAAATTTAAAATATTTCAAAAATTTTCTATTTCATTTATTCATTTATTGAAAATTTTGAAATACATATTTGAATTTTGACAAAAAATTTTAGAAATTTTGAAATACATATATTAAAATTTTTTAAATTTGATTTTTTTTTATTATATGTATATGTATGTACCTAAAACTCTTAGAAATACCGAATTCAGAAAATTAATTTTAATCAAATTAATCTCCAGTTTGGAATGTTTATTTTGCTTAAATCGAAATGCAGGAAGCAATAATTGTGTACAATATCCAGAAGCTAGTTAACGGCTTGTAGTATCTATAGCGGTTTTACATGTAGAATATATGACATTCTATTTGGGCTAATGCAGGAAATGGAATGGAAACCATTATTCCGCCTTAAAGCAGTATACATGAGCTTATATTTGACAATAAATTTTACATTAGTAGTGTTACTTGTTGGTCGATCCAACCCCGAATATCTTGCGGTCAATACAAAGTACTACATATAGTTATACAATTAAGGTTAAAAGTATTTGTGGTCTGCAGGTAATAGCTTGTGTTTGAGTGCTGACGCTATTATACATATAAATAGAACTCTAAATTTGTGTAGTCGTACAATTATAAAAATTTAAATTAAAACCTATCGCAATTTGTTAGGAGAACTCGCAATTTTGATTGCAAGCGATATAATTGCTGCACTTTCGACCACAACTAACTATAATAATAATAATATACGACGGGGACGACCCCGATAACAGATAACATCGGCATTAAAATAAAGTAATTTAGTCGTGTGCAGTTTTACGACAAAGTCACCCCCTCAGTCTACCAATGCGCACCGCATTAGACCACCCTGCCCAGTTCGTTAACTGAGTTTCTCTGCGTTGTGTATTGTTGTGTGTATGCTGGATAGGGGAGAATGGAGATGTATATACGGAAACGAGATGGGTGATTCTGATTGATAACCCCAGTAGACGATGTAGAAGCGTATTGTATAGATGCGCCCTGTTCAACTAAATATATGTATATCCATACGTAATATATTCTTTAGATCATAAATATTTGCCATATTTAAGACAATTTAGTTTTTGTAATAACAACGAAAGTCAATAGCAGATAGGCAGCGCAAATATACAGGGAGGTTCATTAATATTATATGAAAATTAAATGAGACATCACTTATAATATAGGACCAAAAATATGCCAGTCAACAAAAAATGATAAAAATATCATTGAAATGTGCAAAGCGTTCTTTCGATAATAATGAAAGAATATTTTAAGAAACACCCTGTATCTCGGAAATAAGGCATTTTTGAACAAATGTTCACACAACTATTTTTTTCATATTTTTTCGTGAGCAATATTATTGAATTAATGTGTGTATCTAACATCCCAAATCTCAATTATAATTCCAATAAATGTCCTCAAAACTTCAACAATTAATTTCTAAGAATTTAAAAATTTCACTTTCAGCTTGTTGAAATTTACAATTCAAAAACTTCAAAATGTTTGTTTCTAAACAAGTGGAGTTCTAATTTCATTTGGAAAATTTCCAAAATAAATAAATTTAAAGAAGTAAAATTTTTGGAAATTATGATAAATATTTCCTAAAACTATGTATCCTAAAGACTTCTAATTTTCAAAATATTTCTGAATTTCAGTATAATAAAATTTTGAAGATTTTTAACTTCAAAATACATAGCTACAAATTTCAACCCTTGCAAGAAATTAAACATTTTTTAAAGTTCTAAAAATCCGCATAGAAAATATTTTTTGAAATTCTACAAATCAAATTTACAAATTACATATGAGAATTTTTTGATTTATAAACAGTTCTAAATTTTTTATAATTTCTAAAATTTTTAAAATGTTAATATCTTACAATATAAATAAATAACAACTTCAGAATTTCTAAAAACTCAATAAACCCAAGTTCAATTTTTTTTTGATAATATAATAAAATTTTCTAAAAATTTCTAAATTTTTTCCAACATTTTTAAATTAAAAAAAATAAATCTTAATAACACTTCAAAATTTCAACGCGTCTAAAATATGTTAGATTCAACTAAATCTAAGATTCGAAAATTTTTAAAATTTATGGAAATTGTGACAAATGTTTTCTGAAAATTTGTAGAAATCTAAAGAGTAACTTTCAAAAATTTCGAAATTTCGGTGTATTAAATTTTTTTGAGATTTTAACCTCAAAATATCTACAATTTCCACCCTTGAAGAATCTAAAAATCCAAAAAAACTCAACAAACAAGTTCTGAATATTAAAAAATGTCCGTTTCAAAATATCTACCGACATAATAAATTATGAATTTCTAAATTTAAATAAAAATTAAATTTCAAAAAATGTCTAAATTTTTAAAAATTTCATAAATTAACAAAATAAAGACTTTTAGATAGGTTAGGAATTTTTAAAACCTGACAAACCCAAGCTTTGAAAATTTTGACGTAAAACGTTAAAAAAATTTTAAATTCTAAAAATTTTGAAATTTCTATATACTTTACTACATTTCCAAAATATTTCTGAATTATCAAAAATGTCTAAATTTTTGAAAATTTCTAGATATTTAAAAAGTTCAGTTTCAACAAACAAACTTTTGGATTTCTAAAATGTCTAAATTTTTGAAAATTTTCAAAATCCTAACAATTTCAGAAATTAAACAAGGATTTCTAGAAACCTCAGAACTTTTAAAAACGAAACAAACAAGTTTTGAAAATTAAACGTTAAAAGAATTTTTTAATTTCAAAAATTTTGAAATTTATATACTTTTGCTACATTTCCAAAATATTTCTGAATTATCAAAAATGTCTAAATTTCTGAAAATTTCTAGATACATATTTGAAAATTTCAATTTCAACAAACAAATTTTTGAATTCCTCTAAATTTTTGAAAATTTTCAAAATCCTAACAATTTCATAAATTAAATAAGGATTTCTAAAAGCCTTAGAACTTTTAAAAACCAAACAAACCCAAGGTTTGAAAATTTTATATTAAACGTTAAAAGAAATCTAAAATTCCAAAAATTTTTAAATTTCTATACTTTACTACATTTCCAAAATATTTCTGAATTATCAAAAATGTCTAAATTTTTGGAAATTTCTAGATATTTAAAAATTTCAGTTTCAACAAATTTTTGAATTTCTAAAATTTTTAAATTTTTGAAAAGTTTCAAAATCCTAACAATTTCATAAATTAAATAAGGATTTCTAAAAGCCTTAGAACTTTTAAAAACCAAACAAACCCATGTTTTGAAAATTTTATATAAAACGTTAAAAGAAACTTAAAATTCCAAAAATTTTGAAATTTCTATACTTTGCTACATTTCCAAAATATTTCTGAATTATCAAAAATGTCTAAATTTTTGGAAATTTCTAGATATTTAAAAATTTTTGGATTTATAAAATTTCTAAATTTTGGAAAATTTAAAACCTAACAATTTCATAAATTAAATAAGAATTTCTAAAAACTTTCTAGAACTCTTAAAAACTAAACAAACACAAGTTTTGAAAATTAAAAAGTTTGAAATTTCTTCTAATTCATGACTACATTTCCAAAATATTTTTAAATTGCTATCTCTGAAAATTTCTAGATATGTATGTTGAAACTATCTGATTCATAAATATTAAAAATTTTTTGTTATGAGAGCTTCCGGGTTTTGACCACGTTATAGTATATTAAAAATATACAAAGCAAAAGCAAATTTAAAAATAAAATAAAAAAACATTTTTTTTAATTTTGTATTTTGTTTTGATTTTGTATATTTTTATTTTTTATAAATTTAAGTATGTATTTCCAAATTTTATAAACCTTTAAAATTCTAGACATTTCTAGACTATATATAAATTTTCGAAATTGTGTGAAAAATTTCAAATAGATCAGGTTTTTAAAATATCTAAATTACTAGAAATTTCCAAATCTTATAATATAAAAGTTTCTATGAACTTCTATCAATTCCAAAATTCAAAAAATTTTAAAATCTAAATATTTAAAAATTTTCAAATATTTCGAAGGATTTACAAATTTCATGACTTCTAGGTTTCAAAATATTCCTATATTAAGTACTTAAAATCTTCATAAACCTCAACATTTATAAAATGTCAAAATATTCAAAATTTAAAAAATGTCAAAATTTTTTAAAATTTCTGCAAGCAACAATTTCAATAAATTTGCACACACATAAGCTTAAAACCAAATAATCCTCGTTTAAATATCTACTTCTATTTTGATACTAAGACGAGCAAATACTTATAATCCTCAGTGTACACAATGCTGAGGGTCGCGTGGATTGGATCAATTGCTTTTTGTAGCATTTAGGGAAGTCAAACTGATGAAAACATTAATCGTTAGCCGGCGTTTCTCTACTGTCTAACCGCATTGCCCGACGAACATGTTAAATAACAAGAAAACAATGGGGGTGGAATTGTTGAGTAATCACAATTTCTCTTCTGATATGTAATATGCAAATTAATCTGTACGACCACGTAAAATTCGATCTAAACATATGCACGTATGTATAAGAGGAACGAAAAATCGAATATGATGAAACCGGTGATATTTTCTTGTGAGTAAGGACTTCCTTTCAAACTTAAAAGACATCTATAATCGAGGTTTATGTAATTATAACTTCCAGTGAAGGCAGAATTTATTACAGGAGAAGGTATTTTAAAATAGGTCGTGTTCTCAATTTAATTTTAGATACTATAACCAATAGTGTTAGTCAGAGCGCACTTAAAAATACAAAAACAACGAAATTAGAGAGCAATAAACTCGATTTATGTCACAATGCTACTCGATGTTACATATGCATAATATAGAACAAAATATATAATGACTTGACATATTTAACCTTACATAGTTTGAAGTTATAACATAATAAGGTGTACATAAGTATATATTTTATACAGGAATGGGGATAAACCGGGGAGAATATATTTTGCGATGACATGAATTGAAAAGAAAGAAAAATATAACAGTGTAAACATTTACATGTATTACAGATGTTAAAAGACATCAACCTTGACATAGTTATATGGCTACAAAGGAAACGATGCATTCCTACAGTACCAATATGACAACATTGTTCGCGAAAGTGTTGACGGCTTGATTAATATGAACAGAATTAAAATTAGCAATGACAGACGTATTTGGAGAGAGACTTATTCAATTCTGAACGTAGTGAAGTCCCGTCCTGCTATAGGAAATGGATGGATATTTTTGAACAAAAAAATACACATGGACAGTTTCATACACACACTGGATTATAATAATTATATTATAATTGTATTATTCAAAGAAATTTAACGTTGTAATACACTGAAGCACACAAAAAAAAGCTGCTGTAGAGGCAACTCTAAAGTCAAATTTGCGTCTTTAACGTAATGCTACAGCCCATAATGTTAGCGAATCAACACTGGCTCGTCTCTTGGCCGCACATAACGCTTCAGAAAATGAAACATTTGAATACAGTGGAACAAATGCAGTCAAACAAGTTTTTACAACGGATGAGAAGAAAGCTGTTGTAGACTACCTTGTAATGGCTTCGAAACATAATTAGCATTGAACAGAGAAATATGCTATAATTTTGGCTTTTCAATTTCCTGAAAAAACTACAAAAGCAATGCTGCCCAATTAAACGAAAAAATGGTTTATTATATAATTCGTTAAATAGGTACTTTTTATTGAAGTTTTGTCCAGTTGAAGCTGTTCCAAACTCTAGTAGTAATGTAAAGTAAGTATGTTAACTAAAATTTCACCAACAAAAAAACATCAAGAAATTCAAAAATGCAATAATATATAGGGTGTTCCATTACAGACAAAACTGAACACACTGATTCTAAATAATTTTTCGATAAAATAAATAGCAAAGCCACAATCGGCCGATCCCAGGAACATGCCACACCCTGTATAATTAAGGTTGAGGAGCGAGTTTCGATGAACGTTGGTCTTGGCATTTGAAGGATCACCGACGAGATCGTATAGATCGAAACCACGTTGTCCGCTTGATCTATTTTTATTGCACACGTTTGCAGGATGATTTCCATGAATATACCATGAGCCCCTATTACAGGTATTTTTTTGGTTTCCTACGGTTTTGTTTCCGTGCTCTTATTTTATCTGAAATAAAGCCAGGATTTGAATGTACATCTCTTGGGTTGAAAGGCCAACAACACAAGAAATATATATTGATAGTTCAGTTATTTATTCCTGAGTAAGTGCAGATCAGTTTTGAAACGATAAAATTTACTTCAATTGAATAAGTTATGTCTTCAATTTCAAGAGCAGCAAATGAGGACAGACAAATTTTAATGAACATCCAAAAAATAACCCTCTTTTCAAAATATACCATTCAATTCAATTAAAAATCTTCTTCTTCTTTTATTTAGGTCGTAACCTGTTCTTATTCATGCTTTGGCTATTGTGTTTCAGGTAAAGTAGATATCCAGCTGTCTTTCCATCTTTCTTCCAGCGGTCTTCTCGGGGTCCACTGGGTCATTCCATATCAAATCAACATAAATAAAAATTTTACTTGACCATCTCAGATTATGATGAAATTTGGCACTGAGGTAAAGTTCATGAAGACCAAAAAAAATGTCAAGTTTTAATTTCTTCTGTCAACCGGTTTTTGAATTATGGCCATTTAAAGTTTACAAAAATCGCCCAAAATTGCTATGGGGTCATTTACTAAAATTGTAATTGCTCTTCTGCTAATTGAGCTAGAGACTTGGGAGTCGTGCTTATTTTCTTCTATTTCTAATGGCTTTTAATTTGATATGCAACACCTAGGGGTCTTGACAAAAAATGTCATTCCAAAATTGGTACTAAAATTCTGAATTTGATTTCCAAAAAAGCCACATGTTTAAAAAATGTCAGAAAATTCCCAAAAGTAGTTTACTGTAAGACTAAGCAGTGTGTAAAGTTTCAAATTGGGATGGTAACAGGTTCTTAGTAAAAAGAATTTAAAACTAACATGAAATTGAATGAAAATTTATAAATATAAATTTTTGATATATTTGAAATCCAAAAATCAACATTTAACTTCATTTCAATCTTCCAATTTGAATTTGCAATTTACTTTTGCGAATTTTTAGAATTTTTTTAAACATGTAACAAGACCCCATAGATGTTGTATATCAAATGAAAGGCCATTAGGCCACAACTCCCAAGTCTCTAGCTCAATTAGGAGAAGAGCAATTGCAATTTTAGTAAATGCCCGCAGAGTAATTTCGGGCGATTTATACATAAAAAATTAAAACTTGACATTTTTCTTGATCTACATGAATTTTACTTCATTTTCAAATTTCATCAAAATCTGAGATGGCCAAATTGAATGATATGGAATGACTCCACTATCCTTCCGGTCTGTGGTCTCTAGTTCCATTTGCTCTTTGTACGTCTTCGTTCCATGCTCTTCTTCATCTAGCAAACCTGATCTCCGTCTCTAATTCCACATTCCTCTCTTATGTCTTCGTTTCTAATCTTGTTTCGTCCGTGTTTTGCCCACTCAGTGTTCATCTTTGCAGCTATTTCAGTCACTCGATATGTCCACGCCTAGATATGCGAATCTCATCACTTGTTCTATCACTTTGTTACATATTTCTAGTTTGCATCTTACAGGCTTTCATCTTTCAACCGTTTTTGTAAACTGATAAAGAAATTTTTGCAGGTTGTCTTCGGTATCTCCAATCAGCAGAGCGTCATCCGCATAATATAAAACAGTCAGAGGTTGTTCTTTCCCATTTTAAACTCATTTAGGTTCCTTCAAAATATATCAAAAATATCTTAACCAAACCAATCAATTAGAAGTTTGTTTCGGGTTGAGAATTCCAAATTTAAAACCATCACTTCAATCTAAGAAAACCAAGAAATGAAATGATGATAAGTCAATGAATAAAACGTGAGGTAGATAAATTTAATTCAATGTAGAACCGACAACGCAAAACGAAGACAACGTTTGAAGTCCAGGAAACGTGTTTTATAATGAGACAGGTCTAATTTAAGACTGTTTGTGTGTGTGTCGGCATTTGGGTTCAATAAATGAAAACACTTATACACGATATACGAGGATAATTTAGGCATATTTGTTAGCGCAAACTTCCTGGGCGCTGTTCATTAATCATGTTTAAAAATATACCTACAACATTACCTACTATGTTAAGTCTAGAACTCCACCATCAATTCAAGAGATAAGAAATCGGGATTTCCTCCAAATTATTATTTTATATTGTAAACTGTTTTCAAAGGAATCTTCTAGAAAAATAATTTAAAAAAATAGTAGGTACACCTTACCAAGAACTATAACTTTTGTTTTTTGGATGACTGATCAATTATTGACGTGTATCCTCTTACTCATCAGCTCGTTTTAGATACACGTAAGTAATGACGATCCTAAAAGTGGTGCAATTTCTACAGTGCAATTTCTAAGAAAGTCGATGCAAATATTATAATTTTGTATCTCCTGAATTGTTTTTCAATTTTCAGTTCTTAATTTTAGCTTCTTATAAACATCCTTTTGAAATGGTTACCCACTTTAAAAGTGAAACCAAGTTCGCAACAATAAAAATAAATAGTAGAAAGTTACATGTTTCTCTGCTCTTATACAAAATTACGTACATTGTATGCATCATAAAAATATATTTGACTCACAAAACATATGTCGTTCTTTTATCATCCGAAATTTCATCGGTCATTAAAAACGTGGTAACTATAAAATTGACCTCAATTAATTAAAACGTTGTAAATAAATATTCTTGGAAATTATGAATGAATGAAACAAATCCAAGTATCATATTTTTATCTATATCAAATTATAATTATAAAACACAGTACACACTTCATATTTTACAAGACCACTTGAGAGTTTATAAATTTTAACGCAATTAAAAACTGATTGATACTAGCCTTAATACGTTTTTGAAATAACTGGTTCGGCTATATTAAGTGGCGCCTACATAGAAAGTTTACGACACTACAATATATTAATAAAAAATAAAACGTTAATTAGTGATAGCGTAGGTTATTCTCGATTTAGGAAGATTATTGACAGTTGCAAGGGTATCGTGATTAAGTCTCTGCTTAGGTTTTTTAACAAAATTTTTTACGTTGTTGCATAAAACAAATTGGTTTTTTTGCAAAATTTAGTGTAGCCCATCGTAAAAATACTACAATATTGTCCAAATCAAAAAACAGCTTCAAACATTTGTGTTTTCGTTTGAAGCTGTAATCAAAAAAATAATTTTACAAAAACTTAAGTACCTATAAATTCCATTTGCCAAGTCAAGACGATCCTTTCAGAAGAATGTCATTACTAACTTCACTTCCGAACCACAACCACTTCCTACATCACTTTACATTAAAACCAAATATTTATGAACTTGTTTTTTTCGACGCCCCAAACGTTTACATGGTCAAACGTTGGTCAATCCTATACTGCAATGGTAGGTTCGAAAAAAAAATTTTTTTTGGCTAAACAGATAAAAATGTCTATATTGGCTAATGAATACCTAAATCATCAATAGTAACTTCAATCCTTTCTAGTGTTTTTGTCGATTTTTGACCACTTTGGATAATATTTAACGGGATGGGATAATATTTAACGGGAGGTGGTCAAACGGTGATTTGTGGTTTGCTGCGATTGAAAATCCTTACGCAAGAGGTTGTGACATTTTCTGTCTTTGTACTAAAAAAAAAATTCCCAAAAATAGTGTACTGGCTATAGCCTGAACGAAAAGTGGTCGTTGATGGTCAATAAATGGTCAATCCTTTCTGTAATTTTTGTGGATTTTTGACTACTTTTGGGGCCAACTTCGCGGATCTTCTTCCGCTAAACGGAAGGCAATTTTTTTATTTTTTTTCAATGCAAATCCATATTTTTTATAATTCATTTTGAATCTACATGAAAAACACAAAATATTTTATAAATGGTATGAAAACATTGACAGTTTCTGAGTCATTTAGCGTAATATCGTAAATGTTTCGTAAATTATGGTTCTTCAAAATGCCGGATAAAATATCTGTGTTAATTAAAATGGTACAACCTGTTTGCCAGTTTGCTATAGCTTTACTTATACCGACCTATGTTCAATTTTATATTTATCCTCAATTTGAAAGAAAAAGCCAAAAAAATAAAAAACCAAAACTTCAACAACTAAATCATCATTTTCGAACGCCATTATGACCATCATGTAGGTGAGAATCCCAGATTACTGAGGATGGTAGATCACTGGCTCACAAAATTGAATCGTTCTCATACACCTACGCATTTTCCTGCTTAAAGTGTTTGTATTCATTTAAGAGAATGAAAAACAGGGGCCCATTCCCTACACGTCTATTTTAATTTTTACTTGAGATAGTAACACTAAAATTTCTTAATTTTTAGTATTTTCAAATAATTGCCAATTACAAAAATAATAACACTTTGAAAGAAAACTATAAATACTATATAATTAAATTGTGAAACATTGTCTATGACATTTTCGCTTATATTCAGATGTGCAGTCTGTCCTCAGGAACCAACAGTAGTCACCCATTATTTGTGGGTCCCATCTACCCTGGTATCTCTGTTCCATGATTTTAATGTCCTGATGGAACCTCTCGCCCTGTTCACCGCTGAAGGTCCGCGAAGTTGGCACCACAAAGTGGTAAAAAATCGACAAAAATGCTAGAAAGGATTGGCCATTTATTGACCACTATTGACCCTCAGCGATTTCGATTGACCACCTTTTGTTTAGGCTACCATGTTTGACCACCCTTCACATTTTCAAAATTTTTTTTTACAAACACTAAAATTTTGTTGCAATATAGGATTGACCAAAGTTTGACCATGATTGACTACCAAATAGTTTTTTGAAAACTTAACAATATTCGAAAAAAACAAGTTCATATCTATAATGAAATGACGTCAAACCCAGATAATGTCATAACCTCTTGCGTCGCATTTTTCACAAATTTCGAGAGGTGGTCAAACGCTGAAAATAATAGAACTTATTGTCTCGTGTCTCTAAACCACGCAAAACTGAAAATTATCGTTTGATCACCCACGATCTTCAAGTTACACATTATAAAGTTTTGTCATAAGACGAGAGTGTTACATTTGTTAGAAGACACAGCCAAACATCTCTAGTTCGACTCCCACAATTCAAAATGCTCCGTAAATCAAATTTTGGGTGAAAAATGCGACGCAAGAGGTTATGGCGTTTGAATTGATTTCATTGGAGATATGAACTTGTTTTTTTTTCAATTTTTTCGAATATTGTCAAGTTTTCAGAAAAATATTTGGTTTTCAATCGTGGTCAAATGATTAATTAATCCTATATTGCAACAAAATTTTAGTGTTTGTAGTAAACAAAAATCGAAAAAATTTTTTTTTGAAATTTTGAAAATGTGAAGGGTGGTCAAACGATGGTCAATCGTATCCGATGAACAAAATGTCTATATTGGCTAATTTTAGCATTTTCGCCATTATACCCCAAAATATGGGTATAGCGGCTGTAGCCTAAACAAAAGATGGTCAATCGAAATCGTTGGTGGTCAATCCTTTCTAGCATTTTTGTCGATTTTTGACCACTTTGTGATACCAACTTCGCGGGCCTCATCGCTGACGGTCCTTAGGTTTTCACGAACACAGACTAGATGACAATGAAGAAAATACATTTTTAAAGACATTCGATGGCCAGCTTTTCGGTAATTTTCGAACAAATTGTGTAGCGAATCTCGGTAATTGTCTGATGTTTTATTACCCAAAAACCCATGGACAACTTCTTTGAAGGAAGTCCACACTGCATGACTGGTTAAATTTAATTTTGAATCAAATTCTCTGTCAGCAAGTAGTTTTCTAATTTGAGGTTAAGCTTGGCATCTATCATAAAAGAAAGTTCTTTTTTAAGTAAAGAAAAGCTGCACTTTCTTTGTTTAAACTTTTAACAAAGTTCTTTATTAGCCCCAGTTTTATATGTAACGTAGGCATCAGTACTTTTTTAGGATCGACAAGAGGCAACAATGTTTTGTGAAACCCCCTTGTAGTCAAGTCAATAGCCCAATCACCTTAAAGTCGCCACAAACATCCCATTGATACACGACATATTCGATCAGTTCCAATATTTTCTTTACACTTTCATATGATTCCTTCATCCTAACAGCATGTGCTTGGAACGCAGGGAAAAACATTACATTATGCAAAAGCACAGCTTTTAAACTCAAGTTAGAAGAGTCTATGAATAACCGCTATGCACTCGGAATGTGATCGAAATTGAAATCGCGAAGTACACTGGAACCTCATCTATATCCGCGCTCACTTATGTTCACCCTCCCTTATCTCCACACTATAGCATTCACTTATATCCGCTTGGCATCCACCACCCGAAAGTGCACGTATTCACATGAGCCAATCAGCGCATAGCACGGTTTTCCTCTCCGCTAACGAGATAAGAGTGGGGACCCCTTTTGAGAGGATATTAGTGAATGTTTACGTTTCGTAACCACTGATATAGACGAGGTTCCAGTGTAATTGATCAACATCTGTACAATAACAAACATTATCTGCTGATTTAAAATGTAGGCTAAAGACACTTGTTCTTGTCTTAGGTGCTAACAAATCCCACTGACGTAAGCGTGATCCCAAAATTTCAGATTGTTCTTTGGAAAGTCCTAAATCTCGAACCAAATCGTTGAGTTTTGAGGCTGTTTAATTAAATGTGGTTCTCCTAAGTCATAATCGGTATTACTTTGATGATGCATTGCATATTTCATAAACTGCTAGTATAAACTGCTAGTAACACTGTCAACTAGAGTATATTCCATTTGGTGTTTGTTCTTCGCAGAAAAGCCACTAATCTTGGTTAACCAGAAATAACAGTCTTCCACATCCTTTTTCCATAGGACAGGTTGTACCAAAGGTAAGTTCTTCAATTGTCCGTTTTTCCATTTCGATCTTGCATGTATTGCAATAAATTTGAGGATTCCAAGGTTTACTTGATTCTTTATCAAATCCAAAATATTGTTTATATGATGTTTTCACAGTTTCACTGATTGTCACATGGGATTGGTTTTGCAAATATGTGCGCTCTATTATTTTTGGCATGACTTCACAAAATTATTCGTAAACACACGACACAAACTGGTTGATTTGCCAGACTGTTTACATAACAATTGAATTATGACACACGCCTACTTGTTAAATAAGAAACATATAAAATTATTATGCATTTAGACATAGATGATGTTGCATCTCAGTAAATAATCCAAATATTATTAAATAAAAATGAACATTTTTTTAATATTGAATGACGTGCAGCTCGAAAACGTGACATGATAGACATTTCCAAAGGCAGATCTGGAAACAGCATAAAAAGTTGGAATAAGTGCATCCGCTTCTGTTCGCGGGGTAAAAATGTTGTGAACCAGTAAATCAAAACACAAAATCAGTGGGGCCAACTCAGGATACTTCAAAATGATCACTTCGTAGGTCTCCAATGAGTGATAGAGTGAGATAACAAAAAACTTAAATGAAAGTCAAAAATATCATCAAAGGATTTAATTTTACTTTTCAAGAAACTACTAGAAAAAGGATTTCCGAAGACAACAATCACAATTACATGAATATATTCTGCAAACTTTCCTGGTCTTTTGTTTTAGATAAACTACCTCAACCTAGGTCAAATTCATGAGATCTCTCAAAAATCTGCTCATAAGATTCTTAAATCAGCAAGAATAAAAGCCTATAAAATGTATCCCGTCCATGAGTTAACTGAAGATGATCCAGATCGTAGACTACATTTTTGCGAAACAATGACGGAATTGATCGAGCAGCAGCCTAATGTTTTAGATCGCATCATTCTTTCAGATGAGGCAACGTTTTGTCTCAACGGCACTGTGAACAGACAAAATTGTCGCTACTGGTCAATTGAAAATCCGCATTGGATTGAAGAAGTCCATACACAGCGTCCTCAAAAGGTGAATGTCTGGGCTGGTCTTGTTGGAAACAACATCATAGGACCAATTTTTATAAGGGGAAATTTAACTGGCAACGTCTACTTAAATTTATTGCGAAATGAGGTTGTTCCAGCACTTGCGGCCCTCTTTCCCAATGCAAACATAGGTGATCACCCTAATGCACATTTTTGGTTTCAACAAGATGGAGCTCCACCCCATTTTGCCCATAATGTCCGCGATTATTTGAATGAAATTTTTCCGGAACGTTGGATCGGACGTAGAGGAGCAATTGAATGGCCAGCATGTTCGCCAGATCTCTCGCCATTAGATTTTTTTCTTTTGGGGTCACTTGAAATGTCAAGTGTACAAAAATCGTCCCCATAATCTTGAACAATTGGAAGAGAGAATAGTTCAAGAAGCCAATCGCATCACTCCAGAACAAATACAAAATTCAATAAGAAATTTTACTGACCGTTTACATTTTTGTCAAATTGTAAATGGAGAGCATTTTGAACAATTATTGTAATCGCAACCTGAATAGACAGGTATCTTGATTTTTCTGTATTAGGACACTTTTTAAATTTTTTAACTGTTTTCTTGTGAATAAAAATAAACATCTTAATACTTCCTGAACATAGTCTTTTATTTTGCATTCAAAAGTGTTAAAAAAATCTGGGCGTTCCGTTTAAAAAAAAAGTTGGACGTATTGCCGATTAAACCGGAAGTGAAAAAAATATAAACTGTATTGCATAAAATGCATTTATATTAACTATACCCCCATACCAAATTTCAGAAATCATAATTTTCAAATAACAAAGTTATTCGACCGTTCCGGGACTTTTTACTAACGCTGTATAAATATTAAACATTGTTTCATAAAATAATTGACAATTATTTGGGTTTTGATTACTTTTTAATAGTAATTAAATTGTTCAAGGCTTAAAATTACAAATACAGATCTTAAAAAATCGCTCAATCTAAATTAGGCGAAACGACATTTAATGTTATCCAAATATTATGCAGGAACGAAATTCAATCGAGACTACATTTAGAATAAGTAAATAAACAACAGACAAGCACAGTAATGGTACTACATACTCGTACATAGTTAGGATATCTTTCATTAGTCATGTAATACATTCAACGTTCGGTTTCCACGAATATGTATTAGTAAACGTTGAATACATTTCTGATGTCATTTTCTGAAGGAAACCAGTTCTATTGAATGATTGCAACGGTATACGAATTGCCATATTCACATATGTATACGATTCTCGAGAATTCGATTGGATTTAATGGAATACTGTGATGTTGCTAAAATTGCCTTAAAAGGAATAAGTTGAATATGTACGATAATTTACGAAATCTTAGTTGTATTAATAATTTTATCGTATGTTTTGTAAATATGTTAATTTAATTCTTGACAAACATAGATAATTTTCGAATTTAATTCAATTTTCTTCGCTTGATATAATTTGATTTTTATATTGATGATCATGTCAGATATCTTACGTCACAGAAGGTCGTAACCTTTATAACTCATAACATGTACATCATCAATAATTTTAAAAGCGATTGCAAGGTGTGGTTGCAGCTGTATTCTAGAATTAAATTTATTGATAGTTATAAACATGGTCAGCAAGATTGAGAAATTAATTGGTATTAATTAATAAAAAATTATTACAATTTCATAAACTTGGAATAATCTGACGTTCTATTCTACACATAAAGCTCAGGCTTATGGAAAACTTTGCTAAAACAATAATAATTTTCTAGTAAAATATAAACCAAAATTTCTCTGTATTAAGTATTATTATTATTTAAACTTATCTGATTCGATACAGGTGAACTTGTACAATTGTAATCTTTGTATTAATGAGTGCAAATTTAAAAATATTGCGAAATATCGATCTGATTAATTAAAAGATGATCTAAAAAATTACGAAAAATTACAAATATTCACACAGTTTATCAACAGTGACAAAATGAGCCATATGAAGGCGAAGAAAAACAACCAAAGCGTTGGTAAACAGAAGAATAAAAGTGTATGAGGTAACTGTACGTCCTCAGTTACCTATAGTAGGGCTCTCCCCACTTCTAAGTCTACAGAACGATGAAATGGTTAAGAAATATAGCTTCGAAAGGAATTTTCTTACGAAGCTAAGCAATAAGAGAGGATGGGCAGGATAACACTCCACTACTCCCCAAAGTGCCCAACTGAACCTGGACAAGAACTATCGGAAGTAGATCATTGCAATTTTCTCCGACAGTCAGCAGTCATAACGACGCTGACTTCTAACACCATCACCTCGAAACTAATCTTAACAGATTAAACAACCTAAGCAAATAAAACAGAGTTGTACTGGAATCAGAGGCAACGAAGAAGCTAATCTATGGTCAGTCCATAAATTCGTGCACATTTTAATCAATATATATTTTCCTCCATTATCTATAATGTCTCGCCATCTTATAGGTAGCTTTTTTATTCCATTGCTGCAGAAAGACTCTGGTTTTGATGCAAAAAACCTTGAAAGTTTATTGTGTAGATCCTGTTTAGAATTTAACTTTTTTCCCTGTAAAAAAAAAAAATTGTAAGGCACGAAATAAGTGAAAATCACTTGGGACAATATCTGGGGAGTAAGCAGGATGTGGCAAAAGCTCCCAATTAAATTCACTAATTTTTTGTAGCGATGATCAAACAACATATTCACCAATCGTGGGCGTTGTTTGATCAATTCTGAGTTTAGACGGCAAAGTTGTTCACAATAAACTTCTGAATTGATCGTTTGGTTTGGTTCTAACAGTTCAAAATAACACTCAAAAGAATCTTTTTGGGATGTAATGGAGGGGTATGAGGGAAGAGGGGAGGGGATGAAAATCCGGAACACCTGACGACTTACTGCACCACCATCACGGAAATCTGTGCTAATTATCTGGGCAAAGACGTCATAGACCAAGAAGAAATACACCTGCTCTGAAACTATCACAGCTATTGCAGTTTATCAAAGCTCTTAGATTGGATGGGGATCTTTGAGAGTGGGCATACCCCAGCAGCTTACCGCTCATGCAAGGGAGCACAATAGGTCGCAGCGTAAATTCTTTGTAAATTGTCAATTTTTTTTGTATCAATTAAATAGCCAGACATGTAAATTTGGCTAAATAATACACATTCGTATGTGTATTTCTTTGTAAAACATGTTTGATTACATTGCACACAATATGGTGTTAACTTTACACATGACATTGGATGAACCACCTGCTCCAGTAAACGAGGCAAATGTTTTTGTTTCGATTCAAATAGAGATTTATGCCTATTACCATGGGTATCTCGATTGTTATTGGAGATAGAGGGCACGTTTAAATTTAGCAAAAGTTCTAAATTCTAAATTCCGTGATTGTTAACAAACTAATGAAAAAATTAACTTTCGACATGTGACATTTTTTGAGAGATTTTTTGAAAAAACTGCTAACTCCTAGCACTTTTGCTTAAGAACACGTTTTAGACCCTCTTTACCTTCGAATGGCGTATTTTGGAATTTTTCTATGTTTCGGTTCTTTCTGGCCATCATCAACTTTCTTATTATTTATAGGAACCATATTGGGTTTTCATGCCATTAGTGTCGTTCAAATTTTGGTGTTTCATAGTAAAAATGCAACAAATTTGTTCATTGGATATGAGTGACCATCGTTAGCCATAACAATAAACATCGGTATCACCACACACCACAACTTTGATTAATTATTCGGGACACGTGTTTCGAAAACCCATGCGTTTTCGAAACACGTGTCCCGAATAATTAATCGAAGTTGTGGTGTGTGGTGATACCGATGTTTATTGTTATTACGAGCCCACAGTCCTTGAAATCAATCGTTAGCCATGTTTGATTACCTTTAATATTTTCAAAAGTAAAAAAAAAATTTCTTTTAAGAATTTTTTTTTAACTTCAAGGATAAAATTTTTGTTGTAGGATAAGTCAAACGAGATCACAACTTAGTACTTCAGGGCTCTCAATCACAACAAACCACAAATCATCGTTTGACCACCCACCGGTTAAATTTTATCCGATCTTCAAGTTGGAGAGGAGGGTTTAGAGGTGGTCAAACGCTAAAAATGGTACACCCTATTGTTTCATGTATCTAGATTACAAAAAAATTGAAGCCGCACTATTTTCAGGGGCTAATCACCTCTCAAAGTTTGTGATGTAATAATCTTTAAAATTATATGGTCGAATAAAAATTAAATGGTGGGTGGTCAAACGATGATTTTCAATTTTTTATGGTTTAGTAAAACGAGACAATAAACGGCACCATTTTCAGCGTTTGATCATCTCTCAAAGTTTGCAAAAAGTGCCATGATCTTTAAAAACTCTGTAACATATAACTTCAAGGTCGGATAAAAATTAACCCGTGGGGGATCAAACGATAATTTTCGATTTTTTGTTGATTAGAGACACGAGACAATAAGCAGTACAATTTTCATCATTTGACCACCTCTCAAAGTTTGTGAAAAATGCGATAAATTTCGAAACTCTTTCATATAATTTCAAGGTCACAAAAAATTTTATTGGTCAGTGGTCAAGTGATGATTTTTGCAAAAAGTTCCATGATCTTTAAAAACTCTGTAACATATAACTTCAAGGTCGGCTAAAAATTAACCCGTGGGGGATCAAACGATAATTTTCGATTTTTTGTTGATTAGAGACACGAGACAATAAGCAGTACAATTTTCATTATTTGACCACCTCTCAAAGTTTGTGAAAAATGCGATAAATTTCGAAACTCTTTCATATAATTTCAAAATTTAATCGGAGGGTGGTCAAGTGATGACTTTCGATGTTTTTGTGGCGATGATCAATAGTTAAATAAATGGTCAAACCTTTCTGTAATTTTTATGGATTTTTGACTACTTTGTGGTGTCAACTATCTACAGAACGTAGGTAATCTGTCATTTAAAAAGAATGACAATCGTTTTGGACTAAAACACTTAGCACACAAAACCCAGAAAACTTTATTTCGAAAAATACTGAAATATTTTGCCAGGCAGAAACCAAATCAAAATTCAGATGCTACGTAAAGTTACCAGGCTACAGAACGTCAGAAGGAAAGTCGTTGGAAGCTCCTCTTCTGGACTCGTTGCTACCCTGATTACTGAAGAGTATTGGTCTGACAAATCCAACTTCAAAATAAGCTCAGTTCAAAATTAAATTAATTAAAATTCAGAACATTATAGGGTGTGACATGACATCCAAGCCTAAATTTTTTATCCAACAATCTGAAGCTTGAGCAAGATGCTCACCAATAGATTCAGTTCTATTATCTCTTTATAAAATGTTTATAACAGGGCATGCTATTTCACCATAACTAATTACATTAGAAAACGGAAATTGGAACCATTCCATCAACACATCTAAACAGAAATCTTGACAAGAGTTCACCGTTGTTATTTCGAGTATAATTACAATTTCTGATCATATTTTAAAAATAACTTTGTTCGAATTCGACACATTTTAAAAATTATCGAACGAATCTTCGGATATCTTTCTTGACTTACTAATTCTAGTTATTTATTTAGATCTATCTTGTCTGTTACATATCATGGGTGACGATTACAAATACAAATAAATATACCTACGGTATGGGCGACGGACATAATGCTTAATTTATTCTTGGTATATTATAAAGATAAGCATAGCAGTTATACAAACACAAGAAAACATGTCTTTGATGTCTTATCTCTTGTTACAGTTAAAACGTCGTATTTGAATAGGACTTCCTTAAAGATTTTGTCCCACAGGGTGCCGTTCTAGATCCAATATATAATATTTTTTAAAAATAAGTATTACCTAGAGAATGTTGTATCAAAAAAATCCAAATTGCACTTATAATCAATATCCACACTAAATAAACGTAAGGAAGCACCCAAAAACTCTAAAAATAAACGTCCAAATTCTCCAGCTCACTATTTTAAAATCAACTTCGACACTCAAAAATCTCACAATTAATCCACTGAACGACGTTCACACTCCAAAATCACTAACAACCGGGATATGATTTTTGAGTTAAAAATCCTCTTCAATTTTTACCGCTTGTGTTACGTCACACACAAAATCGTCCGTTAATTGTTTACAAACACGCGACGAACGTTTTATCAAGGCTCACTACTATGGATACATTAACGCGGCAGCATATCGTCACCGACTAACAAAAAATACTAATTTCCCTGCTATTTCTGGTAAGTGATTCAGTTAAGCCAACAGAAATTGAGTAGAGTAGGTAGCTGGTAAAGTGGAAGGAGAAATAAGCAATATTGAAAGGCTGGTCGGAGTGTTTCGTTGAATACTGCATACGTATCGTTGTCTCTTTATGACCAGGTAGGTTTATAAGTGTATAGATTACCTTTATAATTAATTGGTGAAACGTGAAATGTTTAGAAACGGTGACTAAACTGTTTAATCTATTCGATGTATGCGGTTGTAAACCTGGTCATATTTTACGAATTATTGCAAAAATTGTCTATAAGGTGTAAAAGAAGAATAAGTTTTTATGTAATCTGTGAAGTGTTACTGCCAACATTCTCTTAATCAAAAGTTTAATTAATAGTTTAGTCGATAAGGCTAATTAAATTAGCACATCCTAATTTTAGAAAAGGAAATTTAAACAAATTTGGATCAGTATTAGAAAAAAAAGCAGTCAAAAGTATCCCAAATTAAACTTGCAGTTTAAATACAATTAAAATAATAATAACACTAATCATCAGAAATATTAGTATCAGAGTTAAGATTGTTTAACTATATTTTTCTTCGAGAGAGTATCCCAGCAAGCACTGCTCCTTACAATTAGTTCTACAGCTCTCTGTGTGTCCGTTTTAATAATACTGTGATGAGTCAGTGCCACGCGTGATTATGACGTCACCCACCCTGACCGGTGGCAGATGAGTAATCCTCCCGAACTTGTCCAGATCGATATAGAATGATCGAGAAATAATCACCGAGGCATATATAAGTGGGCCATCTAGGAGAGGAAGTCAGTCTTGATCGAAGAGCGTAAAAGTGACTACAAAAGGGAACAAATTAAAGGACCTAAAAGTGGTGGATCTCAAACGGGAACTTGAAAAGAGAGACCAAGACATCAGCGGAAAGAAGAATGAACTTCAAGAGCGGCTGTCGAAAGTCATGAGAGAAAATGGTGAGGATCCAGATACTTACGAATTCGAGGTGGATGGTAGCATGAATGATTTAAAGAGAGTATTTAAAGAAGAAATGGCGGCAAATTCTACAAGGCTCGTACAAAAGCTGGCAGAAAATTCTAGAAGCTTGAAAGAAGATGGGGGGAAGTTTGAAAGAAAATATGGCAAGCCTGAAGGAAGAGCTAGCAGATAATTCTAGAAAACTGAAAGAAGAAATGGTAAGCTTCAAAGAAGAGATAGGAGAAAACCTAAAGAAGGAAATATTAGAAAATTCCAGAATCTTGAAAGAAGAAATAGATCAAAAGTTACTAGAAAACTAAGGTAACATAGAACAACTCTCGAAAGAATTGGAGCAGCGTTTACGCGATTTGGAAACAAGATTGGACCAAACGAATGTGACGAAGATTAACAGCATGGATCAGGCGGAGGCTCTGGATTCCGAACATGCTTCTATGAATGAGGATAGACCAAGCGAGGTGATGGTAGATTCTAGCATCATAAACCAAGGAAGATCCGGAAAGCACTAACTTTCTGGCATATTTTTGCTACTGTAGAAAGCCCAGATTCATCCATATTATAAATAGAAGTTGCATTTAAATGCTGTTTATCGCATAATCATTACTAAATGTGGGATTTCTTCATTCCCTTTTTAGGTCCTATTAGGTGGCGCAGCAGCAGCGGCAGTAACGAAAGGTAGACAGGATTCAAATTAGGAGACGGTTCAATATGAGTAACCTTATCCTATATCAGTAATTTTTAGACATTTCTGTTGATGTTTCAATATTATTTCAACGTTAATTTATTCTATGTATAAAAAGACTCAGTATCTAATTTATTCTCAAGATAATTTAGCAATGATAACGAATGAATATGTTCTATTCTTAATTCTACAAAAGACTTATTTGTTACAGAAACCAAAGGAACATTTGGATGGATGAAACCCTGACAAGATTTCTTTCCATACAATTGTATTGATAAACTATCATTGCTCCATTAACGTCGAAAACCTCTGCAAGTTTTTTGACATTTGATGGAATAAGATTTCCCCAAATATTTTGATCATCACTTAATTCCTCCGAAGCATTCTTCTTCTATTGCTGTCCACAATTCATGTTTATTATGGAATTTCAAAGTGCGTTTCACTACTATACCTACAACAGTTTCAATCGGTTTTACATCCGGGCTGCGATGGCCAAGATAATATCTCAATGTTCTGATTAGTAATCCACTGTGAGATAACTATGGCAGTGTGCAGAGGAAGGTACTGCTACTACTGATACTAAGGGAAGCATAACATTCTCTGAAATATCTAGATATAGTTGTGAGCTGAAACAACCTTCAATTCGTCATGCAGCTTTTGCACCATCCATACACATATCCATGCCCCGATGTTAATAGAAAGTCTTCCAGATTTATTTGGTGGAGATACATATCTTCCATTACATCTGGTGTTTCTCGATCGAAATATTATTTCGTCCGAAAATACTACACTTTCACAGAAATTTTGTTCCCGATATATGTAATTTAATGAAAACCGATAATAACTGTTTTTTTTTTGATTTACTGATTTTATAAATAATTTTTTTTAGAAATCCTACCAGGTCTGCAAATTGCATGGTATTTTAGCAATCGAGATAAAGAAACGACAGTAACATTTCATTAAAATTTTTAGATCGATCGAGCAAATTTTCGTTTCGATGGTGTTAACAAAAAGAACTTTACATATTGAAGAGCTAACTGTTTACAAAAAATTTAGTCCAAAACTCGTTTTCTGAATGTGGTGTAGTATTGTTAGGTATAGTTTGACACGTGTCAAATTTTAAGAACCAAAAAAGGGTTTAAACAAAGCACATAAATGTTATTCTAACGTAAGCAATTATTCAGCAAAATGTCGACTAGAAACTTGTCAAAGTACAAAAATTAAAAAAAATTGACACCTGTCAGATTTTAAAAATCAAAAATAGGATTTAAAACTTCAAAAAAAAAGGTAGAAGTAAATGGCAGGTGATAGAAACTGAGGGCAAACATGTTGCTCCAGCCTAAGCAATTATTTAAGATGGCAATTTTATAATTGTCAAACTACGAAAATTGAAAAAAAAATTGTATGACACGTGTCAAATTTCAAGAAAACAAACTATGGTTTAAATTTGGGAAATAAAACTGGTTTTGAGATTGTTCTAACAGTTAAAATTGCTCAAAAACGAGGATTCAAAAAAAAATTCTGTAAAAAAGGCATAAATAGAAACAAAGAGCAAAAATGTGATTCTAGTCTAAGTGATTATGTAAGGAAATGCGGAAATTTGTCAAAACTGCGAAAATTAAAAAATAATTAATATGTATTTATTTCTATGTTCAACATTATTCAAAGATGAACTTTAAAAAAAAAAAGAAAGAGAAAAGCAGATGGCATATGAAAATGAATTTCGGAAAATGGCATAAATATAAACAAAAGACAAAAATGTAATTCTAGTCTAAGCGATAATTTAGGAATATGACGGCTTGACAGCTGTCAATTTACGAAAACTAAAAATAGTTTGACACCTGTCAAATTGTGAGTTTAAAAACGTAAAACAATATAGATTTTCAAGGTTTGATGTTTAGTTCTAATTAAAAAAAATTAAAATTGTTTCTTTATAACATTTAAGCAATTTTAGAACTTAAAAAGGAACTTCTACAGGTAGAACACAGTGGTTCTTCAAATGTTAATGTTTTAATGTATATCCTTAATAATTATTCAACTTGTTTGCTATTGGGACCATGTTCAACACAACTAATTTTCTAAAAAACATCATAAAGTTGATATATTCGATCATAACTACATTTTGGCGTAATAAAATTTAAAATCAGAATCGGATAAGTTAGTGTTTTGTTCCTGAATTAAATCATATTTAATTTATCTTAATTAAGAACCCTTTAAAATTAAAACTATCAAAGTAATAAACCAGTAGGACCTATTGATCACGTCACCATGATTAAATTCAAGCGGAAACTGTGTTTTGCGCTATGTTCAAATAAATCTATTTCAAAAATTTTGTAAAAGAAACGTTTAGATCATCATTTTGATCGACCCCCCACATTAAAATTAAAAATCAGGTTATATCTCGGCCATCTTAATTCTGATCTAAACACCAATCTAAATTAGCAGATTTTTACTCGACATAAAACTAATTTCTAATCCGATTAGATCTATTGATCACATGAATATAATAACTAAAAATAGTTTGACACCCAAATTGTGAGTTCACAAAATAGAGTTTAAAAACGTAAAACAATATAGATTTTCAAGGTTTGATGTTTAGTTCCAATTAAAAAAAATTAAAATTGTTTCTTTATAACATTTAAGCAATTTTAGAACTTAAAAAGGAACTTCTACAGGTAGAACACAGTGGTTCTTCAAATGTTAATGTTTTCGAGAAATTAATTATTAATTTAATTACCAATTATTAACTAATTGAGACGATAAATAAATTTATTATTTCCAAATAAATTTCCAATATTTATAAATAATATGTTAGAATTCAAATTATATTCCAAAAAATACAGTGCATTGTTGCTCTTATACTAAGAGACACTTTCAATCTTTAAAGTGTCTGATATTCGAAATAGTAGATTATAAAACTATAACTAACACGAACCAAAAATATCGTCCTGAAATGACAGCTTTTGTATCTTATGTTCTTATAATTTAGTTAATTTTAGTTTTCAGCTGCTGTTATATATATAGATCGTTAGATATACACAACTATAAAAGATCAATAAATATTACGTTAATAAAAAAATTCTTTCTAAATGGTCCTGTCACGATTAATTTCCATAATCAAAACACAAACCGTAACTCTCTGCATAAAGAATGTCACTAAAAAAAAAAAAACACTTCGATATCGTGCTAAAAATAACAGCGACGTCTTAATCTTTTACCCACGCCCAGTTTATTATTAGTGGTGATATCTTTTCTCGATGTTTAGATTTTCTTATTATTGCAAACTTTAGAGCACTATTAGTTTCGCAAGATGGTCTGCTAGTTGTCTTATTCTTTTAAAGAAAGATCTTAGATCGGTTGTAGATAGAGACGGTTACAGTCACGGTTAAATGAAATAAAAAATACTACCTGTCATTTTAAGGGCAACAATAAACGATTCTATTGAAGGTTGCTTATTAAAAACCCATCCAGGTATAGGGACTAAACGTCCCACTTTCAAAGAAATAGGTAACAAACATAATAAAATTGTTAATATTACAAAGTCGTCGGTAACTACAGCAAACAATTCCAAACCTTTTCAAATGTATTTTTAGTTACAGTAAGATCAAGAGAAAACAAAATTCCTGACATAGAATGAAACGACTTCGAAAGGTAGAATTTTTTATTTTTAGCAAAGTGCTTTAGCACCCTCAGAAAAATCTGTTTTGTTTTGGGCTGTAAATCACTCATTCACCTCTATCAACAGGTGTTCTTCGAGTTTGGGGAATGCATGGAAGTCACGGCAGGTCAAATCGGCAGAATTGGGGAGGTTGTTGAAAAATGTTGAAGCCTGTATTATGAAATGTGGCTAGTCTGAGCACGTGGTAAAAAATCTATAAGGATAATTCCTTCGGCACCCCAAAAAACTGTAACCATGATCTTCCTTCTAGATGCTGTTGCGTAAAACTTTCGAGGGGGTGGTCAACCCTCCAACTCCATTCAATACTCTGCTTGTTTGATTCAGGATCATAGTGGTGAACTCAGGTTTCATCCACAGTAACGAATCTTACTAGGAAGTGTTCAGAATCTTGGTTGAAGATGGCCAAATTCGTCTCTGACGTGACCTCTCGACTGGGCTTTTAGTTTGGGGTCAACATTTTTGCTACCCATCGTACAACCACCTCTTTGATACCTAATTCTTTATGCGAAATGGTTTCTATGCTACATATTAAAGAGCCACAAGTCTGAGCTATCAATTTCACAGCGATTCGTCTATATTTAAGAACCATGTTATGGACCAGATCATCGTTTTCTTCGTAAACAACAAATTTGTCCATTTCAGAAATTTGGGCAACACTTTATAACAATCGGCTCTATAATTCGTGTGACTTATCGCAATTAATTGACAATTAAATGACGTTAGTGACGTCTATCAGAAACTAACGCCATCTATGTATGTCAGCGACTGCCCTTCTTCAATAAAGAGACAATTTTTGGACATAAAAAGTTTTGGCAAAATAAAAATAAATTTGAAAGTAATAACAGAGGAGCTAACGAAGATGAAATTTTCCATCTGTTGAGCTTTAATGGGGTAGGATATCAAAAAGTTTTGTAAGATATCTTCTTGATACTGATATTTTTACAGGATTTAATTCAATAGCGATCAATACATATGACCAGAGCTGTATGAACTGTGGCGAGTAAATCACGATCGAGATCTCAAAATAACCGCACATGAAACAACGGCGAAAAAGTAAACATCAGGAAGGCACTTACCGGTCCCCCTAATGCTTTATACCGTAACTAACAAAATTAGCCGCTGTCTAGAAATATACACGCGTTCAATATGTACTTCCGGTGCTATCAGAATGTTGATGTTATGGACGAAATTGAAGCTCGCGTTTATCGATGATGTGTAAGTCCTGCGCCCGGTTTCGAAACGGTAATGAATTTTACGCAGACATTGTATAAATTAACTCTATAGTTCCGAGATTTTAAACAATACAAAGATAAACTAAAGGCGTTTAGTATTTCTACATCACACAATCGGTGAAATTTCTATAGTACTATATTATTTAATTATATTATATTTATAGAATTAAAACCGTATATCCTTAATTATTCAACTTTTTTGCTATTGGGAGCATGTTCAACACAACTGATTTTTAAAAAAACATCATAAAGCTAATATATTCGATCATAACTTCATTTTGGCGTAATAAAATTTAAAATCAGAATCGGATACGTTAGTGTTTTGTTCCTGAATTAAATCATATTTAATTTATCTTAATTAAGAACTCTTTAAAATTAAAACTATCAAAGTAATAAACCAATAGGACCTATTGATCACGTCACCATGATTAAATTCAAGCGAAAACTGTGTTTTGCGCTATGTTCAAATAAATCTATCTCAAAAATTTTGTAAAAGAAACGTTTAGATCATCATTTTGATCGACCCCCCATATTAAAATAAAAAATCAGGTTATATCTCGGCCATCTTGATTCTGATCTAAATTTTTTCAACACCAATCTAAATTAGCAGATTTTTACTCGACATAAAACTAATTTTTAATCCGATTCGATCTATTGATCACGCGAATATAATCGTTTTTTTGCTAAATTTAAATATACGAATGTTCTAGTAGTAGTAAATGAGATAAATAAAGTTATTCGAATATAATTTCTTTCTGCGATTAAAGGATGCATTGCTAAAAACAGAACAGGAAGTGAATCCATTTCCTAAATCACTAAAGATAAATATTGGCTGTAGATATCAACTACATATTGCAAAAACAGTAATGTACATAATTTAGGTACGGAGTTACTTATCTACATTTCCGGTAACGATTGTGACGATATTATATCAATGGCGCTTACGAACGTATTTGTTTAATAAATTCCCCAATTCTAATATCGAATATGGATATTTTTTATTGATTTTAATAAATGTTATAAATATTACAAGTTGTAACGTACTTTCGATTAATATTCTAGCTGAATAGCAGAAGATACACCTATCTCGACTACAAAATAAGTGTTGATAGAATTTTTGACGTCATTAGTTTGTTTTAAAAGGAAATATTGTGGTTTAGTCTCGGTTTAAAATTTTCCAAGGAATTACAAATACATTGAGGTAAATATACAGAAACAAAATTTATACCATTCATCCAGACTCAACAATCAATATTTTTTATCTAAAAATATGTTTATTTTTAATTTTCAAATATGTGGTTGATTGAAATTTAAACAATTAATTCTTAAGAATTTATTTACGATTTAATTTATATTTATTTCAGCGACAAGATAGGTTGGCCTATTGTGTCATGCCGTTGCATATTTCTCTGGAGAAAAAGCCAAGATAATGGCCGACTATCTACAGTCGGTCCACGAGGCGGCTTCTGACATTGATTCTGAGGATGAGCTAGACGAGATGGTTGGGGCTACTCTGGCAGGTCTGTCTGGTCTTAAAGGCGAGAATCTTCTTTTAATCAGCTCTCAAGAGATAAATGATCTCATCAAACAAACCAGATCAGAACAACGTGGGAACATCCGTCGAAGTTTAAAAATTCGGAAAATACTCTGCTAGTATATTTAGGATATTTTCGCTATATCTCTGCCATTATGAGAGATAGGACTACAATTTCTTCGCTACAATGCTCAGGACATTCGGAACAACCTGGAACACCCGTCGAAAAAGAAAGAATATGAAATAATCCCTGAAAATGTAGAATAAGGAAAATGACAAGGAGATTGTGCCTGAAGAAAATGTACAATACAATTGGTGTAGACCGATGGGTTATAGTGGAATATGCTTCTAAGAAGTCCATCAAGCACTTTGTGGTTTGGATTAGATGTCAGGAAAAAGAAGGACGGCAAGTCAGTCCTACTTTGCTCCTATTTGGCTACAAATAGAAGATTTACACAGGATTTGGTCTAAGAAAACATTGGGGGCATTGGTTTGCCCGAACCAGTTAAAGGTAGAAGAGACTTTTTACATTTTGGAGTTGATTTTCCCACTTTTCATTTATGATTCTTCAATAGTTTATAACTTTTATGATGATAAAGATTTCAAAAAATTGTAACCAGTAAGTTGTCGAACTGAACTTTTTTTTTCGCACTTGCCCCGCAATCTTGAATATGAGCACATTTAACAGAACCACAGACAATGAGGATTAAACTCACGTATGATTTAGTGGTTGTATACCGCGATGGTAAGACCTATGTTAACCTAAGGTTGTCTAATTTGTTGGACTAAAACTATACAGAGGCAAGAAATCACAAAACTCACAAAGGTACAGAGTTTGGCTTGTGCCTGTCAGCCTGTCTGGGAATCTTGTTAAACTTATCCCCCTTTGGGAGACACGAGAATGTGGGCGCGTATAGGATGAAGTCTGGGGGAAACTGCAGAAGCCCGAATTCTTCAGGGCATGCCAGAATAGAGACCGAAATCACAAACCCTATCTCTGAAATGGGCTGTGATACGATGATTCCCAAATTTGTCGAAAAATCCTTCAAGGTCGTTCGAAATTGGGATGAGTGGAGAGTAAAACAGAAACCTGGGATTTAAAACCAAATATGGAAAATACGCAAATGAGTCAAAAAGAACTACAGGCTCTGGATATCCCATCGGATAGCTAGTCAGGCCTGAAGACATTAGAATCCTATTAGATAACCTCGAAATGAGCTTAGGTCTGTCTGAAAAACTTAAGAACCTTGGCCATACACAACAAAATCACTTTGGTGTGGATACCGGGGCTTAAGGGCATATCAGGCAACGAAATAGCAAACAAGTTGGCAAGAAAGGATTCTGAAACAATATTCACGGGACCTGAACCGAGTCTGGCAATAATCAAGGCTGCGATGTGTGGTGCAAGTAGTGCAGTAATTTCGTTCTATGCGAATGACGAAGTCAGTAGAGCAATGCCAGGCATCAAAGATTGTGTTACTATTATCGATCAGGAAACAATGAAACAATAAAAAATTTCCGAATTATAATGTAGGTTCTTCTAAATTTGCTAAACTTCGGCTAAAGTGCTGCACTCTAGCAGGTTGTAAAGGAACTCATTCAGTGTGTGTATGCACGATACGTCAAAACGTTAAGCTCATGATTGAAAACTCAAAACTAGGAATTATCACTGATGGTCAACTTAAAACCTACAAATATTGTTTGCCAAAAATGCTTTGTAAATCAGCATCAGTGCATTGCAACATGAATGACTGTGCACATTGTCCGGGGGAGTATGAAATAAGAAATGTCATGGAAAAAGCATTAGAGGAAAATCTTGTTGACAAAATAACTTATGGTCAATGGATATCAGTTGACCTTTGTAATTTAGAAACCATACAAAAACCTTCAGCTGAAATAGCTATGGGGGCACCTTGGGCACCCCCCACCACTCCTACCTTTCGCCAGCTAGTGGATATAAACAAGAAACCGTTCAGTACCTGATAACTGTTCGATAAGATCAGGTACTGAACGACTTTCATCAGGTATGGAACAGCTTTTATCAGGTACTGAACGGCTTCTTGTTTATATCCACTAGCCCACTAGCTGCCGGAAGGTACGAGTGGTGGGGGGTGCCCAAGGTGCCCTCATACCTACTAGCTGAATTTATTGACCTCCTCTGTGAAAAACTACAAGTGTAGGTCCAACACGACTTCATGAATCAATCATGAATCAACTAAAAGAACACTTGAAAGAGTCTCGATTTTTAATAACAATAGATTTTTCAGAAAACTATAGTGTGGTAGCACAAGATGAAGCCCAAAGCTACCAATGGGGGCTAGTGGACGTGCCACAGTCCATCCTTTTGTTATTTACTAAGTATAAGGAAAACACTAAAGTGGCTCACACAAACTTTGTTGTCATATTAGACTGTCTTGAGCACAACACAGTTGCTGTCTACACGCAATTGAATGAATTTTTAACTACCAAATTTGAAACTATGGCCAAAAAGTTATACTATTTTTGAGATGGGTCCACCGCCCAATATAAAAATAAAAAGAACCTTTCCAATTTGTGCCACCACCTTGAGGACTTTAATATTGAAGCTGAATGGCACTTTTTTGCCACTACCAACGGCAAAGGACCTTGCGATGGCCTAGGTGGAACCGTAAAGCGATTGGCTGCTAAAGCAAATTTGCAGCGTCCTTACGAAGCTCAAAATCATCAATAATGAGAAGAGAAATTACAATTTTAGTAAATGCCCGCAGAGCAATTTTGGGCGATTCATGGAAACTTTAAATGGCCATAATTCAAAAACGGGTTCAAATAAGATATTAAAACTTGACATTTTTCTTGGTCTACATGAATTTTACTTTGATATGACATGGAATGACCCTTACACTGGAACAACGTTGAAAGGCAGATACACAGTAAACGGATGATGGGGCAGCCATCAAGGCATTTAGCAGCAGGTGTGTTGGTTCTCAACTTTGTATAGCTTAGAACCTACAAACCTACCTACAAAATTGACATCTTTAAGGATGAGCCTATTTGTAGACTATGCAAATGAGGAGGAGGAGACAGTCTATCACATTAACTTTGAATGCATTGCATTGGAACGGTGGAGGCTGTCATTGTTGGGAGCAAGAAGCCCATTGATAGGACTGCCGGAAAAAGATCTACCACACAGGTTGCCAAACCTAGGTCATAGGCAGCAGTGTTAAGGAGACGAAGGAAAAAACCTGATTTGTGCCTAGTGAATCGATCGATTTCCTGAGGGATACCAAATTATCGAAATATGATTTCAGAATTCTTGTATCGTTACTTGCACTCATTACAGAAATGGACAGGCTATCCAAGGAGAACAAATATTATGGTCCAATATTAAATTTATTTTGCCAATATTGGGTGAATATTTTTAATGTAACTGACGCCAATATTATTATATCAACATTGCCAATTGTTAAAACAAATAATACACCAATATTTTATAGGTTACCAAATGTCAATATTGTCTTATAATTTGATCAGGTATCATGTATTTTAACAGAAATATCTATTTGTAGGGCACTTCTGCACGACCTGGAAGATATTTTATGTGTGAATACATATAAGAGAATGAATGCATATATTTCAACAAGTATTAGATGTGTTGCATTACCTGCAGATAATCCCAATATTGGTTTAGATTATAATCCCTTTATATTGAAGAAAAAGAAAGAAATAAAATCCTGATGCAAAACAAGGATCCAGTATTGTATTATTAATCCAATATTACTAGTACACTAATAATATTGGACTAATAATTTGGTACATAATGGTCCAATCTTATCAAATGCAGTTGAATATATTATTTTACCCATATTAGAAACAATATTGGTTTAAAAATTTTATTCAAAATGGACCAATATTATAAAGAGTAGACATGGCAATATTGTACCAATAACAAAAACAATATTGGACCAATAATTTTATATAATGATGGACCTATATTGCAAAATGTTGACAAAAAATATGTCAACAATATATTTTTCAATTTTTAACCAATATTGGCCCAATCAAATTGTTCTACGTGGGTAGTGTTCTGCGCCATAGCTGCGTACAATAACCTCTAAATAATCTCAGTCGTTATTTTACTGATGATTTGTTATTTTTAGTGTAACGCGCTATTGTAAAGTGAAATTTGCAAGTGCAATACAAGTGTTAGTAAATAACTTGTATTCATCAGGGCTATATCACGTTAACTTACGTAAGAGAGTAAGTAAAACATATATTTTAATTATGAATATGGCGGTGCTACCTCCAAAAATAATGATTTTTAAGCCTACTAAAGAAACTGCCCATGTGAAAATGCGTAACGAAAATATCAAAACTATAGGCAGGCTTCAAGTGATTGTACCCAAATACTTTTTTTCAGGTAATACTACTGTAGAAACTGGCAGTCTAAAACCCAACATTAAGGCACGGAAGTGATCGACTTGACAGTAGAATGGCTACATTAAGAAAACTGTAGGATGAATCAAAATTTTTATACAAATCTGTTACCCGTTCGTCGATTTTTTTGTAAGAAGTAAAAATTGAGATTTATCTTATTTGTACTATCATTGAATAAATGCACATCATATAAAAAAAAAACGTTTACTTATTTGCTTTCACTAAATATAATTAATGATAACTCCATAATATACATACATAAGTTTCTATCGAACGTTTATAAAATGTTTTTACAGAACGTCTACAATATGTTTTTGTAGAACATTTACGAAACGTCTTTACAGAACGTCTAAAATATGTTTTTGTAGAACGTTTATGAAGCGTTTGTACAGGACATATAGAACACATCCTTTTTGGGGACACAAACCCTTCCTTAGACGTTTTAAGTACGTCTTAGGTCCCGCAAGAACGTTTTATAAACATACAATTGGTTTTGATAAAATGTTTTCCGAACGTTTTATCTACATTTTCGTGTTATTAGGGCCTCCCTGTTAATTGTATCACATTAAAAATTAACATATTTCGAATATTGCGCCATCTATGGGAAGGTCGAACTATCTTATACAGAAAATTTCAACTTATAGATCCCAATAATTTTAGAGATATCTATAAAGTTTTCAAGGTGAATATTTAGATTCAAAAACTTGAAAAGCTTTTGTAATAAAAATATTTTCGTCAAAGTTATATTATAAATTTAAACTATAATCACAGCATTATGTTCTAAATTCATTAAGAAAGACGTCTTAGGCATAAAATTTTGATATTTTTACTTCAACTAATTTACACACATGGGGCCAATATCACCCAATCTTACGGTATCGGATATGTTCTAGCTAAACCAAGATGTATGATAATTAATTGAGCTATGGAGGTGTGCCCGATTAACACCGATTTTTAAATTAGGAGTCACATACCAGTTGGGTTCAAAAGTTCGTAGACTAACATACAAAACAACTTTTTTTTGAAAAAAATTGATTTTTTCATTTAATATTCTTCGAGAGAGATACAACGATTATAGCGGTCATACAATTTTCGATACCATTATTATAGTACGATTTGTGTTTAGCCTCAAAATAGGCTTCAGTTTCGCCGATTACCTAAATTTCCTTCCAGCCAACATTCTCTTGAGCACTGAGAACAGGAAAAAGTCACATGCTAGGTATATCCAGGAGAGAAGAGATGTCAATGGTTTATTTGTTAAAACTCAACAGTTTGCTGCTAACTTTAGGCGAAAATCTTTGAAGCAGAAAAAAAAATGTTTTTGGGATTTACTGAAATATCTTTGTTCAAGTGGTTAAGTTTGTTATCTTGGGCACTCCATATACAGTCCGCGACAAAAGTATAGGCCACCTATACATTTTAAAGAAAATAAATATTATATGAAAAATTTTGATTAGGCAACCCGTATTGCAAACATATAAAGTTGGTTGCAGTAGTTTCTGGTACTTGTATTGCGAAAGTGGGGATAAGCAAAGATATTCGGGGAAAACCCCACATTCAAATGCGACAAAAGTATAGGCCCTGTCATCAGTTTCAGTTTTGTTCTCAACGGGTGCAGTGCAACTGAGAAAAACGTTTTACTATAGTATTTACAAGGCGTATTTAATGTTACTGTACTAATCTGCTTTCATCATATAAACATGCCTCGTGGTAAGCAATTAACCAATACCGAAATGAGTTTAATCCGTAGTTGGCGCAATAAAAATTGGTCAGTTGCAAAAATAGCAGCAAATTTGAGCAGAAGCCGTCATGTGGTTCATAATTTTTTAAATAAAGGCGAAAATTATGGAAAAGGACACAAAACTGGGAGACCCAAAGCTATAACAGAACGTGAACGTCGTGCAATTTTAAGGTGTGCATCAAATTCAACAATGACTGCTAGACAAATAGCACAAACAGCAGGTGTAAACACTAATCTACGAAATGTTCAACGTCTGCTAAAAGCAACAATTCACCTAAAACGAAAGCGACTGGAACGAAAACCTCCTTTAACACGTCAGCATAAAGAAGCCAGATTAGCATTTGCAACCGCGCGTGCACATTGGCGTAAACGCTGACAAAAAATTATTTTTACACATGAGAAAAAATTTAATTTAGACAGTTCTGATGGCTATCAGTGTTATTACCATGATTTAAGGAAGGAAGAGGTAGTGCTGAGTCGTCGTAGGCAGATGGGTGGTGGTAGTGTAATGATATGGGCAGGTATAGGGTATAATGGAAAAACTGAAATCAAGTTCTGTAATGGCAAAATGAATAGCGCTAATTATACAAATGTCATCGACAATCAAATATCAACACATGCTGAACAAATTGCTTGCCGTGACTTTGTGCTCCAGCAAGATAATGCTGCTGTACATCGTGCTAGAATTGTACAAGACTATTTTCGACGAAAGGAAATATCAGTTCTTGAGTGGCCAGCCCGTTCGCCTGACCTCAATATAATTGAAAATGCCTGTGGTTATTTAGCACGTCGTGTATACAGCGGTTGAAGACAATTTAATTCAATTAATGAATTAAAAGCGTGTATTTTAATCGAATGGGATAATATAGAACAAAAATATATATAAAAGTTGTTTGGTAGTTTGCCAAAAAGAATGCTTGAAGTGATAGAGAAGCGTGGCGGTCCAACTCACTACTAAAAATTATTTATTATATTTATTCATTATTTTACATATTTATTAAAGTTTGAATAAATCATGTCCTATACTTTTGACGCACCTCTATTTTGTCAATAACCCCAAATTATCCTTATATCGCGTATTTTTGCCTCAAATAGTAATAGAGATAGTGAAATTTGTTTAACATATATAGTAAAAAATTCCAAACTTGATATGCTTAAAAAAAGAATAAAACTTCTTTAATAAATGTAGAGTCCTATACTTTTGTCGCGGACTGTATTACATACTATTATGCTACCAATTGTTTTTGATAAGATATTAATTAACGCTTATCTAAAAACAACCTTTTTATTGCATAATAACAATTACTAAAGGAGGTAAATATTCTAGGAAAATTATGTGGCCAAACTCAAACACAAGTATACTGATAAAATATAGATTCATTCGGAACTAGGTTGAGACATTGTAACAGAACTAAAACCTCTTAAACCCATTTTATTAATTGTCCTTGAAGTTATATATGCGTTCATTTGTTTGTCCAGGCCATCTGGGCATTTCACAAGAATCGCAAGATAATACGACAAAGGATCATTTAATTTTTCCACTGCTGATTACTAATATTTACGCGTACAATTAAGAATAATAAGCAATGTATACCAGCGTTGGACTAACATCTGCATAAAACACTTTCGATATCTAGATCGATTCACGTAATGTTTTCACTGAATTTTAAAACACTCAAACTTTCACATTTAATGGTATTATATATAATGTAACCTTAAAATTTACGTAATAAAAGCTGTTATTAAAAAAAAATTATGTTTATTGGAATCAATTATATAATATCGTTGCAGTATATACTGTTTAAAAAATAAAAACCCACGTTATAATTTCAAGGCGCACGCCCATGGAATAACCAATTCCGGGCCTGGACAACACACATAAATACAACTGAGACAAGAGAACTATTGATTAGCTAACTACACAGAAATAATACATCGTGTTAAATAGAAAACTTATTAACGAACGAGCATCGTTTTTATAGTTTTTAACCTATAAATAACACATACGTGCAGAAAGAATTGAGTAATCGATACTCGAACGATACAACTGTCAAAATATCAATTGTTTTTCTCGTTTTTGCGAACTTCGGATCGATATGTCACAAGTTAGAGATTCCCATTCGTTAAAACGATATGCAGAACATCGTTCAGTAACCGGAAAAAAAGGCATCGGCAACTGATAACGAGACTGTAATCATGTGTATGTCAAAGATGCTATATACATACATATATATACATACACAATTCGCTCTTTAAAAACAGATGCCAATTAAATCGATGCTGTCACGTTAACGCGACCGCCTAGATTAATTTATTAGTAACTAAGAGAAATTTAAATACCTTAAATTGAAACGGGGTTGTTTACGGGTATTCTTCGAACTTCATATCTAATACAAAAAACACATTTATTTTGAAGATAAAGTTCTAGTATACACGCCCAACTCACTTAGAAGTTTCGACTGATGCGCAACGCCTCCTGGCGCTGAAACGCTGAATTAAAATCCATAGGCGCGCAATTATGCGGCGTTATTACACGCCGTAAAATCGCTTTTATTCTTTTAGATATTTCGACCGGTCCGGACGAAATATTGGCGACGTTTTTTAATGCTTTATTATATGTCTTTCTTTATCGATGTACACATTAAAATGCAAATATAGTATTTTATCGATAAACCTGTGTTAATTGGGGGGATATAACGGGTCTGTCAGAGTTAAAATTGTCATCAAATTTGATGACAGTATGATGGTTATTGAATGCAGGAAGAAAAAAATAAGTGTTGAACATGTAAATATGTTGTTTAATGTTGATAAGATATAATATTTAATTTCCTTTAATTATGTGGTCGTTGTTTTGTCAATAAACTTGTTTGAATAATTGTTAGTGAATTTAATTGATAAATTAGTCCGTATTTATTAATAATTTTAGCTCCCTATAGCATTCTTATGGGATCTTAGAGGTTATTTAATATTAACAAAGCATTGATAATATTAAATAAAAATTTTATGAATTCAATTTCTGTATTTGGCAAGATGAAGTTATAAATTATCCTCTTAACTGCGTGCCCTCTATCAGGGGGAGGGCTACCCCTTCCTTTATGATCATAAGGAATTGGGGTCGAGTGATACCTCATTTGAAAGGAAATTAAATTCTCCATACAACGACACTATACTTGGTAAATTTAGTTCAAACCATAGACAATAACGTGATGAAAAAGGTTTATTTAACGTTTAATTCTTTTTCGCATAAAGTTTACTTAGACATGGTAAAAATTCATATTATCTTAGTAAATTCTGCTCAAAACGTCAACGCATACTCCGGAGCATTTGTGCATCGATTTGACGGCATCCATTAGTACTACGTTTAGACGCAGTTCGTTTAGACTAGTTGGTTGAGTTGTATAGTGTTTTAGGTTTTAGATGACGCCACAAAAAGAAGTCTAAGGACGACAAATCGGGCGATCTTTCTCCTCACCTTCCAATCAATTGCACAGGAAAACTTTTATTTAAATACTGAACAGTTTCTGTGTAGTACGGAGGTGCTCCATCCTGTTGAAAAAATAACTGATCTGCACTATACTCATCATCGTTCTCAATAATGTTAGGCTATAGTTGTAAATGGGACAAGATCTGATTTTGTAGATGTGACCTCAAAAGTGTTCTTCAATGTTCGCACATAGAATTTATTCTACGCATTAATGACATTCATGCGGTTTTAAAACATTCCCGTTTCTTATTATATGCGGATGATCTTAAGTTGTATTCTTTGGAGGTTGGCAGCCTTGATGATTGTCTGAGAATTCAGTCAGACTTGAGATCTTCTCTCTGGATAATTATATTTGATTCTAAATTATCCTTTCAATATCATATTGACGCAATGGTCAGTGCTAGTTTTAAGATGTTGGGTTCTGCATTATCCATCTGTATAAATAATTTCTAAACTGGAATACACGGTTGCGTGATCTGGAATCCTCATTATAATAGCTAGATTAGTGATAATAAGAATAATATGCGTTTATTGCCCAACAGGTGACCCCAATTACAGAACAAATAATATACAAAGTGAATACATATTTCAAAAAAAAAAAAAATACAATACAAAAAATATAATTGTTAAATTTTAAGACAAAATCAAATATTTAATTCTCCGATAAAGATATCACTGTAGATCTTCTCAGCATTCCTGATCATGTGATACACTGGTGATCTCAACAAAATATTTGTCTTCGGTGTTGGTAAATTAAACGTAGATGCGTTTCGAGAAGCTTTACGAGGAATATTAAACGATATACACCATACCAGGTAGACGCAGTCAATTTTGTTATTTAACAGAAATTTCGCACTATGTAAATTACGGCGGCAATCCAATGATCGCATTTGATGAACCTGGAGTAAGATGTGTTTCAAGGTGGATACACTGCATCCATCTTTAAAAAAAGAAATTTGAGGAAAGGGCGTTGAACATGTTTTAGTGGCCGTTGTTGTGAAGCATAAAATGGAATGCGTATTCCAACTTGGATGAAACGAATGCAAAGTATAGAGAACTAAGAAGTGAGGTATCATTAAAATACTTGATGATCTCATGAGGAAGCCTAGCATTTGTGGGACAGACGAGCAAATTTTTTCAATGTGTAGATTAAATGACAGTGTTGGGTCAAAAAATACACCCAGATCTTTAATTAGTAGTAAATTTAGTGAATGAGTGACTGTACAGTTGATAAGTAGAATAATGAAGATTTGTTTTCCGAGTAAATGATAAAAATTGACACTTACCAGCATTGACACTTACCAGTACTAAATTATTAGTATTTGACCAGTCAACTATATTACATTTATATTGCGTTGAAGGCTGATAACATCATCTTGGCTGGAGATATTGGAATATATTTTCATCGGCATGTATGCAAGATCTGTTCTGTTGCATCTGTTGCAATAGAATAAACAACAAACGACCGAGATTAGATCCTTGAGGAACACCACTAGAAGATGTAAATTAAAATGAAGTACAGAAAGCGGATGGCTTCAGTACAGCGACGGGGAGCACTTAGGATCGCCAGCGCATACCGTACGGTTTCCGAACCGGCGGTGCTCGTGATCGCAGGAGTAACCCTGATAGACTTACTGGCTCGAGAAAAGAAGAGAGTCTACGAGACACGACGAGACGTCGGTGTACGACAAGCAAGAGCAGACGCTAAAGCGCTCACACGACAATGTTGGCAAGAGCGCTGGCAGAACGACACGAGAGGACGGTGGACGGCCAGACTCATCCGCAATCCACGGAGTGGATGGACCGAGACCACGGCGAGGTAAACTACTACCTCACCCAGTTTTTTAGCGGACACGGGTATTTCAACGCATACCTGGCTCGAATGGGTAAAGCAGAGAACGCGACATGCCAGTATCACGACTCTGCGGAAGATGATGCTCACCACACCTTCTTCGAATGCGAGAGGTGGAGTGACTACAGAGCCGCGCTACAACATGAAGTAGGACCTCTAACGCCGGATAACGTCGTGCAAACAATGCTGTCCGGACACCACCACTGACAGAAGATCGCCACGTTCGTCGAGAAGGTGCGGAAGGAGAAGAAGAGAGAGACCCAAGCAATGGAGGCAGCTGATCGAGGCTAACTACGAGGTGCCATCCTGAAGTAATGCGACCAGCGGTTCCGGGATGGATTCTACACCTGACAAAGTGAGGTTTTTTAGTGGGTGCGAGCCCCACACACCGGGGACGGGTCTCGTCCCTGATGGTGCGTTTAGGCATTTTTCCTCACTTAAAAAAAAAAATATATCAAGAAACTAACTTTGGAGAAACAGGTCTCATCATAACTGGATTTATATAATGCTTTAGCGCTGTTTAATTTAATTTGTCTTTGCCTGCACATCACTAGCTTTTGGGGTTGATTCAATTGGTGCTTCGGGTGACTGGGTTCAATAAGATCAATAAAATTAAATAAGAATAAATACTATAAGATGTGTACCTATGTGTAGGAGAGCTGTACTGGATGTGTGTTGGAATTAATATAAGTTAGGCTAGGCATTGTAATCCTCACTAGTTTTTTGTACTTAATTATTTTTTTTTACTGATCGGCTGACATAAATGTGTGTCCTGGCTCAAAATATTTTAAAACCAATGTTGTTAAATGTACTTCTGGACTATTTACTGCTGCAGCTTCATGCCAAATCACTGCCAGTGGTTTCAGTTTTGACCGATTTTTACCAATAGGTACAAAACTTTCGTTGAAAGCCACAATTCGTGGAATAAACAACACCTCTTTAAACATCTCTGCACGCGGAAGCATGATCACCTAAAATAAATTCACACAAAAAGTAAGAAGTCATTTGATTCAAGTAATACTTTAGCAATTATACCTTTTGAAGGTCAGCAGAAACAAAAAGCTCTTCATTTGCCTCAGCAGCATCTGCTATAGCGCCATCTTTCTGATATTCTTCTCGTGATGTCGTATACTTCTCATGATGAAATTTCCATGTCGAAGATATTTCACAATCCAAATTGCTGCCATCATGTTTACTTTCGATCTTATGACGTGCATATGTTTCACATGAAAAGCACTCTTCACAACCCAGTGTTGTAAACGAAATATTTAACTTTTTAACCTGCAGGCGATAAACATTGTAACTTATTTTAAAATTAGGATGTTTTTCCTTAAAATCGTTGTACATTTTGACTACTGAAATGTTGCTAGGTAAATATAATCGATTTGGAGCGTGCTCTCGACGATAGTGTGATATTGTTGGTCTAAACGATAGGATATGTTCACTAATTGTAAATTCATCAATTTTTGTTTTATTTGGATGACGTCCTCTTTGATCAGGTTTTGGAGCTACTGATCCCAGTTCATTTTTTCATAGTGTTTTGAGGATCCTGTCGTTTTCTGGTGGATATCCCAGAGTTGCAAGAAAAAATATTTTGCAACGTTGATATCTTGACCTTCATCATCCTTCAAATAATATTTAAAAGTATTTTTGCGTGTAGAAGTTAGACCTGCAGTGTTTCTTTTTTTATGAAAACGCTTCATGTGATGTATAATAAAAGTATTACGAGCTTCTCGATTTAACGCCCAGAATTGTTGATTTATATCTTTCTGTCTTTCTACTGAAATACGGGATGGACATTGTAAATGACATGTTTTATGACAGGGATTTTTAATTGTGTGATCCGCTATCACTCTGGATAATCTTTGTTTTTTTCTTTCAGATAATGGAACGTCGTATAGTTTACGCTTACGAATTGTTCCTTTCTTTGTATATGTTTTTCTTTGTGCCAACGCAATGCTAGTTTCAAGAAGTTCTTCCAGAGTCTCATTGATGAAATTTCTAATACTTAATTTCTCATCCGGAGATTTAGATAAGGGGTTTACTTCTGCGCCAGCAGAGTGTATTAATTCATTATTTAAGCTATCATCAGTTGGTTTGTGATAATCGGAATCTGATGACTCTGCTTCATTATCCGGTACATAATCGCCATCCGGCTGCATATCACTGTATGATCTTTTACGTTAATCATATATTGAGTGCATATTTTGTGTTTTAGCTGTTTATTTAACGCCAAAGTCACTAGAAAATGTGACCTTTTACTACATCCACTCATTCTATAAACAAATTCATTTATCATTCATTTAAATAAACAAATCTTACCTGGAATAGTAAAACCTTTCACACACTACAACGATATAAGTAAAGAAAAACGATGTAAATACGTTTTTTTATTCACCAAACCTAGATTTTCATAGTCTCAACGCAACATGCTACGCCGCTACTATACAGTGTGTCCCAAAATGTCCGCAACAGCCCTGTAAGTCCTGTGTTATAGTCGTAATAAAAAAGTGTTTCAAATAAAAGTTGTTCCAATTTACAAGATCTAATTTTCAATTATAAGTAAATGTCGTTACTTCTTTTCATCTCTTAAGTCAATTTATAAAAAAAGTTGTTTTAATTACAAATACCGCCGTAGTAAAATTTCAACTCGAAAATTTTATTTTTCCCAATTATCTATCGCGGTGGCCCAAAATTCCGCAACAGCCTTTAAGTCCTGTATTATAATCTTTAAAAGTTGTTCCAATTTTTTGGTCTACTTTGTGACTAGATAAAATTTTTCTGGTCATTAGATCGTTACCTTTTCATCTCTTATGGCAAAATTAATCGAAAAACTTATAAGAAAAAGTTGTTCAAATTATGAAATACCGCCGTAGTTTGTGTCAAATATTTATTTTTCATGTATTTATCTATCGCGGTCTCGTAAATTTTCTTTTATCTATCACGCCATCAAATTTTTCAATTTCAACAAGTCAAGTAGATTGGAATGAGGCCATTATTTAGTAATGGTACCTTTATTTTTACTTTAAAATCCATTTCATAACTGCCTGAAATTTATGGCATAGCCTCCTCTAATCTGTTATTTTGTTTCATAACAGTATTTATTTACGTAGTAAATACTAAACGTTTTATTTTCTAAAGAAAAAATCACGGCGAAATATTATAAGACATTTATCTTGCTGAAAAATAAGTATTGACCTGACTCCCATTCAAAAAATTTTACAATGGATGGCTCCACTAAAAGCAATCTTCCAAAATTCCTTCAATTGCAGCATGATGATTCAATTCGTCCATAACATAAATACACTTCCCTATCCCGTTTGCCACTCTATTGTCATATTTAATGTTTCCCGGAACGGCATGGCTAGACCTGGTTTCTCAGATATTAGGAAAAAATCATCAAATCTGGAACTTGGTATGTCCGAGTGAATATTTTATGGCCAAAAGCTGTAACTTTTGAATGCCAATCAAGGTCCCCATTGCTGTCCAATTTTCTATAATTTTACATTTTGCAAGAACAAGGTACTGAGTTGTTTCCATTGCCATTTTGTGAGAAAAATGGTTCTAATCGCGTGTTCAAATCTCCGTCCATTTAAATTTTTCATAATACTGGTCCCTCTTTGACTGTGAAATGTGGATTAAATTTCAACACAATTCTGCTGAAACCGTCTTCGAAGGTCTGCAGAGAGTTTTCGTTTCTTGGTTGTTCTTTTGCACAAAAATTGAAACTTTCATGGTCAGTTGTTGCAATGCCTTTTAGGTTTATGCGGCTAACATTCTTTTCGTCTTCTCTACTCGATGTCACTCTCTTCTTCTAACTTACTTTTAAGTCGGCTACTATACGATCCCGTTTTACTGTGTTTTGCACTACACACTTGGAACATTTCATTTGTTTTCCGCAATGTTCCTTTGCGATTTCAGCTGTCTGTTGTAAATTAAAACAATTTGGCCTTGTGCTCAAGCTTCACTCAATTTTAGGTTTTTTTGGCATACTTGTTGTTAAATAAATGTTAATAAACAAATATGAATATTAATTAAAACTTTTAAACATTTTTCGAATTTAGCAGCAAAAATGGAAAGAAGCACATAATGACCAGACTGATAAAATTTTCTCTTCACTATTTCACGACTTAAAATAAATTAAAATATTATATTTGCTGCATTCCACTACATTTTCTTAAATTTGACGCTGTTTTGCTACGGCGGTATTTCGAATTGAACAACTTTTTCTTAAATTTTTCATTGGAAGCGTTCTCATGGTTTAAAGACCATCGACAAATGACCAGACGCTTGACATGGAAATTTCGATCAAAAGTAGATCATAAAAATTGGAACAACTTTTAGAATTTTTCGAGGTAACACAGGACTATAACATTTGGCCACACTGTATATTATTTTGAGGTTAGGGTGTAAGCAAAGGTGTAAGTATACAGCACTGTACTAACACAGGTGTCGTATTAAATGAATTATTTAAGATCGGACGTTTGATAAAATTAGCCTTAAACTAGTTAAATTGTCCTATATAGCTGAATTATTTCAGATCGGACTTTTTATTTAAACAATTTCAACATAGGTTTATTGGACTAAGCATCTATTCTTCATTTACCACACTTGGACGATGTGTCCTAAATGAGCAAGTTACTGCAGATAGGACACCTTGACTAAGCATATATAAAAAAGGACTTTTTGCATAAGCAAAACCGAAGTTATTCGCATTTAGGACAAATTTATTAAGCGTTTGTGTCCGTTATCCGCACAGATAGGACATTTTAACTAAGTAGAACTGTTAGAAGCCATTGCAGGCGGTACTGTAAACGTTTTAACTAAAAATCTTAAATTTCGTAGATGGGACTCTTTAACTAAGCAGGGCAGCATAGTATTGTTCAATAAATTAAAAAAAATGTTATGATTGATAACAGTTATGTTAATTTTTTTATTTTTTGAAGTTATACATTTTTTCAGGATAGTTGCTTGCAGTTTGCAGTATTTTTTTATTTATTTGATACAATAGTAAAGATCAAAGATTACTAACGAATTTCAAATACGTTCACAGAGTCAAGAACTGTTTGAACGCATTCAATTGAAAGCAATCTTCTTTAAATCACAACACCAGATCTGCAGTTCTAATGAACTATCTGTTCTAAATATTGGAAGGTTGAAACTGATTGAAACAACAAGTTGGAATAAAGTTTATATTGCTATAATATTAACTATTGATTGATAGTTTTAATTGGATTAATGATTAATGAAAATTTTAAGAGGTTTATAGACGTTATATTGTAATTGGAATTAAAACTGCAGCCCCCATATCGTAATCATTAAATATTACTATCGTATGCATTATTCTTCCATAAAACAACATCCTTTACGATTAGAATCTTTTTTGCATGCGTAATCACCTCATAAAAAGGATTATAATTATGCATAACCTTTCCTAGTGCGGAAATAATTACTTCTTCCGATCTTCCGATACAACAAAGATAATCGCTTAACTATTATAACTCAAATAGAGCTTAGAATACAAATACCCTTAAAACGAACTAGCGTTCTTCGCATGCAGAGACTAATGGTGATTAGCAATTTTAAATAGAAAATTTTCAGTAAGATCAAATTCTCGACCATATCAATACTATGTATAATAGATCAACGTCAAAGACGCAAATAAGGAGCGAAGGTGTCGGTATTGACCGGATATTACTTAGGATGCTGTCGAACACTTGTCACCCGAAGAGATATGCATTTAAACAATTTAACGACAAGTGAATAACATCAGAATCGTGGGCAGAAGTAACATTTGGTGTCCGTGATCCGCAACCTACTCTCTACTTTCAGTCTCCGATATTTAAGCGACTCTTACTACTACTAAGATTTGTTAAGCTTAAGCTTGTAGGTGGATGTAAATAGGACATGCTGCTGTTTGTGTATGTATTACACACGACTTGTACGTTGTTAGATGTGTACCCAATACGTAAATAAAATACGGATGCAGATGTTGAGAAATATTCTATAAGAGCAAAAACGGAATTATTTCGAGTGAATGACTTGACTCGAGTATGTTTATACGCGAGAGTTGATAATAAATATAGAGTAAGAAGCGAGAATGGGATTTATACAATGTGCAGATGAAAGTTTTTTTTTAAACCTCGAAATGACGTTTAATACAACACACGGACGTCTTAATACAACACATGACACATGTGTTGCAAGTTAAATTTCAAGCTGATGCCGATCAAGACAAACTCGAAACAATTTTAGATTTGTTCAAAACCGTTGCCGATCTTGAACAAAAATAAATGAAAGGAACAATAACGGCTTGAAGTACTAGTCAAACAAGCGTTCTCTGTACATTTGCGCTACTCGATCCGTCATTATATTTATTTCCATCACCATCATCTTTCAAGATTCATCACTCGCCAACATCTCGGAGAGCACCGCATCCGGCGCGACTGGCGGAAGAAAACTCGCGCGAAGAACTTCGAAGAAGGGTCCCCGGATAGCTCGACCGTTCTCGCATAATTTGTCAGGCATCAGTTTATGGTCTCAGTTGACAAGACAGAATTTTCGCATGAACGATCTCGAAGAGGAGCTATCGTTTGTCAAACGGACGACACGACGGGGACGATGTCGTTTTGCCGGCTTGTCCACGCTATCCACGAAAAACAACTCCCCTCGCCCTCGATACGCGACAGCGTTAAGAAGTGAACGAGAGGGGATTCCCCTCGTCCGCTTCAACATTTTAATGGGTTATTTATGGCGGACGCTCTTACGAGAACACTTTATTGCTCGTGTGAGTGCGCATTTAGCGATGCAATTCGGAACCCTGCACGTCACGAAACGACCGCCTGATTTCGGTTCGCGGATTCCGTTATCGACGAGGGTTTGTTACGTACAGGAGGTTTCAGAATTATGCGTATAAATTGCGATTACAATAATTTTTTTATTTTTCTTTATGAATTATATACAACCTTATTTTGTTTTATATTCCTAACAATTATTATAAAAACAAATATCTTCTATCACGTCTGGTATTATAAACAAATGAAATTCATATTGATCATACAATACTAACACTAACTAAGTATATTCTATTCTGGGACGTACCGCGCCTTCAAAATCTTTCCTCATCAGAGTAGGCCTTTTTTTGTCAGTTTAGTTTTCATAGGTTGGTGCAAATGCGATGCTTTTCAAAACTTCAAATTCTGACAGTTGTCAAACTTAAATTCAAATAATTGACGTTTATATTTTTTTAATTATTTTATTATAATGTTAGAATTAGAACATAAAATATTTATAATTCAATGTTACTATAGAACTGGGCAAAAATTAGAAAATGGAGAATGGGTTTATTCCATTAATCAATTTCCGACAACAATTTCTTAATTTGCCAGTTACTTACGCACAACTGCTAAAACACATTCAAGCTTGCGTTATTAAATTTGGCGAAATAGGTGCAGTAACACGTAAACCTGGCGGCGGAGCACCTAAAAAACGAACAGCAAATTTAATCGAAGATGTTCAACAGCGAATGGAACACTCACCCAAAAAATCTGTCGCAACACTATCGCAACAAGTTGGTTTGTCAGTGGGAACATGTCATACGATTTTAAAAAAGGATTTAAAATTGTTTCCTTATAAAATTCAAGCAGTTTCAGAACTTAAAGAGATAGATTTTGGTACGAGAACACAGTATTGTCAATGGTTTTTGAATAACGTAAATAATAATGTTGGTTCTTGATAAATGTTATTTTTCTGATGAGGCGTGGTTCCATCTCTCTGGCTATTTGAACAAGCAAAACATGAGAATTTGGTCTGCAGATAATCCACATGAATTCACTGAAACTTCGTTGCATCTGCAAAAAATAGGTGTCTGGCTAGCAGTTTCAAGAAGACGAATTATTGGGCCTATATTTTTTAACCAAACCGTAACTGCTGAAAGATATCGAAACGAATTATTGCAACCGTTTATCAACAAATTTCATGATGATGAACTTACGGTAGGATATTTCCAGCAAGACAATGCACCAGCGCACAAATCTCGAGAAACAATGGCTTTTTTACAGCAATTTTTCGATACAAGAATTTTTAATTTTCCTGCAAGATCTCCAGACTTGACAAAATATTTTTTTTTTCGGGGGAAATGCATTACGCACTCCAAGCGCTTAGGTTCTGTCGCGACTTGGGAGTGTGGGACTCTCTGCAAGCAGCCTACCCACTAAAATCCCCACCTATGCCCTCTGCAGTATCTGGAACTATTTGTGATATGACATCAGATACTGCCGGCATCCACGTGCGTACTCTCTTTTACTTTCTGCTGGTCCTTTGTCTGTCTAGCTCTTCAGACTCTTTTCTCGACATTCCATCTCTTATCATTTTGTTTATAATTTCTCATTTCTTTGGGGACTTCATCATAGTCGGCACCATGTTCTCCGGTGTTATCGTACGACCTAATTCCCTGTATGCTTTCGCTCTAATTTCAGCCCAGTTCTCGCATATAAAGATTGTGTGCTCAACTGTATCCAGGTTGCCGCAGTAAATGCATTCATCTGTCGTATCTTTACTAAAACGTTTCGCGTACGCACGGAAGCAGCCGTGGCCTGTCAGCGCTTGTGTCAGAAAATAATCTAGCCTTTGGTGCCTACATGCCAACCATGCAGCCAGTTGTGCTATTAGCCGCTTTGTCCATTGGGCCTTTACCGCCTCGCTGTCCCATTCTGCCTGCCAGTTCTCGATAGTGCTCTTCCTGGCTTGGGCCAAGGTTGCTCCACGATCTTCCTGTCTTCTATCATAGATGAACGCTTTTTCCTTAACCATCAGGTGTATTGGCGCTATCCCCGTAATCACTTGCAGGCCAGCTAGAGGTGCAGTTCTGTAAGAAGACGCCACTCGCATCAGCATACTTCTCTGTGCTTTGTCCAGGACACTCTTGTATTTCTGTATAGCGACCGTTTTTTGCCAAATGGGGGCCCCATAAAGAAGCACATTGTGAATCGCGCTACACAACACTGCCCTCTTACTGCTGCTCGGGCCCTTAATGTTGGGCATGAGCGCAGTTAGTCTAGCAGTCTTCTTTTCTGCCACGGCAATGGCATTTCTCACGTGAGCTCCAAAAGACCCCCGTTCGTCCAGCGTGATACCTAGATATTTTATGGTCTTGGCTGGTCTTAGAATCACTCCATCCAATGTAAATTCCACGTGACTCCTTTTTCTTCTCCCCCTCATCAGCAAAGCCTCGGTCTTCTCTGGCGCCAGCTGCAGTCCATGTTCCCGCATCCATATATTTATTTGCTCCAGGCAACTGTTTGTATTCTCCATTAGCGTGTATTCATTGTCCGCTCCAACTATCAGTGCAAGGTCGTCCGCAAAGGCAACGCACATAGCATCCTCGGTCAACTCCAGGTCTCACACGCCATCGTACAGGACATTCCACAGAGTCGGTCCCAACACCGAACCCTTCGGAACGCCCGCGCTTGTCTCCCTTGTCTCATCCTTACCAAGCCAAATTGTTCTACCCTCTAGATAGCTCGTTATAAACGCGACTAGGTACTTTGACACCCCTCTGTTACTCAGCTCGCCAATTATTTGCCTATGACACGCGGTGTTGAAGGCGTTTCTTACATCAATTGTAATCAAAGCGCACCATTTGCCTTTGTATTCATTTGCGGTCTGTACTACCGCCTCGATCGCCTGTATAGTAGACTTGTGCTTTCGAAAACCGAACTGTCGCTCATGCAGGTCCCCTCTCTCTTCTAATTCGATTGCCAGCCTGTTTTTGATCAGTATTTCAAGCAATTTGCTCAGGCTATTGAGCAGACATATGGGGCGATACGAAGTCGAGACTTCCGGAGGTTTACCGCTTTTCAAGAGGAGCGCCACTTTGGCCACCTTCCACTCTTCGGGGAAGACTTGCAGCTGTAGGAGGTTGTTCATTATCGCTGCTATCATGTCCGGTGAGCATGCGACGGTGGTTTTAATGGCTTCCGGTGGGATTTTATCTAGTCCGGGGGCCTTACCACTTTTGAGGCTCAGTGCCGCTCTTTTAATTTCCATTACCCTAAAGGGCTCGACATCTGTGGCTCTTCCCACCTTCCGACTAACACCGATTCCAGGTGGAAAGAGATCCGCTGTAATTTGACTCTTCCTATTAATGCAGATCTCGTATGGAGTTAAACAGTCAGTTTTTTTCAGAACGATTTTGTACGCCCCGCCCCATATATCGTTTTCCAGGTCCATACGTAGTTCCTCCCAAAAACTTTTTCTTCATACGTCTTATGATCTTAGACAGGTCTTTCTTGCTGCCACGATAGGCCTCCCTCGCCTCCGCGTAGGCCGCTGACTCACCTTCTCTCTTCCTTAACCGCATTAGCATTCTTCTGGACTTGTTGCATTCAACTCTGCTCTTGCCTATATCATCGGTCCACCAATACGGGGTCCTATTGCGCCTGTCATTCTGTTTGATACTGTTTTTATATGCATGGCGTATAAGTCTGGCGCCTGTTTCGTGGGTTATCTCTTCAGCATTTTTTGCCGTTATTTCTATGGTGCTTCTGAATGTTTCCCAGTCAACTTCAGGTATTGTGGAAGTTGCAGTTTTTTTGATACCCATCCGTTCTAACTCGAAACAAATATATTGATGCTCCGTAAGTGTTTCTGTCTCCAGCACTTCCCAGTGTGTTATTCTAGTAGCCGCACTGTATGTAGAAGTTGTCACGTCGATGAAGGATCTGGTCTTTTTCGCGGATGAAGGTCGGTTTAGTCCCCGTGTTATGCACCACCATGCTCTTGCTGGAGATCCACTCCATCCAATATTCGCCCTTTTTGTGTGTGACTGGCGACCCCCAATAGGGAGATTTCGCATTGAAGTCTCCTAGTATGATCGTTTGCGAGTCATCCGCACACTTGTTCACTATCGTGTCCACTTCGTTCTTGTAGTCTTGAATAGGGATATTGGGAGATATGTAACAGCAAACAATAGACATACCGCCAAGTTCCAGCACCAGATGTCCTTCACAGACTTGACAATATTAGATTATTTTATTTTTCCATATTTAAAGAATAAGATTTTCAAGATCAGACATCAAACAATCGAAGAGCTTCGTAATGCTATTGTTAATTCTTGTGCTGTTATCACCGAAGAAATCTTTGAAAGCATGAAGCGTAGAGTTCAACTTTGTCTACAAAACAACGGTCAACATTTCCAACATCTGCTTTAGTATTATTTTCTCTCAATTTTGGCTTTTGCAATAAATATTTTTTCAAAAACTTAATTACTCTATAATTATTACAGATACACATTTATATGACATAACCAAACTAATGACGAAAGTCTTTCTTTTCACTTTTCTTTTATATTGGGATGAAGAACATTCCGAAGTTAAAGTCCAACAGTAGTCAGCAAGCATCTCGCTATTCCACTTGCCCTGATAGCGTTGTTCAATAGTGGAAATATCCTGATGAAATCTTTTCCCTATGCTCGTCACTAAGATTGCCAAGACTCGGGGGAAAGAAGTTCAGGTGCGAATGCAAGAAATGTATTTTAAGACTCATATTACAGCCTAATTCATGGTAACTACTAACAAGTTCACTAACAATTTCCTCGTAATCTTCAGATTTTTTATTTCCTAAAAAATTCTTTGTTACACTTTTAAATGCATCCCAAGCAGTCCGTTCTAAATCGCTCAAGAGTACGTCAAATTATCAATCCTGTTGTAACAGATTAATCTGACATCCTATAAAAATCCCCTCTTTAAGTTTTGCCTGAGATATATTAGGAAATTTTTGTTTAAGGTATCGAAATCCTGGTCCCTCTTTGTCCAATGCTTTGACGAAATTCTTCATCAGACCTAATTTTATGTGTAATGGCAGTAAAAGTATTTTATGAGGTTCCACCAACGAATTAGGGACTACGTTCTTTTCTTCAGGAGTATATTGTATTCTGCTTGGCCATTGCTTAACAGTATAGTGCAAATTTCTCGCTCGACTATCCCATTCACAAAGGAAACAGCAATACTTTGTGAATCCAAGTTGTAGACCAAGTAGAATTGCAACTACTTTGAGATCAGCACTGATGTACCATTTATAGGTTTTCTAATTGATTTTATCAAGGAGACGTGTCATATTATCATATGTTTCCTTCATGTGCATTATTAATTATCAGTGGTTCTGCATCTATATCAACAAACCTGTACAATAGTCATACATTTTCTCTCTCGCCTACTTCAGAAGAAGATTTCACCAAGATTATGGCAAAATTTCCAGATAAACATACAGCCGGAGATGACGGTCTCCCAAGTTTTTTTATAAAAGACACCCGATTGGTTCTGTGTAAGCCACTGAGCATGATAATTAATTTGTCAATATCTACTTTTAAATTCCCTGAACTATGGAAGCGTGCCCGATTGATACCGATTTTTAAAAAAGGAGATGCATCAATCTTCTATAGGCCTATATCATTATTATTAAATTTTGCTAAGATTTATGAGCAGATTATATACACCAATATCTTACACAATGTGAAACTATCAATTTCAGATTATCAGCATGGATTCATGCCAGGAAGGTCAACAGTAACTAATCTAACCACTATTACCCAGTACATAAGTAAAGCACTCAATACCCAGGGCCAAGTTGATGTAGTATATGCAGATTTTTCCAGCGCCTTCGATACTATTGATCACATCATTCTTCTAAAAAAGCTGGACGCTTATGGTTTATCCCCAGCCTTCATTACGCTGATGACCTATTACCTGGCTCGACGTTCAAACTATGTATATTATAATGGTTTTCGATCTTACGAGTTCCTATCGACATCAGGGGTCCCTCAGGGGTCAAGATTAGGTCCCCTACTATTTGTAATATACATAAATGACCTGTTGAAAGGACTTGATTGTCCTGCATTGGCATATGCTGATGATGTAAAAATATATACCACCATCACCAACCGAGAGGATATTGCCTTAATTTAGAAAAATATTGACTGGATCAGTTCCTGGTGTGAAGATAACAAACTGAAGTTGAACATTGGCAAGTGCAGAAGTGTGACCTTTACTCGCAAAACGAATCCACTTAGATCTATGTACATAATCAACGGAGAAATCTTGTCGACTACTGAATTGTTCAAGGATCTTGGCGTGCTATTTGATAGCCGACTTAGCTTTATTCAGCACATTGAACACATAGCGTCGATAGCATCTAAGCGACTTGGTTTTGTTATGCGGAATAGTAAATCCTTCAGTGATACGAACATGATAAAGAGTCTATACTTTACCTATGTAACAAGCTGTCTGGAATACTGCTCAACGGTGTGGTCACCCCACTATTTATGTCACCAGTTAACACTGGTGACATATTATCACACATTATCTTTCAAAATTGATGGTCAGTATCCAATGAGAGGCATTAGTTACAATTTTTTATTGGAAAGACATAATATAGAATCTTTCGAAGCACGACGGAATGAACACTGCTATACTCTATATCTAGCCATAATTTGTTATGTATGTAGATGCAATTTTGTCATGTAATCGGTTTATCTGTTGGACAATAAATTATTCTTATTCTTATGTGCACGGCATGACCAACAGGAATGGAGGAGTAGATGTTTCCTATATGTAGAAGGACAGCTTTCAAATTCAATTTAGAAGCATCTATAAAAAGACGCCATTCTTACGGTTGATGTTAGTAACCTAATTCTCGCATTAAACCGTCAACATTTTTGCAAAATGAAAGACCTCCTTCAGTTGAAAACTTCTGTGAGAGTTCTTTCTGGCGATTTCGATATACAGAAATACGCATATCCGAAGATAACAACTTCCACCCTTGCAGTCTTGATCCTAGTATTTCTGCCTGAGTTTTTGATAAATTGAGATCTCGAACTATCTCATTTAATACCAATTGATTTATTAAATGAGGCGTGTCCTCTTGAGATGGCAAATATTCTTCATCTGTGTCCGACAACTCTGAAATGTATTCTTCTATCTCGGTTTCAACATGTTCTTACTTCGAAACATCCATAGGACTTGGTGCTGGCAAAGCTTCCGAATGAGGAACTGGACGAGTGGCAGAAAGTTAATTAGGATAGTTAATTTTATCCTTATTTTTACTGGAAAACCCGAAGGTCTTTGGACAGCAAAGTAGCAGTCTGTCGAATGATCCTTTTGCTCTCGCCAAATCATAGGCCTACCAAATGGCATAGCTATGCTCTTACCTTTTATCCAGCTCCTCAAAGTAACAGCACATCGTGCACAGACATTGTGAGGAGTCCACAACATGTGTTGATTTGTAATTTTTAATTTAAAATAAAGGTTATACGATTTTTCGATTAACATTGTAATATTTCGTCTATGCTGTTGAACGGTGAATTCTCCACATACATAACAAAAACTGTTAGGATTGTTTCGACTATGACGTACAAATGAACCCCAAACATGTTAAATCTTCTTGTTCAGTTATGCCCGTTGGCATGATAATAACTTGATAGTTTTTTTTAACTTACTCATAAAAATATGTTTAGACATACATTTCTCAGAAACCTGACGTGATAGCTAATTTTTGAAAATATTTTCAGAATTACAATGAAAAAGTCCATAATGTACACGTATCAGACTGTTAACCAGTGTTATTAATCCTCCTTTATTAATCTGGAATTATAAATAACTGCATTGTTTTGCTGAAATAAGATACAGGCAATAATCATATTGTTGTGGTGTCTATTTAATAGAAACTACAAAAACAGGACGGCAACTTTTGGCAAGTTTTGTACACACAAGTTTTACACGCAGAAAATCGTCTCCAGTACGACATAAAGTTCAGTAAAGAAGGGCGTTTTATGATCTAGTCGTACGATTCCATTTTTATTTGTCGCCCCATTCCGTGCTCCGCAATGATGTCTGATTTCATTACATCGCTATTCTTACTTGCACGACGACTACGGCGATGACATATTAAGTTTTGGCAATAAAGTAATTATTCCCTGCCATAAAATATCCTCTAATGGATTAAGTAGATAATGAATTAACCCCTTTAACGACGTTCGCAAACTATAATACCAAGGGGAAATGGATGTGTTATGTTTTTATAATCCCGTTTGAACTGTAAATGATCTCGTTTGAAATCGTCGAAAACAAGAAAGTTCGGTCGGTTTATAGTTCTAAAAGAGCGACGCTTTGTTTATTTTTCGAAATTAGACAATTAGTCTCAGACGTCTACTGTTAATAGTTGTTAGCCGCACAAGCACAACTGACGACCCACACAGTGGACGCCCAAAAACAGTTACCAATAATGAAATGGTTGACAAGATTTATGATGTCGTGGTAGCCGATCGCCGATTGAAGCTGAAAGAGATAGCAGAGATAACTGGTATCTCAAGCGAATACTTTGGCCATATCCTACACGAGAAAGCTGATGACATGATATTTATGATGTCTAAAGGATTTTCTTACTCAGATAAATCTAGATCGTGAAAAAAACTCTTACCAAACCAAAAAAAAGCAAAAATGTGCTGATACCTGATACAATGGATCTTCCGAAAATAATGCTATTACCCCTCCCCACTTGAGGCAAATGTGATTTCATAGTTTTGGAAGGTACAACAACGAAAAGGCAGTTTAGAGATTGGAAACTCGTTGCACGTAATTGCCCAAAACCTTTAAACGCCGAGTAAGAAATAAACCATTTACTGATTTGGTCCGATTCTTATTCTGCCCAAAACAAAAAAATCATAGACCACTACGTATCTGGTAAGTGAATTCTGATCGCGATTTTGGTAGAATCGAACAGGAAATGGAGAATCGTTAAAATTTAATCAATTTAATACTATATAAAAAATTTTACAAGAGCGTTTTTCATCAAAATTACTCTTCTATTACGAGCGCGACTTGAAATGTTGTTGTTGTTGGAATCGGCAAGAGGTGGTGCACGAAGGTTAAAATGGATTCATTGGTCGGCAAGGGCAACCTTTTTTATAGCAACTGTCAAAATTTCAGACGTCTACTGTCAATAATTGTTGTTTAAGGAGTGTGTTTTGTGTAGCAAGCAGATGGATAAAATCGAATTTCGTACAGTGGTAAAACACTTCTCAATGGCTGGGAAAACGGCCACGGAAATTCGAAATACTTTGCTAAAGGTTCATGGCGGATCTACTCCATCATTTTCGACCATCAGTTTCTGGATGAGCGAGTTCAGACGTAGCCGCACAAGCACAAGTGACGAACCACTCAGTGGAAGCCCAAAAACCGCTACCAACGATGAAATGGTCGACAAGATTCATGATGTCGTGTAGATTCAACGCAAACGGATTTCTTCATTCGTTTCGTAACCATGGATGAGACTTGGATCCACCACTACATACTACATCTTATTGGATACTCAATCTGGCTTCAGAGAATTCATGTGAATCAGCCTTGCAGTTTATTTTAGCACAATGGAAGTGATGCAGAGGTGGTAGTGTTTTTGGATTTCAAGAGTGCTTTTGAAACTATAGATAGAGATATTTTAATAAAAATGTTGGAGCACTATGGTGTTAGTGGCGAAGTGAATAAATGGTTCAGAAGTTACTTAAGTAACAGATATCAGTGTACAAAAATTGCCAGTATGACATCCAATAGGAAATGTGTTAACAATGGTGTGCCACAGGGCTCAGTTTTGGGACCGCTATTGTTTTTACTGTATATTAATGACATTAAAGAGTTCATTTCAGATGAGACATTGCTATCTGTATGTAGTAAAAATTTGGATGAAACAATTTCAAAAATGCAAATTGAGTAAAGTGAATTAGAAAAATGGCTAGAAATAAATAAACTATTTGTAAATATTAAAAAGACTAAGGTTATGATATTAGGTAATAAGGATAATGGTAATAGTAAGAAACTGAAATTGTCTGAAGTGGAATTAGATTACGTAAAAGAATATAAGTATTTAGGAGTTATAATTGAGTAAAATGACGTTTAAAAATCATTTGAATTATACGATTAGTAAAATAAGTAAAAAGGTAGGGGTTTTTTATTGTTATTATTATTATACCACAAACCGAGGACTAGTCGAAGCAATGGACTTTTCCGGGCGAATCAGCTTCGTTCCATCAGCCGAAAAGGTGATGGCGACCATTTTTTGGGATTCTCAAGGTGTGATCCTCATCGACTATCTGGAGAAGGGAAAAACGATCACGGGGCAATACTATAGCGATTTATTGACCCGATTCACCCCGATGATTATTTTGCAAACTTCGAAACATCCTACTTTTCCGACGACTTGGAGAGACTGGAGCACTGTTTCAAAAAGTCTATTGATCTTCGAACACAGGCAAGTTACCTACCGGCTGATAGAGGATACTACTACTACTCATTTCATTCTGCACCACCATTTGCATGTGAAGAAACTTTGTTGCCTTTGGGTGCCGCATAGACTAATTGAAGAGCAGATGACACGATGTCTGACTTGGAGTCGAACGATGCTAAAAATATTTGCCAAGGGACATTCTCGATATGTGAACAACATCGTGACAGGCGACGAGAGTTGGTTATACTAGTATGATGTGCCGGTCAGGACTCAAAACAAAGCTTGGATCTTTAATGGTGAGGATACTCCCGTAGCTGTTAAAAGATCCGGATCTCTAAAGAAGAAAATGATAGCCATATGTTTCAAATAGACTAGAATTGTGGAACGTGTCGTCTTGGACAGTCACAGCTATGTGGTACACAGAAAGTGCCTGCCTGAACTCATCAATTCGATGAAGAACCTGCGGCTAAAGTCAAGATTGGATGTTTTCTGCATTATGACAACGCTCCAACTCACTGCGCCGAAGTTTGCAACGAATAATTGACCATTATAGAACTGAAACTTCTTCCGCACCTTCCTTACAGTCCACACCTTGCTCTGCGTGACTTTTCGCTGATCCCAAATGTGAAAATAAAGTTGAAAGGGATGATCTTATTGCTTAGTGGAAGTTCGAAAATATTAAATAAATAAATCTGTATTGCAAAACTCATCGCCGTTATTAATTGCAACTTCATGTCGAAATATATTTTCTCTTAAGATATCAACATTTTTTTTATACTGAAGTTTTTTAATAATAATAATAATATACGTTTATTGCCCAACAGGTATCAATTATAAGACAAATAAAGAATACAAACTAAACTAAACTACAAATAACTACAAATAAAAACAAACAAAAACAGTACGGCAACATCACAAGACTCATGTCCAGTTAATATTTGGAAACATAACATTATAATACATATTTAAAATCTTACATGATGGTTGCTTAATGGTGATGTCTGCCGACAAAAGACAAATTACCGTCCTGATCAAAAAATCCCAATACGTCAATAAAGTTGAGGAACTTCTTAATGACGTCGAAGTTTATGAACCTTTAGTTAAGAATCCCACAAACAGAATACAAATATTAAGCAACAACATCATAAGAGATCTAAAGAAGAAGGATTATATTGATGAACACATTCAAAAAACTTTAACTTGCTACAATGGTATTTGCCCCAAACTCTATTCCCTGCTAAGAATACACAAAACTGGTTACCCGGTCAGACCTATAGGTTCTTTCGTTGGCGCCCCAACATACAAATTATCTTCCTTTGTGGTTAGCATACTCGCAAAGACTTTCAGTGAAAATACCAACTACAATATTTAGCTTTGCGAAACTTGTTCCCAACATCACTTTACCTTTAAACTATGTTGTGGTCTCCTTGGACGTAATATCTCTATTTACCAACATTCCTTTGGAGGTTGTCATTAAGATTATTGACAGGCATTGGCAGTTAATTTCTGAATATATGGAAATAGATAGAACTTCTTTCATTGAAATTACAAAATTTTTATGACTCTTCCAACTTTACATTTAATGGTCAATTTTTCAAACAAAAGTTTGGCACTCATATGGGCAGTCCGCCATCTCCTATCATTGCTTGTATTGTTATGAATGAACTCCTTTCTCAATGCATCCCAAACCTGCCATTTGAATTAACGTTCATCTACAAATATGTTGATGATATTATTACATCTGTTCCATTAGACCATACCACTACAATCCTAAATGTATTCAATTCTTATAACAACTCGTTGCAATTTACTATTGAGCTGGAAACGAAGAATAAAGTTCCTTTTTTGGGTACTATACTAATTAGGAATACTAATCAATCTCTTATGTTGGACTGGTATAGTAAACCTACCTTTTCTGGTATAGATATATATTCAGGGAAAAGAACTTGTCCTGATTAAACAGCATTTTCATGAATATTGGGTATCCAGAAAAACTTCTGAATTCTTTATTATATAATACACCTCGTATTGCCTCCAACAATAACACCGATGAGGAGTCTACTGAAGATTTTTTGACCCAATGAAAACGGTTTAACTCAAAAAATATCCTCCCTCTTAAAAGATTTACCAATCAAATTAGGTTTTTACAACATCAAAACTTTGAATATCATGTTCTCCAAGAGGGAAATCTCCCACCCCAAAACCATTACAATCCGCTCTGGTTTACTCTATTGGACAAACCTCTCAATAATTAGACAGAAGAATGAGATAACATCGTTTGGATTGTCAACGGTTATCCAAGAAGACAGCATTGTCAGAACATAGCACCTCTTTGAAACATACGTTTAATTTTGACAACGTTATTATTTTGGAAAGGGAAAACAGATGGTCTACTCGTTTATTCCTCGAAACACCTAATGTGTACAGCTAAGTACTGCTTTTCAATAATCAATAATATTGATCCAAGATTACACCCTTGAGGAACCCCGCTACTGGGAAGAAACACAGCCATTATAAAAGACATAATTACATCTATTAGTTAAGTAGGATTTAATTAACTTGCACAATCCAAGACAACAACCAAAAGTTGCAAGTTTCTGTAGCAGCAATTTACGATTTACTGTGTCAAACGAGTGTGAAAAATCGGTGAAAATCACATCCACCAGTCCCTGGTCGTCCAACTTTTTGGAACAATCACTCATAAAGCCATGTTGAGATGGTGACACAAATGATTTAATGTTCGTATACATTGTGGCGTACAAAACCTGTTCAAATACCTTAGCAAAATTGTTAAGTGTAGATATCAGTCTATAGTTTATAATTTGCGGTTTATCTCCTTTATTTTTTTAAATAGGTACACTACAGGAGCGCATTTCCATTTATCAGGAAAAGTGGATGCCTCGTAAATCTCTTACTATAGAAGTAGGCACGTTATCGTCACCAGTTGTAAATTTTTTAGGAAATTTGGCCATAATATCCAATAGAGCATCTTCGGTTGTCGGTTGTAAAGTAAATGATGGCAATTGCAGCAAAAAACTAGGCTCTTTTTGAGTTGCATTAGATGCATAGGAACTAAAAAAAGATTTGTGATTTGATTTTTGTGACGTATTATTTTGTTTCATATTACAGAAACTTAACGCTGCTGCGTGGATGTTGAATCCAATATCTAAGATACATATCAAATAGGAGAACATCCAGAAGCAATCCGGATAACATATTTAATACAACCCCGAAAACAATATCTCACCCTTGTAGTGAAATCGAGCGAATACAAAACTTATTTGTTCTTGTATCTATGATGTCGACGAGATAGTTGGAAACTAAGGATTACCATGGGAGGAAGAATGACAGCGATTCAATTCAGACAAATTGTGTGATAAAATTTTTATTTATTGCGACCATCGATTCATAGTATAATACAGAAAGATACGGCCGTAGAGTAGAACGCACATATATTATTATATACAATACATAGAGAAGTTTTGTGTTTGTGTATATCAAAGCAATCGTAGATAATATCCACAACTCTAATAAATTAAGTTTTATGTCTTGTAGAACACTTTCGATGAAGTTGGAGCTGTACGTCGCCGGCGTCGCCCATCCGGGGGACTCGGGCCCTCTCTCGAAAGAGAGAAATCTCGAAATCGTTTCGTATATAAATGTGAAATATGGCTTTCGGGGTGGACCAAACATGAAATACGGCGGTGGATGCGGCGGCATAAAATTGATAAATATCGATGAATTTATTAATGTGCGGGTGATGTATTTTTTGGGGTGAATTATAGAAATTAAATTGGTGCTACGGATCCCCTATATGTTTGATAAAGATTTAAGCAATTCAATAAAATGATAAATACTATTACATGCTTGAAAAAAAATCATTGAGCCTATTTTCAGTTTACAAACTAATAAAAATAAATAAGTAATAAGCTCTAAATGACTTTCTTAAAAAAAAAAACAAAAAAGAAATGTGACGAGTTTAGTAAGTTTTTGTTTTGTGTACAGGGTCTCTCACAAAACCCGTTAGTTAGACGGTTTAGTCTATGACCATTTAAACGTACTGTTTGTTATTAAATTGATCATATGACCTTTTTTGTCGTTGTCAAACTGACATCTAAAATATATACCAAAAAAAAACATTCATTTTCATGTCTGTTTTTTGATAAGTGCCGAAGATGTGCAGTAGAGAGCATTTAAAATATTGTAGTTTATTAATCAGATCGGTTCAATTTTTTATTAAATTACCATTATGAATGTTCAGCTACGTGTGTACGATCTTCACGACGCCGACGGTTGCACCTGCTAGTTGTATGGTTAAAGTTACCGTGTCTAAAGATCATCACTTCGAAAAAACGTTTAGTTGTGCAGTTTGATAGGTGTGGTGGGGTGTAATGTTCTTTCTTCCTATAAAGTGAGACATCACAATGCTTCTGGCATTGCAAAACAAGCGTTTCCAGCTTTGCTAAAGGATGCTATTGAGCGAATGGACACGGTAGCCAGGTAATGGACAACGTGGGATAAAACGAAATTTATTGAATGGGTTTTTTGCAACAGACATTTGGCCTTTAAATCGCCACAAGGTGCTTGAGAAAGTACCAGAAGGTCAGTATGCGCCAGCCCAAGATATTATTGACTCTCTAACTGAGTTTTTACGTGAGGGGAGGTTATAATGGGACAAATGAGGTGCTCAGATGTAAGAAGCAAAGATTAAACGCGGTTCCCGGAAGAAGCGTTGGGACGCATCAATCAAGTTCTTCAGAAGATGAAGATGAAATCATCAGACACAGTGACAACGGAGAGGCGAGTCTAAAAGAAGTGGAGTACACTGAACCAGAACGTTCGCGATTACAACCAGAGACATTTATACAGTGGTGTAGTGTTGGGGGATGGCGTTCCCACACTTTAAATATAACTTTAAATATAACCTTGCTTGCATTTTGTACTGTGCACGGGATATTATAGACAGCGATTCGGGAGTTCACCGGGCTGGTGACTGCCCCACCCCGGTCTTGTCAATATCTTGACATGAAAATGTATCAAAATGGCCTTCTATATGGTCTAGCGATATGTGGGAACGCAAAAAAGAAGCGTTCCCTTGATTAGATTGCGAAAATGGTTCATTAGTCTGTGTATTATGTAGCAACGTTTCTCGATCTAGGTGCTTTCAAGAAGGAACGCACTTCAATTTCTAAAGAATGGAGTACATTTACAATCACATTCAGTGGGTCAAATAAGTCTGCCCAACTTACTTCTTTAAGAAAAAAGATTTTCCTACACAAACAATCAGCAGCCCACTCGACATCTGAGACCATATCTGCTAAGGCGGATACGAAAACTATTACAAATGCTTGTGATAAAATGAACATGTCCAACCTCGAATCTACCATAAAAATATTTAGATCAGCTTACTACTTGGCAAAAAATGATAGACCTTTTTCTGACCATTCCGAACTTTTGGAACTTCAGAAAATGAATGTTGTGGACATTGGTGTAGGATTACACTCTAGATTTAGTGCAACTGAAATCATTAACCACATTTCTGATGAGATGAAAAAACAAATTACTCATCAGATTAAAAGCATTAAAAAATTTCAATTTTGATTGACAAATCTACAAGCTTGAGTGATAAATCTACTTTGATCGTTTATTTAAAATGTGAAACCAGCAAAGATCTTCCAGCAAATGTCTTGTTCTTAGACATGATTGAATTGCCTAATCAAACTGCTGATTCTATTTTTGAAGCCTCTGTTAGGTTGTTTGAAAAAATATGGGTTTGATCATGAGTACCTAAAAGAGAATTTAATTGTATTTGTCTGTGATGGTGCTAGTGTCATGTTAAGTATCTAGTTCCTTTAAAACAATTACGGCCGTTTGGTATAGCTATCAAGCTTTGCACTCCCACTTTAAGAAGGCCCAAGAAGACGTCAAGAACAGAATTACAACTGAACGAGCGATGTACAAAGGATTGATTAAACGTCTGACATCAACTCAATTTCTGTCAGATTTGGCGATCATGTATGACATATTAGCAAAATTGTCGATGGTTTCAGAATGTCCTCAAAACAGACAAACAACTGTAGTTTATGCAGACAAACTCATAAGAAGGTCAATTGCTTTTTTCGAGTGCCTTAAAGAGAAACCTGGCACTAAGAGCCTTGGAGCCAAAAGAGTTGCAATCGAGAGTAACTTTTGTGGTGTCCCCTTAACAAGTAGTAGCATTAACAACCTTAATAGAAGGCTTTTCAGCATTAGAAGCAGCAACGAACTATCAACAGGGACTATCAATCACGAAAAAGAATATATTTTACTTCTTTCAGAATTGCAAGTGCTTGAAAGCAAAAGCTGGCCACCGGAAAAAAATCTGTTGGATATGGAGAAAAAGAAGTCGAAAAGCTCTGTGCAAGATTCAAGTTGAATTTAAACAAAACTAAAAACAGTTTTAGAGATTATTTAGAAAATAGCATGGTCATTCCAAAGGACTTAAACCCACTGATGAATTGCTACAAATTAATTCCATGCAGTTCATCAGAGTGTGAACGGGGATTTAAAAAAAACATTGTGGATAGGTTTTAAAATTGGGCAAGATCGAGTTCTGTACCGTCTATTCAATGCATAAAATTTGGCTTCTCAAGGTCGTCCCATTTGGAGTATGAGTTTGATAAGTCCGTTTTAATTTAATTTTTTTAAAAATTCGCTAAAAAGTCATAATTTTCGTGACAGCCATCTGAACCTTTACTGGTTTACATCTATTTCAAATATATTCATATCTATATCCCTTAAACTGAAAAAGTTACCACATAAAATATTGCTGAAATGATCAGTTTCGCCCTATCTTACGGTACTTACTTTGTTTTTGAGCTGAAAGAATTAGATATACAGGGCGTATAAAATGAAGTCAAACAAGTGTTGCATATCGTTCTTAATTATATGGCCACCACTGTACAGGGTGGACAAATTTCGATGTTTTAATAGGCGATCTCGGTAACTATAAGAGGTATCAAAAAACGGACCACGCATCCTCGATCTGTTTTTTCGAGAAGAGGATGATGGTGGAAACCAAATTTGGCTATCGGCTTTCGGTTTCGAGTTATCCCTCAAAATTCGATTTTTCCCATTTTCGTTTTATCACGATATCTCGGCTATTTATGAAAATTGACAAAAATGACTTTTACGTTCTTCAGGCACTTTTTTGATTAGAATGCACTTTACAGAATTTTTGAAAAAATTTCGAAATTCGAGGTAGGACATAAAGTTGTATTTTTTTATATGGAACATATAGTTGGCTATGGTATCATTAAAAAGAGGATTTTTTTGTCATTTCAATGATATATATTATGTGGGGTCTTTTCGTTCGTTTTCACTGCATTATAGCAAAAAATTAACATTTTCTATTGATTTTCATCATTTCATTGCTTTTTGTTAGTAGGCGTGTGTCATTCAACATACATGAATCTGTCAGTAGGTTTATAAATAGTATCAATAGTTTAAGTTAATTATTTGATTGTTGCTTCACCTTAAAATTATAAATTTGCGATGGCTTATGAAAATTACGAAAAGTATGATATGTTGCAATGCTTTATTCACAATAATAATAATGCTGAAGCTGCATGTGAAACATATTTTTAAAGTAAAGTAAAGTAAAGTTTATTCCCAAAAAGATCTACAAACAGATATAGGGGAAGTCACAGACAAACTCAAGACAATTCTTAAGTGCAGAAGTAATCATAATAATATTAACAATAAAAATAATAAAAATAATAATGAAAGTATGAATAACAATGAAATGGTATTGGTAATAGCAATAATAAAAGTATAATAATAGTTATAATAACAATACTTAGTAATGACGACAGCAGCAACAATAGCAAAAGTAGTACAATAATTAAAATGAAATGGTATTGCTAATAGCAATAGTAAAAGTATAATAATAGTTATAATAACAACAATGGTTATAATAACAATACTTAGTAATGATGACAGCAACAACAATAGCAAAAGTAGCATAATATTTATAATGAAATGGTATTGGTAATAGCAATAGTAAAAGTATAATAATAGTTATAGTAACAGCAATGGTTATAATAACAATACTTAGTGATGATAATAGCAACAACAATAGCAAAAGTAGTACAATAATTATAATGAGATGGTATTGTTAATAGCAATAGTAAAAGTATAATAATAGTTATAATAACAGCAATGGTTATAATAACAATACTTAGTAATAGTAACAGCAACAACAGTAGCAAAAGTAGTATAATAATTATAATAACAACACCTAGTAAAAGTAGTGGCCGTAATAACATTAAGAGCAAGAACCTTAGACTTAGAATTATATAGCGTCTCAAGTAATGCTAAAATTGAAGTATTCCTGTAAGGAATAAAAGGCATTCACAACTAAGTAATCACGTACGTGGTGTTTAAAGCGCAGACGGGTTAAACTTTTCCAATGTTTGGGAATTTTATTAAATATTTTAATAGCTAGAACCTGTGGGGACTGCTGAAATAAAGTTAATCTAGACCGAGGTGTGGCTATGTCATCTCTACATCTGGTATTGTAATCATGCGTTTGTCTTTATTATGTGGAAATCTATTGAAATTATCATAGGCATAAAGAGCAAGCTCGAGAATAAAAATACATGGCAAAGTTAATAATTTATATGTGATAAATGCAGGTTTACAAGACTCCAAAGCTTGTGGACCTGATATACAACGGATAATACGTTTCTGGCTAATAAAGACATCTTTACACATGGTTGAATTTCCCCAAAATATGATTCCGTAAGAGAGTCTGCTATGAACATAAGCATAATATACACCAATCATCTGTTGACGCGTTAACATCGTCCTTAAGTTACGGAATAAAAAACAGATTGAGTTTAATTTGGGTAGTAGACTCTCACAATGTGCCTTCCAATTGAGAGACTGATCTACCCACATTCCCAAAAATTTGGTAGAGCTCGCGTTGGAAAGCTGGTTGCCGCCCAGTGACAAATCCAAATAAAAATCCGGGGTGGGCTGAAGCTGATAGGGATGAAAACGTAAATAAATGTTTTTCTTATCATTAACAAGAAGCCTATTCATAGAGAACCACTCAGATGCATCACTCAACAAGTTATAACAAGTATTAACCAAAATATCTTCGGTTTTATCTGTTGCTAGTAAAGCAACGTCATCCGCATACAAAGTGATTGAAGCATTGTGCAATGTCAAAGGAAAATCATTGATAAACAATAAAAAAAGTACGGGACCTAAAATAGATCCTTGTGGTACTCCAATGTTATTAGGCAAAAACTCTGAAGAAACACTCCCAACAGCAGCACTTTTGTTGTACAAAATATTGATGTACTGAGTTCGGTTTCGCAAAAAAGACTCAATCCAGTTTAAAGCATTCCCTCTGATTCCATACGCTTGTAGTTTGTTTAAAAGAAGGTCGTGAGAAACACAATCAAACGCCTTACTTAGATCCAAAAAAATTCCCACAGGATAGGTACCATTTTCAATAGAGGTCATGATTCCATTAATAAAAGTATTTAAAGCAGTAGAAGTAGAAAAATTTTTCCTAAAACCGTGTTGGCAATTTGAGATTATATTAAAGTGAGACAAAAATGTCTGTAACCTGTTTAAAAAACAATATTCAAATATTTTTGAAAAAGAAGACGTGAGAGCTACAGGGCGGTAATTTTCTGGTAGCGACCTGTCACCCCTTTTAAAAATAGGAATTAATTTAGTCTTTTTTAGTAAGTTAGGAAACTCACCTTGTTCAAAAGATTTATTGATTAAAAAAGTTAAGACCGGGATTATGGCAGTAAATACGGATTTTATAACATAAGGTGGAATATCATCTGGTCCAGCTGAGAACGATTTTTTCAAATTAAAATTTAGAAGATTAGCAAGCTCTGAAAAGGAAAAAGGTTTCAGAAAAATGGTTTTGTTTACGGTAATAGGAAAGTCGGCGGTTGAGGTGCCACTAAATTGATTAAAAATCTTTAGAGGGGCATTGATAAAGAAATGATTAAAATAATTGGCTATGAGATTCGGATCCGATATGTACTCATCACCAATATGCAGCTGTATATTCTCTCTAGCAGTTGTTGATTCTGATAGCTCCTTAACCACTTTCCAAGCGGCTTTCAAGTGATTGTTGGAAGAAGAAATTTTAGTCTGATAGTAGTTACGCTTTGTGTTTGACACAAGTAAACTATGTTCTCTTTTGGCCTTTCTATAAAAGTCACTCAGTTGAGGAAATTTCTGTTTCAAGTGAAATAACGATTTTAGGTTTTGAGAAGAAGAAATAACCTCGGAAGTAACCCAGTCTTTTCTATTATTTTTAATTTGTGTCTTTACTGAGGGAAAATGAAGATCAAAGTAAAACAAAATAATACCATAGAATTTTTGAAAACATTCTTGAAGACTGGAAAGAGCATAAACATCATACCAGTCTTCGTTCATTAAATCGTTAAAGAAAGAATTGATATTATTACTACTAAAGTTCCGTCTATATGTTACTTGAAAAGAATTGGAATTATTAAATGCGACAGGCAAATGTATTAGTACGGTTCTATGATTTGATATGCAATTGTCAACAATTGAAACTTTGACATCTTCGATTGCATAATTAATTAATCGTTACTCGGAAAGAAGGCAACCTAATAAATCTATTTTTGACTGAATGAAAGAAAATCTCATTAATTTTGGAACTTTTAACAAATGAAGATCGACGAATCACACATATTTTAAATTTCATGTTGAGAATAAATTAAAACATGATTAAAAATTATTTACAATAGATGTTCGAACTGGCGCCCATTATTTACAATACATAATTCACACCGTCTCGAAACGCTCCGAAGTGCATTGTGAATATTAATACAAGAAACAGAATTAAGACACTGTATAAAGTTCTCTCTCAGTTCGTTAATGTTATTATGAGTTTGCTTGTATAACCGGTCTTTAAGATGTCCCCAGAAAAAGAAATCTAGGGGTGACAAATCAAACATGGTGGCCACCTTAGTGGTCCGCCCGTGCCTATCCAGTTGTCTCCAAAATTTTCAGTCAGCAATCCTGAGACTATTCCAGTGTTATGCGGCGGTGCGCCGTCTTACTGGAAAAATACATTTCTTTTTCTATGTTGGTTTATGATGTTATAATATTATATATATTTGACAAAAATATAAAGACAGCAAAAATATAAAAGTATGAGCAATCCTAGCTACAAAAAAATATCATCAAAATAAGAATTTGCAATTCTCCACATTCTATTAACAGATGCATTTATCAATACATTAGTTCTAGGTGCCGGTAAAACAAATGTGACATTATAACGGGCACACAATCGAGGAACGTGAAAGTGTAAAAGTTCCAATAAATTAGGAGAGTTAATCCGACCCTGAAGTAATTTTTGAGTAAATCGAGCACAGTGAATTTCTCGTCGAACTGTCAAAGATTCTATGCCGTGTCTATCTAGAAGGCATTTATAATCAACACCTCTGGGAGGATACTCACCATCCAGTTTGAATGACAGAAATTTAAGAAATTTACGTTGGATACGTTCAATAGCTAGTTAATATGGTGACCAAATTAGTGAAGCGTATTCCAAAGAACTTACTATAAATGAAATATATACTTTAAAGCTGAATTAGTAAAATATTTAGAAGACCGTAATAAATCCCAAATTCCTCGAAACCAAAAAGTTATCGATGTGAAGCGAAAATGATTCAAATAGTACAAGATCTTTGAAATTTGTATTTTTTTCTATTCTTACACCGTTAATATTATATGACGAGTCAAAAATATTACGTTTTTTGCTGTAAGATACAGAACAACATTTGCCTATGTTAACTTTAAGAGAATTAGCAGAGCACCAATTTACTAAATTATTCAAATTTTTTTGTAGTAACAATAGCAATAGCATAAATCTTTATGTCATCAGCATATGCAAGTATAGGACAATCTACAATATTAAGCAACTCATTAATATAAATTATAAAGAGAAAAGGTCCTAAATTTGAGCCTTGGAGAACCCCTGAAACCGATATAAATTCTTGAGAATTGTAGCCATTGTAGTGGACATAATTTACTCTCTTATCTAAGTAGGAAGCTAGTAAGTTGTTAAATGATGGACTCATTCCCAAATCGCTAAGTCTGTAAAGTAGAACACCATGATCAATTGTATCAAAGGCACTAGATAGATCGGTATAAATTACGTCAACCTGTTTTTGCTGGTCAATCTGTTCATCAGCTATAAATTGAGTAATTGTTGTCAGATTAGTGACGGTTGACCTTCCAGGAATAAAGCCATGTTGATATGGTGATAAGTACTGTTGAATGTTCATTAAAATGGCTGAATATATAAAATGCTCAAAGACTTTCGCAAAATTAGAGAGTATCGATACTGGTCTATAATTTTTCAGTTGAGATTCATCATCTTTCTTGTAAACCGGAATAATTCTTGCTCTTTTCCATAAATTAGGAAACGTTGAAGTTTTAATTGACAAGTTAATTAATAACATTAAAGGATAAGCTAACGTATATCTAGCGTCATGTATTAAGAAACTTGGTATTGAATCATCACCAGCAGTAAATTTAGCAGGAAAGGCAGACATCACATTTAATACAGCATCTTCTGTCACAGTAGGAATGGTAAAAGGTAACGTATTCGGGCATTCAGTAGTAATAATTGGTACATTATTTGTTGTTTGATTACGGCAAAATAAATTCGCAAAGGCATTAACTATATCCACAGGAGACTCAATTAGTTGATCATCACAATGTAGTTGTCCGGGAATTCTAGTGGTCCCTTTCTTGGAATTTATAAAAGCAAAAAGTTCTTTAGGATTATGCTTTAAAGATTCTTCTTATAATTGTAATACCGTTGACCATTTAATTTTTCTTGATAAATTTGGTATGCCAGAATACGATTGTCAAATAGGGCACACCAAACACTAAAGCCGAATCGACCCTGATTTTGAACATCGACGGCACGGTAGTGGTTAACATCAGACCACCAATGTTCATTGTGTCGGTTAAAAATTCCGGCACTGCTAATGTAGACTTCATCCGTCCAAATAATTTTTTTAAAATGATGGATCCTCCTGAATTTGTTGAAGATACTAATTGCAGAATTCTAAGCGTCGTTCAGGATCAGTCAATAGGAGCTGCTGTTGTTTCCTCACTTTGTATGGCCTAAACTTATGTTTCTTCAAAACTGATAACGCACGTCGTCGTGATATACCCAATTCCACTTCAATTTGACGGCTTGAGATTGAAGGATTTGCCACTGCCATTCCAATAACATTGACCGTAACTTCCTCAGTATCTTTCTTATTATAATTCTTGATTTGACCTGAACTTTGAATGACTTTTTTAATGAAATCTATCTTTCATTCTTACTATGGAAAAATAGATTGATGCTCTTTTTTCTGGGTTGCCATATATGACATTATTTTTCAAAAGTGGAATTTGAACGTTATAAAGAATACAACATATCATAATTCTGTGGGTTATGACAATATTAATAAAATATTATAATAATATTGATTAACTATGTTTATTTTAGTAATTGTATTACTTACATGTTGTTAAACTGTTTGTATTTTTTGTTTATATTAGAATAAATACATATTATTATTATTATTAATGTCAATATTATTATATTGTAAATATTAACGAAAGTAGTGGAGAAACTAATAAAATAAGATAAGAGTTTTGTAATTTATCCCTCTTTAAAGGATATAACGTAAATAATTACTTTTAGATTTTCTTTCAATCTTTCCTAAATTCACTTTAGACATACACACTAGGGGTTATGGGTTAATGGCAACACTGATTAGTTTTTGTTGACGTTTTGAATAGTAACGACGACATTTATGCGTAAACTATGATTGGTTCATAATCAATAGTCCTTAAAGTTTTACAATTTTGATTTGATCAAATTTGTTGAATGTTCCAAAATTAATGAAATTATCTTTCAGTCTTCCAAAAATAGATTTATTCAGGAATTTCCAACTTTCTCTAGTAACGATTAAAATATGTATTTGATGCAACTTCACCATTATATTAAGATAAGAGAATAAAGCATTTTTATCCATCATACTTTTTTGAAATTTTAAGCATAAGCCATCGCAAAATTTAAAATTTTAAGGTGAAGCAACAATCAAATAATCAACTTAAACTATTGATACTATTTATAAACCTACTGACAGATTCATGTATGTTGAATGACACACGCCTACTAACAAAATTCAAAAAATGATGAAAATCAATAGAAAATGTTAATTTTTTGCTATAATTCTAAGTGAAAACGAACAGACTAGAATACCAGGATTGATGCAATACAATGACGCCAGCTTTGATTGTCAACCAACGATGCATGAACAAGCGCGGAATACTTCAATAATGCGTACGATGTAAGTCGAATGTTCATTTATCAACCAATTCATCTTGTAGTATCTTGACACCCTTATTTTTGGAATACCAATTATTACAGATAAATAATGTGTTATGTTTAAATAATATAAATTTTTAGTAGGCAGATAACGTTATTTTCTGGAGAATCCGTAATTGCAAAACCACTGTTCTTCAAATTAATCAAAAAATAACTTACTTTACCTGATCTTCGTAACGTTTTCTCAAAAACAAGTACGTAAGTCTTGCTTCGCAATTTATTTAAAAGTAAAGATTTAATGGTGTTTGTAACGCAGAATAAATGTAACTCCTGTTAATAGAGTATAAACTAACATTAAAACTTTCTAAAACTATTTTCAAAATGGATTGACAATATGACATTAGATATGTAAGTGTCTCAAACAATACCACCTTCAGATATTGTAGAAAAATCTGTCATAAAAAGTTGATGAACATTAGACAATGTTTCTGGCGTAATAGCTTTCATAATGTTAACGATATTTTCTCTTAATTGTTGAATATTGGTCGCTCTGTCTTCTCCAAATTGATAAATCGTTATTTAATTCCCAGAAAAAAAAGAATCGTTTATAAGATCTAATCTTTTTTCACCTAGGAGGCCAACGAATTGCCTCCATCCACTTTCAAACGATCTTTAAAAATTCTTTCGCAAATACTCTTTTACAATTATAGCATTGTGCAGATGATCAACCGTCTTGCTGGAACCAAACTTGATGTTCAAGCTCAATGTCCTCCAACGCTTCAACCGCAGGTATCATCGTTATTTTGCAAAAGCCCTAAGTAACCTTGCGCATTCAAATTACCCTCAATAAAAAAAAACTTCCAATAACGGGTTTGAGTATTCATTGTCCCGACAAACATTGATCTTTTGAGGATATTGAGTGCGAGCATCGTATGTTGATTTTTGTGGATTCCTTCAATAGTACCAATACCGAGAACAGATGGATTATGACGTCCGTGCAATTTAAAAGATGATTCGTCCGTTTGAATAATATATTTTTAGACAAAATGTTCAGTCAATATTGCATTTTTCCAATCTACACAAACGCAGAATTGATAGTCTTTGAGCCAATTATCGTTAGGAAATATTTCATTAGCTTTCTGGTATTTTGTATCGATCGATATTTATTCTTTTGTTAAGAATTTGATGTAGTGCCACTAAGTTCTATCGTAAATTTTGATTTAAATTGTTTGGATTATGCAACAATACTGAGTGGATTGTCTTCTGCAGCATTGGACAAATCAAAATATCTCGTTCATCGTTTCCTTCAACTACAGCTTTTATTATGCATTTGGATATAAGCAACCTTAATTTTCAAAGTTTTTTATTATATGCCGAATTATCTCATATGAAATTGTAGCGTGAAACTGTTCATAAAATAAACGTCTTATTTCTCAAATTGAATTGTTATTGATACCATCTTATTTATTTACTTTTTATGTTGAATGGTAAAGATATCCATTGCAACAGTTTAACAACAAACAATAGTGTAAAAGTAATCACAACCAAAACAAGAACAACTAAAAAAAATGGAAACAATACGAAACTATTGGAAATAAAGTAAACATTAAAAACTCAAAGAAAAACGGTTACCTTAATCTAATTTTCGTCATTAGTAACAACTATCATGTAATTTATTTTTCAATTAACTAACGAAATGTTACAACAGAAACTATTGATCAAGTTAAAATATGCCCATTCAATGGAATGAATAGCTACTAACAGAAAGCAATGAAATGATGAAAATCAATCAGAAAATGTTAATTTTTTGCAATATCGGAAATCGAACGACTATAGACCCCGGTACCGGTATATCATTGAAATGGCCAAAAAATCCTCTTTTTAATGATACCATAGCCAACTATATGTTCCATATAAAAAAATACAACTTCATGTCCTACTTCAAATTTCGAAAAATTTTCAAAAAATTCTCTAACGCCATTGCATTCTAATCAAAAAAGTGCCTGAAGAACGTAAAAGTCATTTTTGTCAATTTTCATAAATAGCCGAGTTATCGTGATAAAACGAAAATGGGAAAAATCGAATTTTCAGGGATAACTCGAAACCGAAAGCCGATAGCCAAATTTGGTTTTCACCATCATCCTTTTCTCGAAAAAACAGATCAAGGATGCGTGGTCCGTTTTTTGATACCTCTTATAGTTACCGAGATCCCCTATTAAAACATCGAAATTTGTCCACCCTGTACATGATGTTACCCCATCCTTTACATAATTTCAATCCCCGACGTTCATACAACTGACATAATAAATAATAATTCCCTGTCAATGCCCTAAGCACTTAGCTAACCGAGTCTATACTATCCACCCTCCGAGTTATTAAATGAATTGGTAATCCGTCAATACACCCCATATCGTACTCGTGTATGTTTCCTACGTACGTAGTCGGGAAAAATTTTGTTACAACCTTTAGATGGATTACCCATTTCAACTCGGCAATCTCGCTAATTTCACTCATAAATAATTCATCAATACATCTAAGATTCAGAAATATATGGTATATACGAATAAATCCACACAATATTCATGGAGAAATAAAAGTTTCTGCTTCGTAACGGGGTTCACGAACAAACAATTCTTCCTGCTCATCTTGCCCTTACACTTTACTCACTTTCGTCTTGGATGAACGAACGGATTCCGGAAGTGAATCTGACGCCGGAAACTTCGTCGGAGAAAAAGTTAAATATGTGTGCGTCGTGTAGGAGAGAGTTGATGGGGCGGTGGCGGGGTCCAAAACAATACTATCCGTTATCCGGAATGATCGTTGCATTTTACGAGCCTGTTTTTCCCGAAAGGAAGAAGATCGCTAATGTAACGAATGTACATAGTCGTCAGTGCGTGGAGACGAGACATGGATGAATCAGAATATCGGTGGACGGCGAGATTTTAATGCGCGCGATGAATTTTAAGCAATTGTTGATGTTTTGCCAAAAGGATAGATAGAACATTACAAATGAGTGCAGTGAAGCAATTTATCATTTATCATTTAGAATCAAAATTGAAATTAAATGGCGCGATTGCTTTTAATTCTAAAACGCTATATTCTTGTCGTGTGTCTTACTGATAGAACAATGTGGTCATCATAATGCCCTTTAAATAATAACCATCATTTTTTCTGCTGGTTTTGCATAATATTTTTTACTGTTTTCAAGTTTCTAAGTTATATTAATTATCAAGGCTACCACCCCATTCCTAATCTCTCTAATCAAGGCTACCAACTGCATAATCAAGGCTATCAACTGCAGCTTCTGTAATTGTGTGTGTGTGTGTAAATGGGTTTCCATAGCTTCCACCATATACGGTGGAATTACCACCTTCTGAATATGTAGATTGGTGGATTGTCCGCCTCTTGCCAAAACTGTCGTTGCCTATCTTCGTTGGTGGTCTTTCAAGCTTTCTCTCTGGAGCTCACGTTTCAGCTGATTGTGATGAACATACCATGGTGCGCCCGATACGGTTCTTAGCAACTTGTTCTACTGGGCTTCCAAGGATTTCAAGTGAAAATGTGTTCGATGGGATCACCTTGTCCTCTGAAGTCTGTGACAGAAGTAGGTTTGGTTTCATTGTCGTCAGCGTAGACGGCTAAATTGCAACGCGGAAATGAGGCTGGATTCCCCATGTGTACCAAGAACAATTCAGGACTCAACATGAAATTTTCAGTTTTAAAGGTCATATTATCATACATGGTAGATTTCTTATTCTTTCTATTTAATTGAAAAATCAATAGTAGGTATGGTCGCCAAAATCTAAAGAAAAGCGAAGACAAGCTTTGCTGCAAAAAATACTTGTTTGCTTCTTCCAAGCACAGCGATGGATGTCTTCTAGATCTTACTTCCTTACACTCACAGATCAAGAGGAAGACGATGATGGAGGCCATCAGACTTGAACAAAACACAAGCTTCAAATCGGGAACCCTAGTAGACCGTCTAAAAATCCTACAATTGAGAGGGCTGGCTAAATTAGACGACTAAATGACACTTAGGCTCGACTTCGGTAAACACCTGTCCAATCCAAGCGATGTATCTCTACTAGATCTCATCCCCTTACACTCACAAATAAAAAGGAAGGCGATGATGGATGTCATCAGACTTGCACGAAATACAAGCTTCCAATCAGGAACTCTAGTAGGCTGTCTACAAATCCTACAGTTGAGAGAGCTGGCTAAACTAGAAGACCAACTGAAAATCAATGGTCGACTTCGATAAACAGTTTGAATCCAGGATTTCCAAACGTAGGAGTGCATATGCTGGTATGTGGACGGATCCAAAAGAGATAAAGGAGTAAGAATAGGTTTCTATGGGGTGGGATACAAGATTACAATGTCGTTAAGTACAAGTTCAATAATCTTTTGGGAAGAAATATGTCTCATTTAACAATACGTGCAGGCATGGATGAAAAGTCAGGTAGCACTAAAGATTCGAGTCACATTTACCTTCGAGTTTGAGCTAATGTAGGACTGTTTGCTCATCCTCAACGCATTGACTCTCAAAGGCACACAGTTAGGTTAATGGGGGGTACCAGATCATTGAGCATGTGACGGTAACGAGACTGCTGATGATGATGCAAAGAAAGGTCTAGAATCTCGTCTCATTGAAGCAAAACCAGTGTGTGGACTAACTAAAGGCCACGTTAGAGCTCATCTTCAAGAATTGGAGACTGAACAAGAAACTTTGCGCTGGATCAAGCAATGGAGAAAGGTTCTTATGCATATTGGATGACAGCCATGTTAGAAACTCAGTTGGGATTCTTTCAGAACTAATGGATACCTAACAGAAAGTTTATTGTGCAGACTATCTATAAACTAGGAGGAACCTTTCAGAATCGAGATACCTCATCACCATTAGAGATTTATTTACTCTTAAACCAGCTCCGCCAAGTTTTAGTAGTGAGTAAGGCACACTCTCAGGTCCCAAGTCATCAGAGTTCATCATTACTGAAAAGCCGGTTCTCTTTCAGCTTCATTTTCACAATTGGGATCAGTGCAAAGTCGCAAAGGGCAAGATCTGTATCGTAAAAAAGGTGCTGAAAAAGTTTCAGCCCTGCGGTGGTCAAATATTCGTTACAAGTTTTGGCGCGATGAGCTGGAGGGAGCCATTCGGGTCATGATGGAGAAATCATGTCAATTTTTGATTTTGGCTGCAGGTTCTTCATCGATTTGATGACTTCAGGTAGCCACTGTTATGTGTACCACTTAGCTGCAACTGTTTTTTGTGTGTCTAAGACGACGCTCTATACAATTTCATATTCTTTTTTTGCTTTACAGATCGGGATCTTCTGACAGCTACTGGACTGTCCTGGCAACGAATATTTGACCAACTTCTTCAGCAGCCTCCTAACAGTCCAGACTTTGCTCCTTGCGACTTTGCCGGTAATGAAGAAGTTCTGCGGGGGCTGGGACAACGAATGTGTGTAGTCTCTAATGAAACTTAGCAGTGCTGGTTTACGGATTGGTTTCGGAAGATGAAAAAGTGTATTGAATGTGGCGCATGCAAAATTTTTCTAGTACTCTGTATCACCGCAACTGGTAGCTGGTTTTGAAAGCAGCTTGCCTTGTTTGGAGTTGGTTTTGAGCTGATTTAGACCTGCTTCTGGAAACAGGTAGTTGCTTAACAAACCAAGTAAACCGTTTCCAAAACTAAGTAAATTAGAAAATGTCCTACAATAGAATTAATTTCTGTTTTGTATACGTATGTTACCGTGAAAGTCAGAAAACCGGTGATAGTCGAGGTAAATGTCAATGACATGAATGTCAACATTCACCACCTAGACCCATGGTGTATGTTCAAAAGATTTTTTTTTATAAAGAGAAAACAAAATAAAACTCTATAGCTTATTATTTATTTTGATTAAATCATGGAAGAAGTTTTCAAATGAGCATAAAGAAATTGTTGAACTTAAAACAAACACAACGAACATAATAATATAACAAATAAAATGCATTTTATTTCTTAAACTGAAATTAAAAAAAAAACAAAGTAAATGTATGGCAACCTTATTTATTGCAATCACTTAAGCTACTATGACACTTCGAATTACACAAAAGCATCTTGTTTTTACCGCAACATTTAGCCGTGGGACACTTCTTTTTGCAGTTACAGTGTGTATAGCCTTGCCCTCTACTTTTTGAATTAGCAGCATTATTAGCTCTTACCAAAATTTCTTGAGCTGAAATCTCATCCATGGAAATTAAATTTTCTTTGCAAATTGCGAATTGATTACGTGTGAAAGCTGCTTCAAGGTGCTATTTTTGCTTGCTAATTTATAAAAGTCTGAATTCTCTATCCCAACAACAATGGCTAACACATTTCGGGGATCTGTACGACCACGGTCGACATCAGGGACTTTAATTCTTACGGTACGAGGGAGCGTTTTTATATTCGCGGAATGAGCGGGTTGTAGGAGGTTGATTAGGCGCATTGGGGGCGTGACCTGTGCAGCGACTCATAATTAGTATCAATACGAAGTTTCATTGTTATTAGACAGTTAGTCTTTGAGCTATCGTCAACCAAGTAACATAAACCAAGTAACAACAACGCGTAGAGTGTTCGCGTGCATTTTTGGACCTCTGTAATGAAGACAAGGATGGTGTATTGAGTCGAATTGTTACTGGGGGCGAAACTTGGATTCATCATTATGAACGTGAGTCCAAACAAGACTCCATGCAGTGGCATAAAAAGGGCACAGCACCTCCCAAAAAATTTAAAGTGTCACAATCAGCTGGGAAACTCATGGCAACGGTATTTTGGGATTCGGAAGGAATATTGTTGATTGATTATAAAGATAATGTTTCTATAATCGGAGAATATTACGCTTCAATATTAGAGCGACTAAAAGAAGCCATTAAAGAGAAAAGACGAGGAAAATTGACGAAAGGTGTGCTGCTTTTGCACGACAACGCGCCCGTCCACAAGAGCCGCGTTGCGTTAGCTGCCCTGCATAAGGTGGGCTTCGAAATTGTGAATCACCCACCCTACAGCCCAGACTTGGCCCCGAGTGATTATTACCTGTTTCCGAAAATGGAAAAAGAGCTGCGGGGTAAAAAATTTACTGCCGATGATGAAGTCAAGGAGGCAGTTTCGGCGCATTTTGCAGATAAAGAGAAATCATTTTTTTATGAGGTTATAAATAAATTAATTGAAAGATGTGAAAAATGTATCCGTCTTGCAGGTGAATATATTGAAAAAGAAAAATAATTTGGTTTTTTTATTTCCACCCCTTATCCCCCATTCCGCGAATATAAAAACGCTCCCTCGTATCACCAATTTGTGCCGTAGGAAACTTTTTCCTTGAAGTTCGAAACATTTTTGTTGCTTGGAGTAGTAGATGCTCTTTTGCTTCTACTCTTTTTAAATTGATTAGCTCGTGCTGCCTAGTCAACACTTGAGATGAAGACGTAATCGGTTGGAGATCAATCAGTGTTTGAATTGCAGACGTGCTGGGTTGTGGATCAGTCGGCACTTCAGACGTGCTGGTGCTGGTAGCAGATGAAGGTGGATTGGCTGCAATGGTATTTTGGTCATCCATGTCATTTATATCTAAAATATGGTCACTAATATGGTCACTAACCGAATTTTCTTCACAAGTATTAACGTAAGTTTCTAGCTGTTCCTCCGTTTCAATGTTTGTAATTTGCTCGTTAGGGGGAGATGACGATGCTTAATTAGGAACTCACCATTGGTTTCTTTTGACATTGTTTCATTTGAAATGAGCATTATTACTTCATAAGTAATATTTTTGTATTTAACTTGCAATTCTTTAAGCATTTGTGTTCTTACTCCATGGCCTGTTCGTATGTGAGTTTCGGAAAGTACATTAACTCTTCGTTTGTAACATAATACTGGGATATTCGTTTCTCTTGGTTTTAATGGCACAATTAACTTTTGTTCGTCAGCATCAGCAACTTTTAAAATGTCAAAACGTTTTAAATGTCTGTAGTCCAAAGTGGTACTGCACTTACTTTTAGCAGAAATTACTTCAGAAACGATTTTAGAGTAAGGGAAACCGGTATATAGTGGGACAATATATTTCGTTCACGATTTTTAGTATCAAATGTTTATTTGTTTGAGACACGGTTTCTACAAAAGGTTGTAATTGGTATTAAGTTTATACTGTTATCAATGAAAATCAATTTTTACTATACAGTTTAGTTTTTTTTTTCATTGGAATATCAACGAAAAAAATAAAACTTTAAAATATTTATTATGTACGATCAAAAACGATAACTGTAAATACATCGTTTCACATCAATATAGGTACACGAAAATCAGTTAAATCAACATTAAATTTAAACTTTTTAGAAGCCCGTTCAGTGTCCCCTGATATTTCGGGTTTAGGTAGTTTCATTACTTTATCTTCTCTCTCTTTTACATCATCCTTCATTTCTGGATATGTAAAAGTCCATCCTAACCCTTTTGCGAGATAAGTTAGGTAGTAGTCAAGATTGTCAATCTTTTCTATTTTGGCAACATAGAGTCTATTACTTTTCTTTGTAGGAAATTTTACTAATACAAAGTTTACTTCGGAAAAACTTTCCGAACTTGAAGAGTCTATAAATAATTTTCTCTTCAGATTGTTTTTCATTTGTTGCCTAGTTTTATTCGGTTTGTGTTCCTTTCGGCGTTGTTTCATTTCTCTTAATCGAATCTTTTGCATTTTCTGTTCGTAGGCCAATTCTATTTCTTCTTTATTTGGGATATCAGTTAAAACAGTAGATTTCGCTTTTTTCTTTCCCTTACTGATGCCATTTCTTGCCTGTGACTTAACGTGTGTCTGCTTCAGGAGTTATTATATTCGTATTTGCGACAACTTCGTCATTAGTTGAAGGTCATGGGGTATCGGAAAGTTCTTCTGGTTCTTCTACCCTGTGTGTTACATATGATGACAGAAACTCCGATTCGTCAAAAATATCTGAGTTAAATGGATAAATTCCAGTCCTTTCAAACCCCTTAATCATATTAGATGGCGTCAAGCAAATGGAAATGCCTTTCCCACTACACCTGCAATATCGTAGATCGTCATAGGGACTCCTGGATGGTTCGACATCCATTCATCAACCGATTTGTTGTAGTATGATTTAACACATTTTTAATCAGATGTTCGATAAACAATACAAAATTGCCCGAGGTCATCCAACCTGATCGATAAGCTGCGCCACTAGAACCGTTTAGAGTTCCATTCAGCATGTGTGGTCTAAAATTTTTCCTCGGAAAAATGAAAAATGGGGGAACAAATGTTCCATTACTACATATAGTTGTGCACATTATGACTAATGTACCTTTTTCTCCACTTGTAACCTTGCCTACTTGTTTTTCTTTTTTACCTGCGAATATTTTTGGAGGTTTGTGGACGTTTGTTACGGGTGTTTTGCCGCAATTTCTTATAAAAAAGTTTTACGCTAAATTTATTAAAACTTGTAGCCCTACTTAAGCTCGTAAATTCGGGAGTTTGAAGGCTTAAGTTAGGATGTCGCTTTCTAAATAAATGAACTCACTCAATGCCTGTTATTTTGCTTGCTGTAAATGATTGGTGAATATGTTTAGCATTAGCTATTGCATAGCAGTAGGCTAATTCTTGGGTGTTTTTTAATGTCAATCCATAGCACATTCTAGAAGCCTATAGTAGGTATTCACTTAAAAAATTTTCTTCCTCTACTGTAAATACCGCTAAACGTTTTATATTTTAAAACTTTACGATGAAGGGCTGATTTTCTAACACGATGATTAATTAAAATTGTTTTTATTATAATTATTCAATGTCAATACATCTACGAATGATTATTTATATAATGCATTTCTTTACGAACCCTATATCGGAAAACATCCTAAACACCCTTACGCGATGCAACAGCAACATCGAAAATGGATACGCTAACGTTGATGAATAGCGGTTTCTCTAATTTCCCAGCAAAGTGTCACCGTAACGACTACATAATTATAACGAGTGGAGTTGTTAATCCAATAAGCCGACCCCGGCAATCTACAGCTAAGTGAAGTGGATGGTCCCGGGCTAACATCTCTTTCGCCTTATCGCGTTTACTAATTTGCAACGCTGCGACTCCTTCTATGTTAGCGTAAATATATCGTGCAACTCGACTGTGTTGTTCAGGAATGGATGTAAAGAAGAGTAAGAAGGACGTCATTGCGTTATTCATAAGGAGCCGATGACTGTGCTCGTCGCGTATTTCCTTCTGGCTGAATTTTATGGGTTGTTATTCGCGTACGCGTCGTTAAGAATATTTTTGTCGGTAGTTTAATCATCGTTAACGCTTGTATGTATGTGAATGTGTCGGATGTATTGTTCTGTCTGGAGATCTATAAATAATAGCTTAGACGTGTTGGGTTTGACTGTAATGTAAATGAGAAGAGAACTTTAAAACAGTTTGTACACACGTTATATGTGATAGGAAGTTAACTTTAACTAAATTTTTTAGTCGACTTATTATTCTATTAAAAATTTCCTAAGTAGTCTACTAATCCTAAAGATAGTCGAGCTAAAGTTAGTTCGTCAATTACGAGAGCAATTCAGATATTGTTCCAAATATAGAATGAAACGACTTGGAAAGGTGAATTTTTTTTATTTTTCAAAATAGCTGAAGATGCTAAAGAGCTGTAACGCCCTCAGAACAAAAATGTTATATCTTGGGCTGCAAATCACGCGTTCACCTCTATCATCAGTGTCTCATTTGAGTTCTCATTTGAGAATAAGGCGGCTGTTGGAAAATTTCGAAGTTCGTTGGCCTGCATTATGAACTGCGGCCATTGAAGCACAGTTGCTGTGAGTAGGAGTATTGATGTGAGTCCTGATGAAACAGCACACCACGTCTGAGTGTTCCCCTCCTTTTTTCTTTGATAGATAGATAGTTAGGTAGATAGATAGATACATTTATTTGAGCTGATAGTTTCATATATACAATAAAAAAAATTAAAAAGTATACACTACAAACAACAAATATCGTCAAGAACATAAAGCATCAATATAAACAAAACACACAACTAAGCGAAGAATTCATCCAGTGTGTAGCAGCATTTGGCAACCAACAGATCTGCCAGTCTATGCTTAAATTGTTTAATAGTAATTGCAGATTTTATCTCGATGGGAAGCATGTTGTAGACTTTGCAGCCAACATCAAAAAAAAGATTTTTTCATATCTTGTAGTTCTATACGAGCCCGGGTACAAAATGTATTTAAACCGTGTAGAATACTCATGGAGTAATTCAAACCTTTCAAAAAACTGTAGTAGAGGTGGAAAACGATTTATATTTATAAATGTACGAGCATAATTCTAAAATATATATTAATTACTATTTAAAGAAATATTTTTGACACCGAAGTGTATTATTTTCTTGGCGTATGTAAATACAATAATGCAATTTTCCCAAACGCCAATTATTTAAACATATTTTTATATAAAAATATGCCGTCCCGAAGTGGAGTCGAACCACCTTGTAGGGCTATCGCGGCCATACATACGCCAAGAAAATAATACACTTCGGTGTCAAAAATGTTGCCTATCCTAGGTCATTATAACATCTCGTTCGCATATATTTGTGAAGTTTACTTGTGTAGTCGAAGCCCCCGGTGGTCGCAACGGTTTGCGGTAGAGCCGCGATAGCCCTACAAGGTGGTTCGACTCCACTTCGGGACGGCATATTTTTATATAAAAATATGTTTAAATAATTGGCGTTTGGGAAAATTGCATTATTGTAAAGAAATATTTTGTCTCATAAATTCGGAATCTATAGATTTACCAGATATTCTATTTTCAGTAAAAGCAACATTGAATCCATTTGCTATATCTCTGCTTGATAATTTTTTACCTTTAATTATCATCTCAATCTCACTATTATGCCTTGGCAACTTTCCTTGTAATTCTGATATTAAACACCACATAGTCTTACTCTTATTAGAACCATATTATTTATTACAATATCATCAAATTGTTTTCTTTCTGCTATTAACATTTTTTTGGTTTTTTTTATTTTAATTCGTATTCAAAATCTTGAACTTGGGGTACTTTCTAGCTAGCGCACCATATACATCAACTCTAAATTTCAGGTCGGTTGTCTTAGCTGACATTTGAAACGATTTAGAATTATTTGAGTTTTGAGTTTTCTTTGATGGAATCATGCAGATTTCAAATTAAAGCAGCATAATATTACCCAGCTATAGCCTGACCAGATGGTAAAAAATCTATAAAACAATTCCTTCGGCATCCCACAAAAACTTATGATCTTACCTGCAGATGCTGTGGCACAAAAGTTTCGAGGGCGCGGTGAACCTTTGTGTCTCCACTCCACGCTCTACCTTTTTGATTTAGGATCATAATGGTGAACCCAGGTTTCATCTACAGCAACGAATGGTGCTAGGAAGTGTTTAGGATCTCACTTAATGATGTCCAAATTCGTCTCTGAAGTGACCTATCGATATGAATTTCACAGATTTTCGTATATTTTTCAGGATTATGTAATGGATCCGACCAATGTTTTCTTTACAAACAATAGTTTTCGGCCGTCCAGCACCAACACCTTATTGATGTGCTTTGAAACATTATGGCGTCCCAAGAAGCATTATATTTAACCAAATAAATGGAAAAAAAACTTCATTGAAATCTCTTAGCTTTGGTCGGAAAAAAATGCCTTAACAAAAGAAGTTGAGGATCAACTGGAACAGTTAATTTTGTCTCGAGCCGACTTTAGTGGTCCCATGGATAAGCAAAACAGTTATCGTGCTCAAATTTTCCTTCAAGAATTAAAAATTGCGCTTTCTTTAACCATTCATGATTATCTCTAAATAACAACCTCAAAGTTTACGAAATGAAATGGTCGAAGCTTTCAATCTTTTTTTTTTTGTAGCTGACGATTTTAACAAAACATAAAAATATGTTAAGAATAATTCATTTAATCAAATTTTAGAGCCTTTTTTTTAACTGCAACGAGTTTGGGTTTTGTACAGATCCGTCCGAAATAGGGCCATTGATAAAAAAAAAAACACTTTATCAATGTATTCGTGATGCAGATCGTAGAAATATATCAATCAATTGTTAGGTTAGCAAGGATGATTCTTCTTTACTATATCACATCATATTTCAAGCGAGTGCGGTATTGGCAAAGTGGACTCGAGCTCGTTTGGATCTTTCGGAGATTACATATTTTGCGACACATGGAAGAGGCTGTTTTGGCTGGTCTTTTTGATCAGTTTATACCTCATGCGAGTTAATTAAAGAATAATTATCAAATGGTAAGGCTACTCGAAAAGATTAAACAAACTGAAGCTTCTGGATTTTTCTTATTTTGGTTCCCTTATAGCAGGATAGAACAGAATGTTACTTTCAGAAATGAGGAAATGCTTCTATGTCACTAATAAACACAAAATATCCATTGATCTATTGTCAAATTTATTTGAACATTGGTTTTCTATATTTCAAGTTTCTCCCGAATGGTATTTTTATTTGGTAAGTCATAGCTTTGAGATTTATTTTCTTACCTTCAATAATACTCATTTAAAACTATTTATTTACTATTTATGTATAAGTTGTTTTCGTTTCTCTTAGAACTACTTGGCGCAAGATCTTTTGCGTTTAGAAGAAGAAGGATTGTCAGGAAGTGTATTTCCACGTCTACTGAATTAGGCTTTAAAGAAAATTAATGTGAAAAACCAGAATAATATCCGATCTGGTTTGGTGTGTGGTGGAAACAAATGAAACAAACTTTTCAATGAGAATCGAGAAGTTAAAAAGATTTGTTCAAGTAAATGACAAGAAGTTATTAAAGGTGCATGATATGGGATTAGCAGACATCAAAGGAAAAGATAGCAGACAGTCAGAAGCCAGGTTGGAACGTTTAAATCAAAATAAAAAAACAACCGCAGACTTAGGTAGCATTTGAAAACATAAGAAACAATACTCTAATTAGTGAGCTTAACAGTTAGCTAACATTATTAGAATCCACGGCCTTCTTTTCAAATTAAATTTTGTATCGTTTTGAAGAACTATTTCGGTTACATTTTGTTTTAGATTGTAATCCTACAGTAAAGATATTTAATCGTCTATAAGACTTTTATTACGGCCAGTAGTTGAATCGTCTCCATACTCATTCCACTTCCACTAAGATGATCGCAGTTAGCCGAGCATCGGATAGAAAAAACAATAGAGCAACAACACAAGCAAAAGACGAACGAACGTTCTGACACGAAGGAGAAGACGAAGACAAGCAAAAAAGTGGAAACCCCTCTTTTACAACCGACCATGGATGCGAGGGCGCCTTTGTTATTTTGACAAATGTCATTTTCCCGAATTGGCGAAGGAAGCTGTGGGATGGGAGAGCGGAGGAGGGGACGGAGATCTCTCTTTGCCAGCAGTCGAAAACATCCATAAATAAAGTAAATAAAACTATTATCATATCCATTGGATAGAAGAGAGTGGTATAGCGCCGCAACGGCAGCTTTGGCTCCCGGAAAGCTAGTATCACTCCTAGTGGAATAGATACAGATTTCGTGCTCCGGGGGTCTCCGGGAAGTTAGTTGGCGCCCGGTACGGGCGCCACGTCGCCATCATATAGTTGTGATCGTTACTACTAGGGAGAGAATCCAACATGGGAGGGTTTTAACTTTTTTAAAAGTGCTGGTTTGGCGTATTATAGTTCTACAGTTGATGATGGCGACGAAGACTCTTTTTATGTGCATTGTAGATATAAGTATATATGTATTAAAGAGTGAATACTGGTGCTGCTTGGTTGATTTTTATATCCTTAGTCTTTGTCATTAAAATTCAATATAGATATATACTCGTATTTTTCATTCGCGAAATGTTATTAAATTCTGATTTCAAGATTTGACCAGTAAGATTATTTAAATTAAATTACTCTTAAGAAAAATGAGTTGATATAAAATGCGGTTCCAAATCCCTTCTGTAAAAAACAAAATTCTAAAGATAGTTCAAAGAATAGAAGTAGGCTTAGATATAATAACAATAGAGCTGCTACAGTAAGTGAACTAACTTGTAAGTAAATGAGGTATAGGCGATCAGACAAGAATTAAAATCACAGGCGACTCCAGTTCCAAATCGTTTAAACCTTACCTTCAATTGGACATCGTTCGAAGATAGGTGAAGCATTGCAAGAAAAGTCTTCAAGAAATGAAGTAAACACTATTCGCTATAAAGAACACAATAACGATAAACAAAACAATAGTTGTGTTCAAATCTAAAACTTCTATTATCTCAGAAAATCGCAGAGTGATCTATAACTTTGATGTCATCCATTGAAAGCACATTTAACACAAACAAGATAATTTTCTTTAGTGACATTTCTTGGTATCTGACATAATAAGAGAGAGAGAGAGAGAGACCATCGATTTGCCTAGTTAGATATAAGCTATTAGCTATTTCTTGCACGAAATGTGGCCTGGAAGTTGCCTGAGTCACAGGTATCGTTTGAAAAACAAGATCTTTTGCTCGTCCCCATGAATAAAAGTCTAGACAAGTTAAGTCAGGTGATCTTGTCAAGTCAGGGAAAAATGCTTGTGGTGTCTACTTTAGACCGAAATACTTCTTTTTAGCATTACTAGCAAAGCCTTTTATTATTCTATTATAGATAAGTCTTAAGTTTTAGATAGTCTTGGTATCGAATTGTTCAAATTCAATTTTTTTTAACACCTGAACAATGAATAGTACTCCTATTGCGTCATAACATGCAATAGGAACAAAAGTCTCTTCACGCTGAATAATTCAACACGCCTGTGGCAATCTTGCATTCTTTGCACTATTTCGAATCGCTTGGAAAACGCCTTTGAAGAAGTGGAAGCTGTGTAATGGCGGTTGTTTCACAACGCTAGTTAAGGATCGTTTCCAGGAACTACTAAGTAAGTCGCTTAATTGAACAAATCAAAGATAATCTCATAGCAAACAATCTCGTAGCAAGTTTAAAAAAATATCGAGTTCAGTTCCACTGAACCTGGATAGAGTCCTAATACGCATTCAAGGCGTAGATGTTGGTCAGGATATGAGTTCATGTTTGTTACTGAAAAAGATGAAATCCCCAAAATCTGCTAACCGAAGCGGACTTAGTGAGTGTCAGCAGAAATAATATCAAAGATCAACCAAAATCTCACAGTGATAAGACAAAATATTTAGAAGGTGAGAATGAGGAGGCATCGATAAACCTAGGTGCTAGCACGATCAGTAATAGACTAAAAATGCCTCAAAAAAAGAAACCGTGTTTCAGATAGAACATTAGAATCTGGACCACAGCTTATATTGTTGATACTTTGCATGTGAATTTTCTAAGGAGGAAAGGTGTTGTCTTTATTTACTCTGCAGTTGAGGAACACTATGAAATTAATCAGTCGGAAGTACAGTGGGTGGCCAAATTATTAGAGCCACAGTACAAAATTGGCATTTTTGGTTTTTGTGCAAGATTCGACTGCCTGGGCACCTAACTTGGTATGCTTTCTATGCAGTTTTCTTTAATTGTTTCACTTCTATGCCACACTTCTATTAAGCCCTCGATCAGCCGACGCTTGGTGGTGATAATTTATTTCTTCATCAACTTCAATTTTCAATTGCGTTGAGATTTAGTGAATTGCCAGGCCAGTCAAGCATACCTTCACGTGGTTGTCAGAGAGGAATTTTCACAATTTCTGGATCTGAGGAAACATTTTTGTTTGCTGGTCCTGTCTCATCGTTTCTTCGACGATAAGACAGGTTCCTTGACTGCTGATGATGGACCACATTTTTTTTCCTGAACTTCTCACAAATCACGAGGGAGTGAGAGAGAACTGTCCAATCCTCATGATCTTTGACCATGACATTGTAGTCTTTTTTTCTTCATGGCTGGGGTGAGCAGCGGCTTTAGTAATGGAGGTTATCCGGGAGGTTATCTTTCTGTTAGAGCGATTAGTGTTAGTTGTTAAAGTTCTTATCTCTGTTGATATTTTCTTTGGTGAGGTGTATTTGGCTTTTCCCATCATAAAAAAGCTTTTGTCTACGTCCGCACAAAGTGACTTGTAAGCAGAGAATTAACAGCACTGACACAAAATGGCGACTGAGTTGTCAACATAATAAACTAGAAACAAACATATCAATATATTATGTAGCTTTAATTATAAACCATTTTTAAACAAATTGTTTGAATTTCGAATTTGGGTCTAATAAATTGGCCACCCACTGTAGTTGAAATTTTAATACATCCAGACTACAAAAAGCGAGACCGTATACATTTTGCACTACTTAATGATTTCTGTTTTTGTTCTTGATTACATTTTCTGTTTTTGCTTTGCTTTTTGGGTGTAGTTTTGAACTGAATGGGAAAATCTGAAAATTTGTTTACTAGTAGGTAATCAAGGTTGCCTCTATATCATTTTAAATATGATAGCACAGAGCAACAAACTTTCATTTCTTTTATTTTTCTTTATGAATTCTATACAAACTTATTTTGTTTTATATTTCTAATAATTATTATAAAAACAAATATCTTCTATCACGTCTGGTATTATAAACAAATGAAATTCATATTGATCATACAATACTAACACTAACTAATTACTAAGTGCTATTCTGGGACGTATTTAGAAAGTCTTTCTTTTCACTTTTCTTTTATATTGGGATGAACAAATTCTCGATCCTAAAACCCAACAGTAGTCAGCAAGCATCTCCCTAAATAGCGTTTTTCAATACTGGAAATGTCTCTTTCTTTCCCCAAGTTTTCGCCAAGATTCAAAGATTCATATTAAGACTTTTTTAAGACTCATATTACAACCTAATGCATGGTAACTTCTAACAAGTTTCTAACAAAATCTTCAGATTATTTAGTCCACTTTTAAATGCATCCCAAGCAGTCCGTTCTAAATCAATGATTTGATCCTGTTGTAAATTCTTCATCAGATATAATTTTATCGTCCTGGTCCCTCTTTGTCCAATGCTTTGACGAAATTCTTCATCAGATCTAATTTTATGTGTAATGGCGGTAAAAGTATTTTATGAGGCACCACCAACGAATTATGGACTACGTTCTTTTCTCCAGGAATATATTGTATTCTGGTTGGCCATTGCTTAACAGTATAGTGCAAATTTCTCGCTGGACTATCCCATTCACAAAGGAAATACTTTGTGAATCCAAGTTGTAGACCAAGTAGAATTGCAACTACTTTGAGATCAGCATTGATGTACCATTTATAGGTTTTGTAATTAATTTTATCAAGGAGACGTGTCATATTATCATATGTTTCCTTCATGTGCACAGCATGACCAACAGGAATGGAGGGGTAGATGTTTCCTACTTGTAGAAGGACAGCTTTCAAACTCAATTTAGAAGCATCTATAAAAAGACGCCATTCTTCTGGGTGGTGTTTGTAACCTAATTCTCGCATTAAACCGTCAACATTTTTGCAAAATGAAAGACCTTCTTCAGTTGAAAAATACTGTGATAGTTCTTTCTGGCGATTTCGATATACAGAAATACGCGTACCCAGAGCTAACAACTTCCATCCTTGCAGTCTTGATCCTAATATTTCTGCCTGAGTTTTTGATAAATTGAGATCTCGAACTAGGTCATTTAATTCCAATTGATTTATTAAATGAGGCGTGTCCTCTTGAGATGGCAAATATTCTTCATCTGTGTCCGACATTTCTGAAATGTATTCTTCTATCTCGGTTTCAACATATTCTTGGTTCGAAACATCTATAGGACTTGGTACTGGCAAAGCTTCCGAATGAGAAACTGGACGAGTGGCAGAAGGTAAATTAGGATAGGTAATTTTATCCTTATTTTTACTGGAAAACCCGAAGGCCTTTGTACAGCAAAAGTAGCAGTCTGTCGAATGATCCTTTTGTTCTCGCCAAATCATAGGCCTACCAAATGGCATAGCTGTGCTCTTACCTTTTATCCAGCTCCTCAAAGTAACAGCACATCGTGCACAGACATTGTGAGGGGTCCACAACTTGTCTTGATTTGTAAATTTTAATTTAAAATAAAGGTTATACGATTTTTCGATTAACAGTGTAATATTTCGTCTATGTTGTTGAACGGTGAATTCTCCACATACATAAGAAAAACTCTTAGGATTGTTTCGACTATGACGTACAAATGAACCCCAAACATGTTAAATCTTGTTCAGATATGCCCGTTAATAATTGATAGTTTCTTTTAACTTACTCATAAAAAAATATCTTTCGACATACAGTACATTTAATACATAGCACATGATAGCCAATTTTTGAAAATATTTTCAGAATTATAATGAAAAAGTTCATAACGTACACGTATCAAAGTGTAAGAAAAAGAACCCTGTTGACCAGTCTAATTTGTAAAACCTGTTCAATTCAGACAGATAAATAAATTGTGGTTGTTTGTACTCATAATAATAATTTTTTGAAATATTTTGGAATTGGCAGATTTTAAAAAAGGAAAATAATTCTAAAACCATTAATTTATAGGAGAACTGATGAAAGAATTATTTCGATTTTACGAGTAGAATACACAAGGAGAGCCAAGACAATTAATCATAATGAACGAAGATTGAGTGGCAATTCGAAGAATTTACTTCAAAACTCATTATTCCAGATACGAGACCAAGCACATAACATATTTTTGCGGATTCTCTGCCCGTTTGAAACTGCGACAGATATAATATCAATCCCACGCAGAAACGCGCCTTATACCATTATAACAAAGAGAAAAAAAAAAAACTATTCGATTCCGCCATCTTTAACCCGAACCTTTTTTGTGCTGGCGTAGACCCTAGCTTTTTGGTTATAACAATTTGTTATTTCGAGCTGTCGAGCTGACTGGATAGTTGTTATCGCCGGCTGGAGACTACGTTCTGCCATGGAGACGCGAGCTGGGCTTTGCCGCCACCGCTAGCTCTGTTTGGCGACGTCCGAGATACCGACGGTGGCGGCAGTCTGATGTAGAAGGCGGTAAAAAGATCTAGCTAACTTCCAGTAGCGTACAATGATAAGATATGTATATAAATAGGGCAAGACATATTGTTATATTCTAAGAAAATAATTTTAGCAAATTTATACTTATATGTACAAGGAAATATTCTAATAACTAAACTACGGATATTGCTTGGCATACCAGTGTTTGAACAGCGGTCCAGTCACGAGAAATGGTGTTAGTTACTGGAACTCGTAATACACAGTAAATGCTCAAAAATGAGGCGACCTGAAATGTTATCGGAATCGGCAAGAAATGGTGCACGAAGATTGAAATGGATTCATGGGTTGGCAAGGGCAACTTCTTTTATATCAACTGTCAAAATTTCAGACGTCTACTGTCAATAATTGTTGTTTAAGAGTGTGTTTTGTGTAGCAAGTCAGGCGATGGATAAAATCGAATTTTGTGCAGTGATAAAACACTTCTGGATGGCTGAGAAAACAGCCACGGAAATTCGAAATATTTTGCTAGAGGTTCATGGCGGCTCTACTCCATCATTTTCGACCATCAGCTTCTGGGTGAGCAAGTTCAAACGTGGCCGCCTAAAAACCGCTGCTGATGAAATGGCCTGCAAGATTCATGATGTCGTGTTAGCTGATCGCCGATTGAAGCTGAAAGAGATAGCAGAGACAAAAGGCATCCCAGAGAAACGCGTTGACTTTCGGTGCGATGGGTACCGGTTTTGCTCACACCGGGGAAAAAACGAAATCGGGTGACCGTTTCGGAAGAGTGTCTGGTCAGGATTTAATACAATCCAAGAGATTTCTTCATACGTTTCATAACCATGGATGAGACTTGGATCCATCACTACATACCAGTGACCAAGGAACAGTCGCAGCAGTGGATTTATTCGGGCGAATTAGCTCCGACGAAAGCAAAGACTGTTCTATCGGCCGGAAAGGTCAAGGGGGATTTCGAAGGTGTTATCCTCATCAACTATCTGCAGAAGGGAAGGACGATCACGAGGCAATACTAGTAGGTAAACTAAGTCATCATCAGACCAGTCAATCGACGTGGACACGCTGTATAAGCTGTAGTTTTGACAGCTAAAACCTGTCAAACTGTCATAATTATGACAATTTGCTGGTTTTACACAGGTTTTAGCTGTCAAAACTACAGCTTATACAGCGTGTCCACGTCGATTGACTGGTCTGATGGTGACTTAGTTTACCTACTAATACTACAGCGATTTATTGACCCAATTCGATACAGTGTTGAAGGAGAAACGACTTCGTTTGCAGCGGAAAAAAGTGCTTTTGCCCCAGGACAATGCACCGGCTCATTCATCCCATTTGGTCGTACCCAAATTGAATGAGTTGTGCTAAGAATTGGTCCCTCATCCTCCATATTCAGCGGACTTAACCCCCAGCGATTTTTTCCTGTTCCCAAACCTGAAAACATCGATGGTAGGAAAGAGATTTGCTTCAAATGAGGAGGTCATTGCGGCTACTGATGATTATTTTGCAGACCTCGAAATATCCTACCTTTCCGATGGCTTAAACCACACCAACACCGTATTTTTCTTGTCGATTCCGGAAACATTTCAGGTAGCCTTCGTACATAACTGATCACAAAAATGTCGATCGATTTTGGTGATTTGAAACTCAGATCTATTCTTCAAGATTTTTCTAAACCGGTTGTGAATTGCCACATTCATGACTTTTTGAATGCTAATAATAACCACCCAGATAGTACGCACACGACATAATGACATGGTTAAATGGTCATCAGTTACGTTGTATTGCTCGAAAAGACGATGTCGAAGTGACGGTAGACGTCATTGCTAGGCATATTAATTGAAATGTTCTCGATTTATCTCATACCGATTAAACAATTTATTAACAATATAGACACTGTCTATCACATCATTTTCCAGTGCATACGCTGGGAGAGCCAACGCAGCAAAGTCCAGGACCAAATCGGGAGGGAGTCCTGAAAATTTAATCGAAGTGATGACAACTTCCAATGACATGTGAAGCGTAGTACACAATATGATCAGAGGCATTATGACATTAAAAGAAGCAGAGGAAATACAGAGACAAAAAAGATAACAAAATCAAAATCAATGATCAACAGCTGTATATAACAAATCCCCAACCCCTAAGAAGAAAAGACAGCCCAATACTCTGAAGTGATGTTATGAACGACGGTTCCAGAGCATACTTCGGGCGGTTCAGAAAGGCCACTTTGGAGGTTAACTATTGTGCCTCCTAACGTCCTAAAAAAAAAAAAAACTATTGTTACATAGAGTAAGGACGCCCCAATCTTGCTTTTTCGAATCAAATTCCGATAAAATGCTGTATGAAGCCATACTGTATCATGATTCCGGTCGGCAGTGAAATGTGGCGATTTATCTATAGCCAACTAAACGATTTCATGTCCCTTTAACACTTTATTAACCGTGGAATTTGTTGAACTGTTGCACGCCCTTTGAGACGATCGTTGAGTAAGTCAATTGAGTGTTTCTCTATGAAGAGAAAGATAGAGAGAGAAGTACATTTTTCCCTTTTCGTGGAAGGTACAATTTTCTTCAAAAAGCGGGCCCACTGATTCGACGCCTGTCACAAATTCACAAGGCAGTTCTCTTTTGTTCTTTTTAATGGTGCTGGCTACAGTCAAATTTTTCTGGAACGCGCTTTTACATAACGGAAAACTGGCAAACCAGTTGAAGAAGCTCAATTACTGCTTTTGTGGTATTATCAACAGAAAAAAGCCCAGGGGGTTGCTTTCCAAACCCCCATGTTCAATGTATAAAAGCTCATAGCATCCACTAAAGCAAGACTTTGTTTACAGTTCGAAACAAGCAATTCCAACAGATCTCGTATTGCTATCAGTTTATTTGTTTTTTTTGCCTCCCAGATCGAGTGTCCTCTTTGTCAAACCTTAAATGTATTAACAAAAATCGAAATCGTTTCAGTAACATCGCTAGTCTGAACATTTTAATTGATGTGACATTAGTTTTTCTCAAATCTTTAACATTCATATGAACATTGTCCTTTTCTAACGTCACTTTTGCTCGCTTTTTCAGTTGTTCAGCTATGTAGAAGTAGGTGTCGCCTAAATCGGATATTTCCCAGAAACCAGGAAGCTTTTATTAACATTCTGAGTATTTTGTTTTGTAGAATTTATAAAGGATCAATGTTGGCCCTGAAGGTAATAATCTTTGCAAAGCCTTGATATGTCAGAATTACTTTTAAAGTTGTCATATGTAACAAGATTTTATTTCTGATGTTTAGTACATTTTTGGAGCTCAATTATTGCAGAAAGTTTATTTTGGCACTAAAGAATGGTTTTCCAAAAATGTTTTACGATCGATAAGGCAAATTTTTGTTCAGAACTAATCCTAAATACTTTGGGATTATTTGTTCAATCGCAATGCTTTGGTCCAAAGCAGGACGATAGGAGCCGGGTTTTAATTCTCTGGAGAGACAGTGACTTTTTTTCAGAGAGTTGTAATCCGGATCGGCTTACCATTCGCTGCTGGGAACAAAGTGATTAACAGGCGATATAATGCTGTCACAAAGCCATTTGAACACAATTTACACACACAAAACTACAAACACCGCGAGAGTTGCATTGATAGCCAGACAAGTAATACAGCTTGCGGAGTCATTGTAACTAAGCACCCACCACACATTAAAAAAAACCTCAATAAGAAAGATCTTAGCACAATGGCTGCCCTATTTAATGCTCTCGACCTTCATGGACATCGATAAATGCCGAATCAGTTCCGAGCATAATGAAGCGGTAGTACACATTATGTGCAACTGCATCGCCGTGGCCTTGAAGAGGCACTTAGAACCCATTGACGACGAGCCTAAACTTCCTCACCTAATTCCTCCTAATCAACTAATCTAATCTAATCCGTCTATAATTATGTACAGGTCTCATTTTATCGATTTTCCCGAACACAATAACACTAATACTGAGTCGTTAAAGTCAAATCAAAAAAAAAGTCAAGTTCTTTTATCAGCAATAATAAGACAATATTGTCCGCACGCCACTGACAACTCCATTTCTCGAATCTTGCGGGTTTGGTATGAGCGTGGCGCCAACTGTAGTTCGCCTGCCGCCGAAATGTATCTTTTCGGGAAGATGTGTGCACGGAAATCTGATGGGATGGAGATGTTTTTTTTTTATGTTTCAGCCCGTTAAACAGGGGGAAGGACGCGAAAGAATGGAAGGAACGCATTTCGAAACTGGCTGGTTGTTGTTTTTGTTACTGTTATAATAGAGGAGAGCAGAGTAGTTCGAAGTAGTAATGGTGGATACAGAATAGAGTATTATATACATTAGGGTTGATTGGGGACGGTGGTGGATGAATATTTTAAGTTATGTAAGTGATGGCATCGCAACGAGGATAGTTGTACTGAATTGATGTTTTGTTTGTCAAGCGCTAACTAGAATTCGGATAATGTAATTCTAGATCTGCTCGGAGATGTTTGATAAGATAAGTTTAAGTAGTTTGTGGTGTAAATTGGAAAGAATAACACGAGGAATTAAAGTGATGGCGTCTATTTCAACACAATTATACTAACAAAAACAATGGAAATTATAATAAAGTTAAATTATCAGTAACATTGAGGAATTGCCACAATATTTACAAAGATAGCTTGAATGAAATGTTTTTGTTAACATATTAGTGCTCTTTTTTTCAAGGACCTTTAAGACAGCTGCTCATACTAATTCATTCGAGGCTTCCTGCCGAGTTGCAAAGACCTCGATGACGGCTTCAGATTGCATCAACGCACACCTGCCTGATCATTTGATCAGACTCATATTTCTTAAGAGATATCAGGGTTCGTGATAGAGGCGATAGAGTTAGTGGACGTAGATATCCTCTCAAGGGTTTTCTTTGGCCAACTAGAGGTCATAGTGATCTGAGGAAGGAACGCCCAGATCGTGGTGAACATCGACAGGGGGCGCCGGTAATCATGCGAAATGTCCTGGTTCGTTGGGTTTGAAGACGCTTTAGATGCCACTTCACGACACAGGATCAAGACTGTGCACCGCATGTGAGGATTACTCTCAGAAGGAGGACTTATGTCATCAGTTTGGTTCTCAGGGAAAGCAGACTTTTGGAGCAAAAGAGTTGTGAAACCGTTAGATAATTACATTCACGTGTAGACGGAGGGTGAGTCAGCTGTCGATTGCCAAGCCTAGATAGACTATAGACTACCCAAAGGCTTCATGGCAACCGGTAGTTTCCCACAGTTAAGGTTTCATGGTGGTAGTCTGCGGCGTTTATTAAAGCGGACAGCTACATATTTTCTACCGTTGATTTTAAGTCGCCATTTCTTAGTCCAATGAAGGATCTTATTCAGATCCCTCTGGAGGTAGCGGCAGATGAGTGCCTTAATCCCTGAGAAAGTGATGATCGCCGTATCGTCCGCGTATATGGTTAAGTATACACCCAGAACTCTAGACAGACCCCTGTGGTATCCGCGAAAACGGTCTTAAAAAGCGACACAGAGTCATCGGCCTTAACTGCGAAACTGTGGTTCTGAAAGTGGGACCAAATTGTATTAATAAGCTCCGAGTTGAATCCCACCACGACCATCTTGTAGACTAAGCCTCTATGTCACACCGTGTTAAAGACGATTCAAAAGCGTTTCTGATAGCCTCTGAGATTCTGAAGAGTTGGAAGTGCCTTTGTGAATCCGAATTGTTCATCGTGGAGGATGTTGTGGATGAAGAGTTTTTCTTGGAGGCCACTGAGAATAATATTCTGCTATTTTTGAGAGCTTCGACACGAGAGCAAAAAGGCCTCCTGACAACGCTTAGCAATGGCGACGACTGGCGTGTGCTTCTAAATTTTTGAAAAGTGTTGAAGACATAATATGGCGTTTCAGATTTTAACAAAGATCTCGAGAATGCCAAGGGGAACATATATTTTTCAATTGTCTCAAACAGGAAATTATGTAAGCTTTTGCGATGTTACCAAGGAAACGTGAGTGTGAAGTCATATGATATATGTCATGATTATTTCATTTACCTGTCAAATTTAAATTTTGACAAATCACAATCACAACTGAAGTTGACGTGTCAAGGAGGAAACCATAAATGCGCGGACAGTAAATGGTTGACGCCAAATATTTAAAATTCAGATCGTTGTCCAGTCAGAATTTTTAAAACATTAGTTGGGAAACGTGGACCTAATTTTACCTGCGATCCGCTGTTTTTGACATCTAATCCATTTTGGAAGAAGAAAAATTCCTTCTGGTACAAAAGAACACTTAAAGCGATTAGTTCCGCAAGTGCTGACTCAAAGCTGGTTTGGGACTGCGTAAGAGCCCTAAATGAGGCGGGCACCCTAAGGAAAATTACTTTGGCCTGGGTCCCCAGCCACATGGGAGTGAAGGGAAACGAGGCCGCCGATGAGCTGGCCAGACGAGGCTCGTCAAGGCCTTTCATAGGAGCGGCCCCTTCCTTCGGCACTACCAAATCACAAATTAAGAGGTCCATCTACGAATGGTCACAAAACAAGTCCAATGAATGGTGGGAAAGATCGCCAGGACAAAGACAGGCTAAGGAGTTCCTAAGGGAACACAGTCCTAAGTTTACTGAAGACCTACTACGCCTATTGGGAAGAAGGAAATTTCGAAATAGACCAAACAAGGAGTAGAATCCATTAGTTCAAATACCAAATGTCTCAAAATTACCAACCATTCTTGCCGTTCAACAGCTGTGTCACAATCTGTCCAAATCTGGAGTTCCCGAACAACAATTAATAAAAATAACTGGTCATGCCAATTCTTCCTCGATTCAGCCCTATTTACAGATGGACCAACAACATTACTAACAAATTTTGAATCAGTAACGAGGGATAGAAAACCAGGGATAGGAAGCAAGAGTTTCCACCTAATCAGAGACGATCTTGAGAAAGACAGAGTTTGTAACATCATCAGCAACACCAGGAAATATAACATTGGTTCAAAATAATTTATTGTTCTCTTTTCTTAACAGATAATAAAATATGCTTATTTTGCTGATTTTTTACTATAAAACTTGGTTTAGGAAATAATCTTAACAAATATAGCTCGAGCTTGATAAGTAGTCGACTATTATATCGTTTCAATTTTTTTCGTGTGCTTCCTAATTTGACTTAACCAAAATTGGCATTAATAATTAAAGACTTAAGCCCTCGAGCTTTAAAGCTCTCGTGCTCTAGTCAAATTAGTCGACTATTTATCAAGATCTCGTTATATTATCATTATATTATCTTTGATAACTACTTCTTAACAACCAGTGTCAACAGTGTAGCACCAAAACCAAAACATCGATCTCAAAAAATTCAGATGAGAGTAGGTGATGTCTGACAGTATCGAAACCAATCGAAACCCCGTGAGTAATGAAGTGAAACCGACGGCGTAAGTCGATGGCCTCACAAATTTTATCAATGACTTTTGACGGAGCAGTTAGCAACGTTATAATGGGGTCGAAGGCTAGATGGATGCTAATTTGGTTTCTAATTAATTTGAATCGTTTAATTTTTGCAAAATATTTTGGATATGGTATTCTTGTTTTGGCATTCTTGATGGAAGCTAGAAGGAGAATTATTAAAGACTTTAATAATAAATGGAAGAAGTTTTGCAAGTTAGGGGGAAGTGGCAGAGATAATATCCACATGCTTGACATCTTACCACATTTTCTTTTGATATGTTAAATGCTACAAATTAATACATACTATTGATGATTTAAATTAGCAACCACCACAAGTCAAAAACGATTTTAATTCTTCAGTTGAGATTTTCAACACTGTAATATATCTCGTGTGTTCAGAAGTACTTGCATAGAGTCCTAGACATAGATCGAACTATTTAATCTCTTAGTAAATCTTTAGGTAATAAATATTCTCATCTTAGAAGGATTTTGTACTTGAAAACACGTCGTAAACTTAACGGCTCTTACCTTAAGTCCATCTTAAATTTTATGCTTTCAACGAATTGTTTGCCGCGGAAATCAATTACACCGATAAGGTACTCTAGCTGTCGAAAACTTCGTGACAAATGTTGTGCATTTGTTTTCCGTTTTTTTCCCTTTACTAACGATCTATTTTCGAAAAATTGGATCTATGTACATACCTCTTTAATATATGTACTATTAACTTAATTCATTCTTGTCTTATTAATCGTGAACTAATCATTCACGAGGGCGCATTTTTATGTTATCTAATCTAAAAATTTTTAATCAGAAGAAGTCTGACATAGCTGGGTAGGGGCTATAAGGTGCATGCCTTAACTCTATAAACCCAGTCATTGATTATCCGCTGAACTTTGTTTGCCTTATGACCCCGGCAATCTTCTTGGCATATTTTCAATAAGCAAGACTCCTTCAAGACCCCAGAAAACAGTTGCCATCAGTTTTTTTCCAGAAAATTGTGTCTTGGCCTTTTTTGGTGGTGAAGAGCCCTTACGAACCCACTGCATGGATTCTTGTTTAGTAGGAGGGTTCCAATGATGTACCCAAGTCTCATTCCCGGTGATAATTCGAGATAAAAATGTTTTGTCCCTCAACAACTCGGCCAAATTTTCTTGGGAAACTTTTTTCTGTACAGTTTTTGTTCAGATGTAAGCAAACTGGGTATCCACCGTGCAGACACCTTCTTCATACCCACTTGCTTCGGATATACAGACTTCATTCTGTACCAAATTTTCGACGTTTCGCACAATGTCTTCAGTTCGAGCTTCAACAGGTCGTCCGGGCTTTGGGTCATCATTGATTGACTCTTGGCCCCATCGAAAGAGTTTAGACCAATATTTTACTTAAAAATAAGATGGTGCATCTTCCCCATACATAGCCATAACCATTCTTTCATGAATTTTGGACCATTGCCTTTTTTATTACGCTGCGATGTTCAACTTTAGTTTTATTCATTTTATTGAGAAGTAGACCGTCTCAAATCTCTGTAAACAACACAAAACTAAACACAACTTAGCACATGTACTTCTAACAGTGGCAGCAATTTTTCACTAATTTGTTTGACATCGTCACTCTTTGGTTCATAGTTAGGTAGATAACATAAAAATACGCCCTCGTATGTTACTACAATTTCTAATAAAAGCAAATAATTCCGAATTTACTGCATTCATCTAAAATATAATTTTATTTACGATTAGTCGTTTTTAAATATTACAAATAATAATATATATTTTAATTTCATTCAAATTTTAATACAAATGCAATTATGTACAACTAGCGCCATCTAATATTAAGGTATTACATCAGCGACGCTGATAAAGTAGATGCCGCAGAATGCGGCGCAAGCTTAATCTATCCTCCAGTCCATAGATGGCAGGGCAACGATTTTTAAATTGTTCTTCCGAATCCTACAAAAAAGTAAAAATTGCTTATTGGATTTTTGTTTTTTACCTAATTAAATGCAAGATATTTTATTAGACATCATTATTTATTTTTAATAATAGACATTTTTAATAATTGAGTAAATATATTCTCTCCCTCCATAGAGAAAGTATAACGGTATTGAAATGGTTTGTGTTTGAAGCAGGTTTACCTTGATAGAGTAAAAGTTCTGCAACTAATCAGAAGTTAACCATGTAAATAAAGTCTTGTGTCTTAAAAGTGTTTTCTTTTGTAAATAGTGTACAGAAATATTTTGTAAAAATGTTTATAAAGTAGAGTAATCTTTTTGTAGTACTTATATCAGTTTAAAAATTGGGTAAGTTGTTCAAGAATTATATACTATTCAACATACGAAACGGAAGTTCCAGAATGTATAATGAAATCGCGAGAGTACCTGGCAAAAATATTAATTCGGGACTTACTTAATAGTAACACGAAAATTTTAATACTTGCTCATACGAACAGGATATCATTTTTTTGTTATTGTCATTTTTTGACGGAGTGGGAAGTTTCTATGAAATGTCAAAGGTATGAGGTATTACCAAAAAACATTGCACATATATTGCCGCTTTTATTATGTTAATTTTTTTTTACTTTTATTGTTTAGTGCTCATATTTATCAAATTTATTTTTTTTGAATAACTTACATAAGTATGTTAGAAAAACTCAAAATTTATAGATGAATATGATTTCAAATGGATGAAGGTCCCCTGCATTTGAGGAAATCCGCACACGTTTTGCAACTTATTTATTATTATCGGCTACAGAGACGCAGCAATGTTGCAGCAATCTAGATTTAATAGCAAAAGATATTCTAAATTAGATAATTACCTACGATGACCTTTAGGTTGCTCTTTCCAAAAACAACCAAAAGAAAGTCCTTTGTGCTAGAAACCAAAGCGTAATCCAGACATGTATGTATGTAAGTGTATCTAGAAAAAGTCTAGGAAGATGGAGACATCTGAAATTAGTTTATTATGTGTCCAGATTCCTCAAAATTATTATCTTTAGAATTTTAAATTGCCATTCTTATTGCTTCTCTGTATTCTTGTCGTGACATATCTGCTATATTACTTCTAATAAATTTCTAACAGGATCATATTTGGACTACTAAATGTAACTGAAAACTGATTCATATCCAAAATTACAGACCCATCTCTTTAATACCGAACGTTACCGAACTAAACTGAATATTGCATGCTGAATCGTCTAAACATTTTTTTGGATAAGCATCAGATACTTAACCAAAATCACCATGGGTTTATAAGAGGAAAATCGACAGGAACAGCCTTACTCTCTTTTTACAACATTCTGTTGCAAAATATTAACAACATATTCACAACGATAGTCAGCCGCCTAACCACTGCGGCCATCGTCCCGTTAATGATATTATGTATTATTATGTGTGTGGATTGTGATTATGCCCTTCCTAAACAATATACAGTGTGTCCGTAAAGTATGGAATAAATTCATTTTTTCCGAAACGAACAATTTTAACGAAATTTCCCGAAACAGGTCGATTTTTGATTTTAATTTGCTTTAATTTAGCGTTATAATTAAATATACAGAGTGAACCATATGTGAGAAATGACGTCATCGACATTTTTTTAATGGAACACCCTGTATATTGTTCGAGTTTTAGAATATACGGACCACCCTGAATCCAAAATGGTATCATACATGTCGTTTAGTTTTATCATAGCGCTATTGAAATCAGAGAAACATCTATTTACAGTTTCAATAGACTGTTTCTTTGTTGTCACATTTTTTGACATTCCTTTTGCACTTAACCGTTTAATGTTGTGTGCATTTATTTATAAAACAAGTAGGCGATTAGTTTTTGTGAAATGTCACTATTTTTACTAATGTCAAATAAAGTATGGAATAAATTCGATATTTTCTAAAGCAAAAAGGTAGATACTTGGGGTCTAGCGGACAGAATTTGAAAGATACGAGCTAACAACTATTTCTTATCAATTGCAAAAAAGTAGGCGACTAATCTAATTTATTTATCAATTTTATTGATAGCTAATGATAACAGATAAATGACTTTATGTTAAATGTTCGATCTGTAGCCCTTGCTGTATTTGACAGTAACTTAAACAATAAATAAATTCTTGTTGAATCTCGTTTATGGTTTCCTGAGAAATATTATTTTTTTTCTATTCGAATTCGCTCTTGTAATTCTTCAATACGTGCTGGTTTCGTTTTATAAACAACATTCTTCAGATGGCCTCACATAAAAAACTCCAAAGGATTAAGTTCTGGCGACCTTGCTGGCCATTTAATCTGTCCACGTCTACCAATTCACCTGTTCAGAAAAATTTCGTCTAGGTACCTTCGAACATCTACAGCATAATGCGGAGGCGCACCATTCTGTTCAAACCATAGAGTTTCATCAAAACTTTCAGGATTAATTCTACTGGGGAATAAATTAATTAAAGTAAGTACAAGAAAGCCCCTTAAAAACCCAAGATATGTTGGGCCGTCCAAATTACCTTCGAAAAAGTAAAGTCCAATGATTTTATTTCTTACAAAACCAGCCCATACATTTATCGTTTACAGGTATTGATTATGATGGTCACGCATCCATTTGGGATTTTCTTTTGCCCAGTACCTACAATTCTGACGATTGATTTCGCCATTTAATGTGAAAGTGGCTTCATCAGAGAAAATAATGTTTGATACCAAATTCTATTCTTCTATCTGGATCATCATCGTTTAATTCCTGTACAAGTTTTATTTTAAAGCGATGCAATTTTTCCAGTTTTAATAATTTGTGTACCATTGTTTTGCTAACATCAAGATCACGACTAATCTTACCAACAGAAGTGTGGGGATCTTCTTCAACGGCAAGTAGAACATCTAATTTTCTATCAAAATTTATAGAGGGGCGACCTGATTTGCGTGTACTTTCAACCGTACCAGTTTCCCGAAATTTTTTCAACCTTACTTACTGTTGATTGCGTTATAGGTCTTTCTGGATATTTGTCGTTAAACAAATCACGCACTTCCATCTGAGTTCGCGATCTGTCTCCATGCCCAATCATCATCAGTATTTCAATTTTTTGCTGTACACTTAATTTCATTTTCACTTTAAATTAATTCCAAGCAACAATACAACATTCACGAATTACTACAATTCTTGTACTATTTAACTGTTATTTGACTTCAGTAAAAATAGTGACATTTCACAAAAACTAATCGCCTACTTGTTTTATAAATAAATGCACACAACATTAAACGGTTAAGTGCAAAAGGAATGTCAAAAAATGTGACAACAAAGAAACAGTCTATTGAAACTGTAAATAGATGTTTCTCTGATTTCAATAGCGCTATGATAAAACTAAACGACATGTATGATACCTTTTTGGATTCAGGGTGGTCCGTATATTCTAAAACTCGAACAATATACAGGGTGTTCCATTAAAAAAATATATCGATGACGTCATTTCTCACATATGGTTCACTCTGTATATTTAATTATAACGCTAAATTAAAGCAAATTAAAATCAAAAATCGACCTGTTTCGGGAAATTTCATTAAAATTGTTCGTTTCGGAAAAAATGAATTTATTCCATACTTTACGGACACACTGTATGTACATATACATATATATATAGAGCATAGTTTCTATTTATTACAATTTCGTTTTTGTTTTCCTAATCTTTTACATACATATTAACAAGAAAAGGGACCACACCGCAAGAGAGAGCACTAATTAGTTAAATAGTAATAATTTGGCGCAATTTTGGGATCGCACGCCCTCTAGACTTTCGCAATTTACGCTCCAATAATCTCGAACGCCATTATACGTTATTCTAGGTAACTTTATCGATGCAGCAGCACTTCATTAATGTTCAGATCATCCTATATCTAATGTATTATACATATTACGCTTTCCAGAATATCTACCGCATGACCGGCTATCTCAGTTCCACGACAATGCCAGCCGCAACGTACCTTCTACACCTAACCGTAATCCTGGGTTTGGTCGGCGGTGAATATATCCCACCAGGACCGAAATACCGCTGTCCCAAGGAACTTCTGCTCCTACATCCGTGCAAGTGCGACAGCGAATCCGACGTTGGAATCACGGTATTGTGCGAGAATACCAATTTGGCGAGTATGAGCGTGGGATTGAATAATTTGGCCACGTTCAAGTTACCTATCGAACGGTTGACAATTTCGAAATGCCATGTCTGTAAGTATCCTTTTAAAATGCTCTTTTTTTTTGTTAAATTCTTAGAGGTATTTTTTTTTTTTCATGTTAAAAAAATGCTATCTAGCGATGCTTATGAGTGCTTCTTCATTAAGTAATTTCTACCATTTATTAGATAGCTGGAGACTTAAGTTTTCATTCGCTTTCATCGAAATGTTGCTGTCTCTTTTCGGCATGCTTTTCGAGTGCAGTTTTGCAGTTCTGCTTACCATTCAGTGCCTTAGACTTGCCAAGACTTTCATAAACCCCTTCAGACACCATATCTCCATGATCATCTTGCGAAATTGCTGATTTCTTGGAGAAATGTAAAATAATTTGTAGATTGATTAACTAGTCGTCGAAGTTCCAACGAAATCTAGCATATGAGCTAAACATCCTATAAATTCAGTAAATTTGTGCATTCATAATTCTTGCTTGAAGACCAGTATAGGCTCCTAACACCATGGTACAGTTGGAGAAAAAGTATCCTTCCAGTGCGCAAAAGAAGGAGGCTTCTTCCTCAAACCCCACAGAAACTTTGTTTTAGTTTGCATAGAAAGAATGTTTGTGCCACATCCAGTCCATGTAGGTACACTAAGACAAGAAAGTGGCATTTTGGAAACTTTTCTAACCCAAAACTATACGACTGGTATCTACAATCATCTAAATCAATTTTAGGAGATTTCATGATATTAGTGTGGTAGCAGTGGACAACAGAGTCCACAATTATGGAGAAATATTTAGCTACTCTTACATTGGCAGATCTAAGGTCTCTGCACTTCCTTATACGTGTTTTACCGCTACCTGGTTTCTTCAAGAGTGAATCAAATTTGGCCACTAAAAAGTTGCCATTGTCACATGATCCAAGAGCTTCATGGAAACCTCTCAGCGAGTGATAATAATTGGTAACTCAAGATGATCTCTGCAGACTCGCCTTGAATTGAATTATGAGTTATCATCATTAACAATCTGTTTTGTCAAATTTAAAAGATTGAGATGATAACGATAATATTGGTTGATTTCTTCTTGTTCAGCATGGTAGATTGTTTTGGAATTCATTAATCGGTGGTTGCAGGATACTCTTAGACAAGAAGGAATAATTTTTCGGTTTCTCCCAGATTTTCCTTTGTTTTCTTCGTTTCTCCTCTGACTTTGCTTTGTCTTTTCATCCGCCTAAACGTTTTCTATCATCTGCCATTTCTACGAACTAGACCTAGACTAGAAGGTATGAAAATAAAAGAAAGGAAGAAAATAAATTAGTTCCATTAACTCTCAATTCCATTAACTCTCAGCATTAAAATTTCAGCTAGGCTATTTGGATCTTTACTACACAAACTCATATTGAGGACTCTTTATATAGAAGACATGCCTATCGAAACAATAGACGAGTTTACATTCCTGGGCGTGAACGAAACGTTGAATGAACTTTACATTCTGAATACTAGTTTGGTAGAATTTCCAAAGGCCGCATTCAAAGTAAGTATTGTTTTCAATAACAATAGTAGCACTAATCAATTGTTTTACGAAAAAGAAATAAAGAATAAGTTTGTACTTTGTAATTGTTTATTACGTGAACTAAGATTGACTCGGGTAAGTGTGATTTTGGCTAGCGAGGCATAGATTATAGGAGGTACAATTCAGTTCTCACGTTTTACCACACCTTCTCCTACAGTCTTACAAGGCCCTCATGGCTTTGGTCATCACATGCTTCAATTTAGCGTCCAAGATCACCTAGGTATTCTATGCATCTCAGTTGGTACAAGAACCTCAGAGCCTAGAGGGTTTTCTCTTCCAAGTTAATCTCTCCGATACCATGCCTTCGATTTTTCTGTTGATAATACACTTCTGTTAGAATACACTTTTCTAGCAAGGTAAGTAAATAATTCTGTCTTAAAACTCAAATAAGGTAGAATGTTTATGTACTAGTTTGGGGCGGCAAAAAGATTTTGGATTCAACACCTCGAGTGTTGAATCTATGGGTTACTCTTTGATTACTGAAAAACTCAGTGTTCTCTCGTAGGAATACAGCGCATTCATAGATGTATACATTAGCGAGGGTTAGAATATTGTTATCGTAGAACACATTGCTACAAGTCTGCGTCTTTTTCAGTCCAAAGATGTTAGGAAGACACATTTCTTTTTAAACGAAACCTCAACTGACGCACCCCAGAAGATGACGCTATATCGAATGCGCGAATGGAGGAAACCGTAGTAGGCACCCAGAGCAAAATGATGTTGCCACCTTTGTATATGCTGCTTCCAGTTTAATTGGCAGTCCAGTGTTATCCCCAGAAACTTCACTTGATCAACGGTGGTGAATAATTCATTTTATATAATATGGTTTCTGGATCGTGTTGATCTTTTTGACATTAAGCTCCAGATTATGTGTCGGGAACCAAGACCCACACTCCTTTAAGGTTGCTATCACCTCTGTTATTAACGATCCGTCAGTTTTCACTATCACAGAACAATCATCCGCGAACAGGACCGTCTTGTACGTTGTGGCTGTCGGGAGGTCATTTATGTAGACCAGGAACAACAATGGCTCTAGGATAGAACCCTGTGGCACCCCACGTTGCACTCTAACCCACACCCTCTGTCGGCGATTGTTCAGAAAGGATTCCACGAGACGAAGAGCTGTACCCCGGATACTAATTGCGAACAGTTTAGCATATATATTCTCGTAGCAGACGCTGTCGAAAGCACGAGACAAATCCATGAATATTGCCATGGTGTTCTCATCATTATTGACTCCCACCATTATGTCGTGCACCAACTGGTATATTGCTCTACTAATCGATCTTCCCTGTATGTATGCGTTTTGTGTTTTGGCAAAAAGAGCGTGTTTGTTCATAAATGCATACATTCTTTGATAGATAATTTTTGAAATGTTGGATAACAACTAGATACATAGGTCTTTAATTGTTTAAATTAGATTTTTCTCCTCTTTTGCGGATCAATTTTATTGTGGACTTTTTCGTCAGGAAAGACTCCATTCTCAAATCTTAGATTGATTATGTGTGACCATGATGATGATGTTATCAGTATGGATCCATTTCTTTACCATTGTTTCAATTCCACTTTTTTTCAATAACTTTTCCAACGACAAAAAGGACGCCATGTTGAAGGCGCTTTCTATGTGCAGGGAGGTGGCTAATACAGTTTCTTTATTGCCAACAGAAATTTCTGCTCATCGAAGGCGTGGTTCGCAGGATTTCTCAGATTGCTAGGCATATTGGGTCTCTTGCCAAAACGGGCTCCCTGAAGTGCTTGTTCATTAGTTCCTCTAAGATTTAGAGAAGAAATGAAGTAAACTGATGAAGGACTGATGGGCCCGTACGACTTTGCTTTCGTATAAGATGGTTTGCCCTGTTCGACTAGCCTAGCGTCTGTCCAGTTGCTTGACATGTAGTCCATAGCTAAGGTCGTCTTTAGTAGAGTAGGTAGATAAAAATGGAGACGGCGGTTCCAGGCCCTGTTGTTCAAGCGTTTAAAGGATTCGATGGTCCATCGAATTTTAAAGACCTGAATTATTTTCCGTGTCAGGTTCCAGTTTTTTTGCCACTCTCACAAGTCAAGTTTTTGAGCGAAGCTCAGTCCCACACATTCTCCCCTAATCTGGGTTTGAATAATTTGAGAATCTGCTCTCCTATTCCGACCTTATCGCCGTTTGGTTAATTCCCTGCACTGCAGGATCCTTCTTTTGCAAGGATTTTTAGAATGTGTGAGCATTCAGGAGCTCCATCTAGTTACCGACAGAACTTTTTTGCAAGTCTCGAATCGCTTTTTTTTTAAGACGCAGTTGTATTTCGTTAGAGAGGTAAGAAGAAGAGGCAGTCTGCACGTCTTCGGCTAGGAGCTCTCAATATAAGCGGCAGTTCTGGTCACGCTGGGACATTGTTCTAGTTTCCCTGTTAATCACTCTTAATTCCTAGGGTTAATTTTGATGCTTTTCAATTATAATTTGTGACTTTTTACCAATAAAGATAGAGTTTAAAACAATCGAAGTATACTACCATTAAAACTGAAACTGTTTGCAAAATATCCATTAATCGAAAAATGCAACACTTCCTCGAGTCCTTACTTCACCCAGTTTGTAATAAATCATATTTTCTTCATACGTCTTTCAGATTTTAGGAAACGTATCCATACTAATAGTAGACGGTCATAACATTCCAAATTTACCTCCAGATGCATTCGCAGAAAGCGATCTAGGTGAAAAATTATATCACTTCAAACTATCCAACGGCAACCTGTCAGTAATTGAAGTGGGCGCGGTGCAACCATTACGGAAGCTGAAAATCCTGGATCTGCACGGTAACCGTCTGAAGGAATTGAAGAGGAACCAGTTCAGGAATCTCAGGGAACTGGAAAATCTCGACCTCAGCCACAATGAGCTCGTTAAAGTCGATTCGGGCCACATCGGCGATTTAATAAAATTGTCCAGATGCAATTTGTCGCACAATAGCATCGCGGAGATATCTAGGTAAGTCCGGAAGGGGATGAAAAGTTCCTTCCTTTTTTCGCCATGCCCTCTTTCCTACTAGGTCGTCGTTTCCTTTTTACACGATAAATTATTCAGATCGGATTTTGTATCGCGGAAATAAGGGAAAGGAAAAAAGGCGTAAAAAGGAAGTGTAAGAGATGAACGGGTGAGGTCCTTTCTCCTCTCTCTTGGAGATATAAAAGCCGGAATGGAATTGAATTGCATAAATCTCGACGGACAATACTTTTATTACTCGCGTAATATTCGTACTTAATTTGAAAAGATAATTCGGATCTTTTGTTGGATTCTGAAAAAAGGGAATCGATTTTAACATTTTGGAAAATTAAATTGATGACGAGTAGGTGATATCTTGTCTGCGATTAACGATAGAAGTATTAAAGAAATTAGGTATTTCAGTTTCTTCATTTCATGAAATCGTTGTTGAAATACTAATACCTCGTAAACCCGAATTTTATATTTTTCAGGAGAGGAAGAAATGTTATTTTTGTTGAGATTTTTTGTTCGAATTGATTTTATCTTTCAAGAGACCTCTTTTAATTATAACTACTTGCCCATAATAATGTTTTCAATCTGAAATCATTTATTTTTTACTTTTTAATAAGGGTTACAAGGTATTGGATAAAAATTTTTGTTTTTAATGTTGATAAAGGTGACTTGTTTTCGGTGTCACATGTTTCCTTGTATAAATTGAAGAGTTGATTCAAACTTTGGACTGTTACTTCTAAATACAATCTTGAAGAACTCGCACGAGCATAATGAGACGGCATTTTAGGTAATTTGTCAAAAAACTGAACAAGATATTCTTTGTCTGCATTTTTACCTGCTCTTGTTGAGGGTTTTTTCTTTCTGTTGTTAGCTTCTGTTGAAGTTGTCTTGCCACATTCTGCATTTTTAAACATAACGTATTAAAAAATATTTTTTTACTAACTTGCAGCTCCTCATTGTTTAATGTGAAAAAATATTGAAATGTATTTTGTCTCCTACTGTTCTCGTTTTTAGTGTATGTCCTTTTCGTTTGACACACTTTTACGTGGTTTATTACAAACATTTTTCGTTGATCCCAATTCATTTTATTCCAAAAGTCTTCAAATATTTTCTCCAAACATTGTTTGTTTTTTACTCTAACGCATTCCTTTGATCTACATCTTGGGCCTAATGTTCGTGTTTCTCGAGGTATATTGTAACTAACTTTACCATTCTTTCTAGTATAGCCCATTCGTAGGCGTTTTGTTTTATTTTTACCCCAATTTTCCGTCTGACGTTTAATACATCGCTTTCGCCCTTCTAAAAGATTACTATGATCTACGTCCAATAATTCATTTTGCGGTTTTTAAATTTGGCCATCAGCGCCACCAATCTCCTTAGTTGGTGCAGCATAATCGAAATCTGCAGGTATTTTAGTGCGATGAATCATATTTTCTAAATCTGTGTCCACAGTAAGATAATCTTCATTTACTTCAAGTTCGGTTGCAAACAGTGCAATAACCATTGTTTGCAAGGCCTTCTTGCGATTGATATATAGCGATTTTTCGGACTTTAGAAAGGAACTAGACTTTTCTGGAAAACTGTTAGAGATAAGTATAGACAACCTTATATCAGTCGAAAGGCCACTCAATTTTGCATGCACCCATTATAATTAATGTGGGTTATTCCAATTGAAAAAAAAAGTTTTTCAACTTTTAAGATTGTTAAATGTAGGCCTCAGTATTTCCGCCTACGAACAACCTACACATTTTGATCAATAATGAAAAGATAGAGTAATTCATGCCAAAATGAACCTTCAAAACCGCAGGTTTCTAATTTTTACGGTTTAGATGCCATTTAGCCTCATTGAGAGAGCTGAAATCGTGATTTTTTTCGAAAACATCTGAATATCTCGAAAACGGTCAGTTTTAAACACCATATGTAGTTAATAAATTCAAGCTAAAATTAACAGGGGAATCCAAAAGTATGATAATATATAGGGTGTTCCATTTAAAATAACAAAGTTGTGCAGGGCCCCCGGGAAATGGAACACCCTGTGAAGCTAAAAATATTTTCTTTACTTGGACCACATGATTTTAGACAACTTTTATTTAAAACATTTTTTTGTTAAATTTGCAGCTACAGAGTTACAGAAGAATCCCGCTTAGTTGGAACACCCTGTATAGGGGTTACCTTCAGTAAAAGACATACGCTTATCAAAAATCGATAGTTTCGTTGTTCAGCTAGTCGCTGAAGGCTTAACTAATACCTACTTAATGCAGGTAACTATCCTAGTTCTGATACTCTAAAGAAGTAGTTTACCCGTTTCGTTTAGCTTTTTTACGAGTGACACAATACGTTTTCCATGTGAACCAAACGACATCATCAATATATTATTGGAATAACAGGAAACACAAGATTTTTCTCGACGTTATAGTACGTATACCAGAATTTCTGTTTTAATTCAACTAAAATGGCGGTTAAATAACCGCCATGTGGGATATGATATACATATTAAAAATTGTATTGTGTGAGGGTGAGATATTGGTTGCGAACAATAGTATATTAAATGAAATTCCATGGTGGACTCTGCGTGAGTGATAGTTAATTTTTTTTTTTTTTAAGAAATTTGTGAGAAAGGACCATAATATCTTTTTTTATTTATTTAATAGTATATTATGCAACGAGCATTTAATAATAGCTATTAGAATACCTCAGTCGTGTCAAGTTACCTTAGTAAGAAAAACAAATAGCCATGGTTATCTGTAAATTGAAATGATTACGAGTTTGACAGCTGCCAAAAATTAGTTGTGATAGTTTCTGTGTCTTATATTTACTTTGTAATCGATTAATATATGTATTTTTTGACCTTTATGTACTTATCTTTTAATTCCTGATTTATTTCCACTTAGAGGTCTAAGTGGAAATAAATCAGGAATTAAAAGATTTGTAATCGATCTTTTTTTTTGAAAAAATATGCGAAAATGCTGTAATTGCGTCGCGACAATATGCAATGCAATTTCCACAAAGAATACATTTTTCTCAAGAAGTGTTTTCAAGATTGACTACTCGTTTACGAGAGACTGGCAGCGTGCAGCCCATTGGAGCACCAATAACAATGCGTACAACACGCAACAAGGCAAATATTATTAACGTTTTGGCATACGTGAAATACTATCCATCCTTAAGCACAAGAAAAATTGCCAACGACCTGGGAGTCCCAAAAAATAATTGTCCAAGAGATTCTTCAAAACAATAAAATGCATCCCTACCACATTGTTCTACATCAGGCATTAAGATATACTAATTATGATAGTAGACTGAACCATTGTCACTGGATGTTAAATATAATTCGGGAATCGTTCCATTTAACCTTATTTAAAAAATTAAAAAATGGATGGACGTTGCAGATAACGCCCTCTAGTTAATTTGGTTTAAATAGAAAAGTTTAATAAAAAGGTTGTTTTAAAAGTCCACAAGATTAGTGTTTCAACAACGAAATATTGCTTTAATAGTTGCGATAATGTTTCAAGTTCCTTGGAGTTCCCCTAAGTTCACCTGAGTCCACCTCTGAACATCGGGATCGATTTCTCGATTTCATCGAAGGTAACCTGAATTGCCCGGAATTTACCGTAGTTCTCCAAACCTCACTTAAGATCCTCTGAGATTAGCTGAGTCCACAGGAGTTCGCTAGGGCTTACATGCATTCCCTTGTGTTTCTCTTTCATGCACCTAAGTCGATATGAGTCTACCATGGTTCTCCTGACTTCAGGTAAGTTCCCCCGACTTCACTTGAGTCTCCCAGAGTTCTTCTAAGTTCCCCTGCAATCCTCTATTGCTTCCAGGTTTCACCTGAATCCACTAGGGAATCCACCAGAGTCTTTCTAGGTTCCTTCGCAATTCCCTGATTTCTTCTGAGCTGACTGAAGTTCCTTAGAGATTCCCTGCATTCCTCTGAGTTCCTTTGAGCTGCCTGGAGTTCCCTGAATTCATCAGTGTACGCCCTAGTCTACCAGAGTTCCACTACATTCTCTTGTTTTGTTTAGAGTTCCCCTAATTTCACTTGAATTGATTAGACTGCTTTCTCAAAGCGTCCTTTAATGTGGGGATTTATTAATTTGTTATCTTACTAGGACGTTCCTCTTACAATTTAACGTTCAGTAATTACCACCGTGTCCGCGATAGCATGAAATTGAAATAAATAAGTTTGCTCAGCGGTAGCACAACTTTTCTAATACATCAGTTAGAAATCCGTCCACGTCTGAGTTATAAAAGTAATCCATGAACGTTATCAAATACCGCGCGAAGCATTAAAACTTCTCCGGAATTCTCATTATCACGCCCATCTAATTGTCAACTCCTCTGAAAAATCGACGTTCCGGGCACATTGCGGAATTTGTCCGCTTTTTCAGTAGCGCATTCGCCGGCCGACACAAATAACGTCCTTATGCCTTATTTACTTGACTTATCCCTGTCCCCGTATTTTACAGAGGTGCTTTCGCCAGGAACGCCGTCTTGAAAGTTCTGAATATGTCGTACAACAAGATAAAGAAGTTGGATTCGAACACTTTCAGGGGAATGCGATTCTTACGGTGGCTGTTCCTCTCGGACAATCTGATCGGGGACGTCGGTAGGGGCACCTTCGCTTCGATAACGAGAATCGGAATCATCGATTTGGCGCGAAATTTCATCAAGAAAATCGATTACCAGATGTTTTATCAGTTGACAGTGATCGAGGTAAGTGGGAGATTTTGAAAAACATTTTATTCTTACGTCAATCTAAATTAAACGTAACCGGTATATTGCTGGAGTTTGATTTCCTAGATAAATATTTAGTTTCCATTAAATTTGCTGAATTAGTTCCGACGCACGTCGGACGTAAAGCCACTAAATGCACTTACATGGTCTTCGTAAACAAAGTTAATCACGCGGTAAGATGAGTTCGCTCTGAGTGGGTCATCCTGATTGCGTGGAATATGTTAGCTGGTGGACGTACTTGGGCATGTGCTGCCACGTGTAGGGTTCTAATTGGCGTCCTCATACCTTGTTTAGGTTTGCTATGCATAATTCAACGAAATACAACGTACACTAACATGCAAAAATAATGTTCTTATGGCGCTTTGTGTTGAGAAAGATGGAATCTATTTTATCGTGCTAGGAAAAGTCTTGATGTGAGAACTTTAATCGATGTTTATTAGTGTTCGGTCAAAGATAACTGTTAGATTATACAGTATTATTTGGACATTTTGCAATTTGGGATATCCTATTAACATGAGTACTAACTTCGAATGAACTAGTAAGTTCATTCGAAGGTTTTAGCATAGGTTTTTGTTTATTTTATGTATGTTTTGAAAGTGGGGTTAGGTTATTTGAAAAAATGGTTTCGTTCTATTTATGCAGAAGTTTCGGACCTTTATCAGACTAATGAAGATTCTGATTCCGACGCGCAGGAACAAGTAGAAGACAACAACACAATTATAAGAAAAAAAAATTAAGGTTACTTTTTAACGGGTCGATGGCCGCAGTGGTTAGGCGGCTGACTATTGATGTGAGAGGACGATAGGTGCCGGGGTTCAATTCTCTGGAGGGACGGTGACATTTTTTCAGAGAGTTTAATCCCGGATCGACTTGCCATTCGCTGTTGGGAGCAAAGTGATTAACAGCGCGGCATCATAAAAGGCTGTTTGATGCTGTCACAAAGCCATTTAAAAACACAACTTACACACACCAAACTACACCGCAAGGGTTGCAAAGATAGCCAGACAAGTAATACAGCTTACGGAGTCACTGCAACTAACTCACCACACATTAAAAAAAATACTCAAAACGATTATGGGCATATAACTCCAGCTAAAACAAGGAATAAACGGAAACGATGTCCAATGGAGTGGAGAGACAGTACCGCTAAAAGATTACGGACAGAAGGAAAACAGTATGTTAGAAGGAAAAATAAAGAAAGAAAGGCAAGAGTCCAGAGTCTGCCATTAACGGTGTCAAAAATTATTGCATATAGTGATTCTTGTGGTGGTAAAAATAAAAATAAAAATATTTGTAAGCTCTTTCAAGCTACCAATATAGTTGAAATTCACCATAAATTTCTAGAACCTGGCCACACGTATATAGAGTGTGATCGCAGCTTTGGTCGAATCGAGAAGAAAAAACGTCAAAAGCAAAAGTTTTTGTCCCATCAGATTGGCAAAATTTATTGTATAAGTACAATATGACTACAAATGATTTTTACTCTTTTTTACCACTTCACCAAATAAGAAAAAACCCTAAAAAAGTACTGATGGTGATATAAAGTATATACAAAGTGAAGACAAATTTGCTGGCTTCGCTATCAGAAAAACGAAAGACTATTCTAATTAAAGTAGAAAACTACTTTAATCAATGATATGGAATATTCTGCGTGCACAATGGCAACCTCTAAAGTTGGACGTCCGTCCTTCCGATAGTCCATGTTCAACCCTTTACATCTAAGTTCAATAAAAATCAAAGATGCTAAATACACAAACCTGCTTACTTTGCTTTATTATATTCCACCACTCCATCATACATTTTATAAAACGTTAAAACATAATGGTAAAATGGCTAAAGGAACCAAGCAACAAACTGAAAAAGTGCCTCTTTATGGAAAAGAACTCCAATCAGAAGTTACTCCTAGCTCAACACATCAAGCTGATGCAAATCAAATAGAAAATACAGCCGATCCAGATATTGTGCCCAGTGGTGACTCAGATTATGAATAATTACTTGAAATTTATTGTTGGCTTAAGTCTTAAGTACCAAAACATGTTTATTAACCACATAATGGTTTAAGTGGGTACATTTTTGAGCAAATAAGGTTTAATACAAAATCTTGAAGTATTCATTTTTTCCTCGTATTTTTATGCATTTAAGCAAAATAGCTATCGTAAAATATGTTTACAAGTCTTATTCTAGAATTTTCATAAACAAAGTATCTTTAAAGTCAAATATCTCAAACCCATAAAAAGTTAACTTAAACCGTTTTACGTCCAGGCCCCTGAATTCATCTCCATACTTCTGAAGAAGTTTAGGATCTTCGCCAGGCAGTTTTAAATGCTCCTGTTCGAGGTGGTGGTATCTATCTTGGCCCATCGCCTTAGAGTCTACCACATTACTCATTTTCTTGAGGTGCTTGAGGCCTTAGAGGGTCGTGGTCAGTGAATAGGGCCGTGGCGGTGGATTTTCTTGTTGAGGTCTAGCAGAAATTTAGCCACAGTTGCTTTAAAAGTAACAAACTTTTTTTGATTGTTTTAGTTTTGGAATCTTAGTTTAACGGGATACTTTCTGATCAGCCTCCTATTGTAGGAGATGATCCTTTATGTGACATTTGGTAAAACTACCGAATGGCTCTGGTCCAATGAATTAACACTCCGCGTTTGTTTTTTGCAAGACCATGGGCAGACTCATTACTCTCTCATAGTCTGTGAGCTGACATTCCTCAGGAACCATTACTATTGTTAATAATGAAAAAGTTGTTTTGCAAATGGTAGAAAGCAATCTGGGGACTAGCGAAACAAACTTTGATGGTCATAATATCCTAAACATGTATAGTTTGTTAAAACGACGAAAACATTCATCAAACCGTTAGACAGTGATCCAAGTTTGGGCTGAACCAATCCGAAGACCACCTTTTTTGTCGCGCAAGTTCTCCTCTTCGAAAAGCGAGTTGAGTCGCTACATAGAACAAACGGAAATCAAAGGACGCTAACAGAAGAATCAAAATCTGTTTCGTAATGTTTCTATCGTTAAGTCTTCGAAATTTTTTCTCCTCATCTTCTTTATCTTTCTGTTCCTTCTCTCTCGTTTGGCAGCTCTTTCGTTTATAATCCTTCTTCTTCAAATGTGTGTTATAAAATATTGTTGACCTTGCTTACTTAAAACGACCTGCATTTGCTTTTTCTGTACCTTTTGTTTTACATTTTTGCCTTACTTATTGATGTAGCTAGACGGGAAAGGTATCCTCTAACTGGAGTTGCGGCGTTTGATAGTCTAGTTAGAGGGAACTTTTATTGTCAGCGCAAAAAGGTATATTTGATGATCTAGTTACAGGAATAGCTTCAACAACTTTGTTCCTAAGAGAAGCATGACGAGAATATGCTGAATTTGCTAGTGAGAATGAAACTACAGATGCCTTAAGATGGTCCAGCTACAGAGGAAGTTTCATCAGTAGCGGTTTCTGTAATAATATAAGGTTGTTTCAATTTTCTGCCATAATTTGGAAAGGAATTGATCGGATGCATTTTGGTGGTATTTTTTTGAAGAGTTTTTAGTTTCATTGTCCCAGTAGTCGCATTTCAAGAATTGATACCCTTGCTCAAGATATTGTACATGTTTCTGAATTTCAGTATCTTCAGACATTTTGGCTTCATTATCAATATGATAGCCAGGGACTTTAACTGCGTTAGGGTTTCAGGCAGACACTCTACATTTGAAAAATTAATTGGCCAGGTTAAATGTCGTTGTATTATTATCTACGATATCTTTCAAAAGTTTCCCAAAAACTTTCTTTCTAAAATAGAGTTCGCGACTGGTGCGCCTTTCTCTTCTATTCTTTTTTGAAAGACTGAACAATGGAGGTACCCATGGACTGAAGAATATGGATGGCATTAGGATAATAGGCCATTATGATATCCGTCACTCATTGTGGGATATGCCCCACGATGGGATGTTTAAGAAATTTAGTCTTGCAAAAAACTTTAACACGAGGTTGGGCTTTAGAATTGCATGAAATCAAAACACCATCACGGAATTGAAGACGAATGCCATATTATACTATACAGATGCTTCCAGGACAACCGGAGGGACTGAAATCGAAGTATATGGGCCCAGATCCAAGTCCTCGGAAATTCTCTACCATCCTTCAAGATAAGAAATTAGCGGAAATAGGAGATTATTATTCTGAGTTCCTATACAATCATGTGGGTCCAGAACTTTTTGGCGGGATCAGTCACAGCACAATACCAAAGAAATTAAAAAAAGAAGCCGATCAATGGAAAATCAAGCACTGGTTATCAACATGGAATGAGACAAGCGAAAATAACTCTGAGATGAACTCATTACCACGAGCAAAGACAAACTTCGCTTACTGACAGGAATCCTATCAGGTCACTTTCGGCTGCGAAGGCATATCAGAAAAATTGGGCTAGCAGAGACAGCAGAATGCCGTTTCTGAGAGGAGCAGGATGAAGCTTCTATTTATTTCCTCTCCGAGTGCACAGCACTACCCAATTTAAGGGCTATGCACCTAGGATCTTATGAAATAGAGAAGAGAGACTTACTTAACATCAAACCATTCCACATTCTAAACTTTCTAAAGCAGATAGGCTTAGCAAATAAGCTATAAGGCCGAGAACCCCTCAGCCATACGGCAAGAAACAGAGAACACAATAGACCTTCTAAGTCGCAGTCCATTAGCCTACTTTTAATTTAACCTGATTCATTTTTCGCCAATCTCAATACGAGCAACAACTATACCATCAGCGCTTCTAATTATCAATACTGTAAGGCGTTTCTTATCATCTGAATTTATGAATTGATACACGCGTTTATCACCCTTTTCACCATTTATTTGCATCTCAGTTGCATTGCTGCTTAAACAGAGGTTTCTAATACAGATTCCAACATAGATATAATAAATAAATCAATCAATTTTTTCGAACGTTATGATTTTGTTTATATATCGTGTTTACTCACTTTTACTTCACAGAAAATCGATTTATCCGGCAACAACATCACGGAAATTGTCAAGCTGGCTTTCAAGGATATTTACCTAGCGCACATTAATCTCTCGCATAACGCCATCAGTAAGATCGAAGTGGGTGCTTTCGAAAACTGCCCAAATATTACCGTACTCGATTTGACGCACAACAAAATTCGAGATATCCCTAAAAGGGCTTTCGACGAGACCACTTACGCTACGGAATTACTTCTCTCGTACAACCTATTTACTGAGATGAGTCAGGTGAGATTGCTTTTCAAGATTCTGATAACTTGACGTAATAGATATACAGAAACATATTCTATTATATTGTAACTTTTTTTTTAATTCCAGATTCCTTTACACAACATGACAGGATTAAAAATCCTCAACGCCTCGCACAACGAAATAACGAACATCAGCAAGAACACGTTCCCGAAACTATACGAGCTGCACACGATCGACTTCTCTTACAATAACATCACGACGATATTTAATTCCGTGTTCCAAGTACTATTTTCACTCCGCTACCTCGATTTGAGCAACAACCATCTCGAATCCATAAAGCCGAGCACCTTCGGCACCATACCAACCCTCCTCGAACTGGATCTCAGTTATAATAGGCTGAATGACGTCGCTAAGAGCGGCTTATCGCGTTTAGCCAGTACGAGAAAGCTCAGCTTGCGCGGCAATAAGCTCGACAGCCTCTTCATATTGCCCATATCCGTTTCCCATCTGGACCTTTCCTATAACGAATTCGTCGAGATACCGCCGAAACTGTGGCCGTCGATGAACTCCCTTCTACATCTAGACCTCAGCCATAACCGGATCGGGGATAATTTAGTTAAGGGCAGCTTTCTCGGTCTTCTGACGCTGCAGACACTCAATCTGAACTATAATGGAATTACGAGACCGCCGTGGGAGGCGTTGAGCGATTTTACGGCGCTGCAGTATCTTTATCTCGAGGTAAATAGTCCTTATTCGGTGTAATAGTCTTGCGTTATTGGGGAGGAAAGATGTTCATTTACGATGTTGGATGATGGGGGTAGTATTACTGTTAATAAATTAGTTAATGTGAATATTGTAATATAAATCGTTGAAATACTGTTTTGTTAATATCAAGTAGGAAGTGATTCCTGATGGTGCTGAAAACCGGTTTGACTGACTTTCCAATATACGAAGAACTGGAAATAGATCTAACAGAACCAAATAAAATCGAAATAGAAAACATTATGAAACGTCTAGAAAACAACAAAGCCACAGGACCAGACAAAATCCACAATGAACAAATAAAACCCGGCTTAAATACAAATAATTCTAGACGAATGGAAAGAGGGTAATATCATCACAATACCAAAAAAGGGAGATAGAACAAAGGAGGACAATTACACTATTAAACAAAACTAGCAAAATCATAATACTTAGACGAATGTAACGAATGGCAAAAACAAGCTCACCTCATGTTTATAGACTATCGAAAGGCGTTTGATAAAATAGACCCAAAAAAGCTTTGGGAAATTCTAGAAGAATACAAGGTGCCCCAGAAAATAATACTTATGATTAGATTACTATACCAAGACTATGGAGTAAAAAAATGAAAATAAATGAACAGTCATCAGCAAAGATCAACATTAGTTGCAGATTAAGACAAGGTTGTCTGCTGTCCCTTCTCCTCTTCCTAATAGCAATAGATTGGGTATTGAAAAATACCATGGAAAATAAAAATGGACTAACATGGAGATTCAGACAATATCTAGAAGACCTTGAATTTGCGGATGACATATTATGTCCAATAACGGAGAAGCTAAACCACATGCAGAAAAAAAAATAAACACGCTGACAGAAAAGTCTAAAGAAATTGGTTTAACAATCAACCCAGACAAAACTAAAATCATGACTATTAATAACAAAATCCAAAATGACATAGCAATAAGTGATACCCACATTGGAAAAGTAAACGATTTCACATACAAGCTAACAATTTGAACTACGAAAGCCTATTGATAGGAGAGGGTGGTGGGAGTCAAAAGTGAACGTATCCATTTTATTATTGTCAACTTTTTATATGAGAGGAAAGTCAGTGGTTATGTCAAATACTTTACAGAACCATCAACCTATCCTAATGGAATACACAATTAATGAAAAAGTGCAAAGTATAATAGTTATTTACGAACCAAGTGCGTGAAATCATATTTCGCGAATGAGTGACCAGTTTAAAGCGCCAGCTGGAGGCGAGCGCTTTATGGACACGAATTCGCGAAATGTTTCACGCACGAAGTTTGTACAATATTTTTTTGTACGAGAACTATAATAATAATACATACTGTTAAATTCGTTATCGTTTATGACCATATTATTAAGGTTAGGGATTTATGATTTTAAAATGTCACTAAATTAATCAAGTTCCAGGAAGTACCAACTTTACTTTTACGCACTCGTGTTTAAAGTGACTTTTTACGCACGCAAATCGAATCCGTGAAATGACAGGTTTTGATAAGCGAGTACAAAAAGTGGTTTTATAATTTGACATAACCACTGACATTACCTGTCATACAAACAGTTGACAATACTAAAATGGATACATTTAATTTTACCCCCCACTACCTTCTCCTATCAATAGGCTTTCGTAGTTCAAGTTGTTATGCTGTATGTCTCTGGGAAGCGTCATGGAAGAGAAACACACAACAACAAGAATTAAATTGAGACTATTTAATACAAATGGCAAAAGTGTACTGCTTTATGGATGTGAATCATGGGTTTTAAATAAGGGAAGAACCAGGTTTTCATCAATAAATGTTTAAGAAGAATTATGGGAATCTACTAGCCCAACATAATCCCAAACGCAGAACTGTAGAATATCAGCCAACAAGAGTCAATCGAAATGACAATTAACCGTAGGAAATGGAGATGGATAGGATACACGCTTAGGAAAGATAATTACGAACATATTACGTAACAATAGACTATAGTACGCACAATACGACCGAATAAATAAGACCTGGAACGACCTGAAGATAATAGCGCAAAATAAAAAGGATTTGAACGAATTGGTGGATACAATATGCGAAGCAAAAGTATAGAAGTGTATTGCATTAGGCTGACAACCTATGTAGCCTTCCTTTCAATTTTCAATAACATCCTCGGATGACCCATACGCCTCGAGGAGGAAAAGGGACCTACTACTATTATAGAACTATAAGTAGGATGCAGCAGCTTCCTAATCCACTTTGTTGTCTTGTTGGTAGCTAATCGCTTTTGATAAAAGCTCGTTTGTTTCTTTCGAATTGTCTGACAAATTTTGTCAAGGACGTCAAAATAGGGGCGCCTCCGTTTTGACAACGAACGGCACCAAATGTTTCCACCGCATGCTTTGCCTCTTCGACTCAGTTTTGTGCTAACGAACCCACATTTCATCACTTCATCATCAATTGTCCATATTGTGGGTGAGGAAAAAAGAAACTGAAACTAATACCGCACTGCTTCGAGTACAACTGTCATTATTGTCACTCTTCACGGGTCATGGCCGCAGTGGTTAGGCGGCTGACAATCGTTGTGAGAGGACGAAAGGCGCCGGGGTTCAATTCTCTGGAGGGACGGTGACATTTTTCAGAGAGTTTAATCCCGGATCGACTTGCCATTCGCTCTTGGGAGCAAAGTGATTAACAGCGCACTCTAGCTTCACTTTGAATTATTTTTCCTCATTTTCAAACTTAAAAAACAACATCGAAAAATTACATATTTGTTTGACAATGGACTAATTGCAACTTCATTCCCTCTAATGGACTAGGTCGGAAGTACCACTGCCGGGTGTCAAACAACCTAAGTTGGTACAACAGATACCGATCTAGCTCGGACAATTCGTAGATTGTCACCTGTATTTTCCGACCTGGGTTGTTTGACAATCAGCAGTGCTACTTCCGGACACAAATTGAATAGCGAACTGCGAGGGAATTTAGGACTTATGGTGTCCTGACCTGGTCTAGTGCCAGCAAATCTCAAGTTAAATTTTCAAGTTCCAGATTTTACCGTTAGGAGGCGTAACTGCTATATTCAAATCTAAAATTCCAATTATCTCAGAAAATCGCAGAATAAGCTATAACTTTGATATCATCAATTGAAAGCCCACTTAATACCAGATAATTTTCTTTCGTGACATTTTTTCGGATTTGAATTACACATATTTTACTAGAACACTAAACACTTTAACTCACTAAACACCAAACAAGTTTTAACTAAAACACCGACACGTTTCAACAGCAATGCTGTCATTATCAAGGCGGTAATAAAACTAAATTAAAATAAAACCTACAAATAACAGGTAACCTAAGTGTTATGCACGGTCAATCCGATACGCATTATTAATTTCCGATTAACGAAAACAATGACGAATGCGGGATAGGTCCGTCGTCACAGTTCATTACACATGACTTATTTTTATATATTTCCGAACTTTCGAAAACATTTAGAAACTTACAATTATTTATTTGTCTAATTAATTTAACATTCGTATGATGGATGTTGTGATCTGTTTCAAAAATGTGTTGGGCAACGCTCGATTTCTCAATTCTATTAAATCTAAAGTCTCCTATACATGTTGGCCGAGGGTAGGCCAACCCGAGCGCCGGCAAATAGGTACACGGCAAATGCGAATGTCCACACGTTCGACAAGTTCGTCGAACGCCAATGCAAGCGGCCAATGTAAACGAGTGTTCGTAGAGTTGTCCACACGTTGGCCACTGTCAATGTGCACTAAGAGACTATGGACGTCGTCATTGAAGTAGCAGAATACCTACTCCAAAAAATTAAAAATATCTCCATTGGTTGTGAGCGACATTATGAAATTATACACATCTGACAGCAATGATTTCAACCGTGTAATGGCGGGCAGACAAACGTGTGGACGCTATTGGCCGAGCGCAGACGAGTGCCTTTAATTTGTGCATAAAAACCGACACCGGTCCGAAGTGAGGCAAGTGATCACGAGCTACGGCGAGCAAAGACAAGTGGCGCCAAATGAGCTCTACACTTGTTGGCGCTTGGCCTCATTCGGCCAACTAGGCGAGCGACACCGAGCGATGACAAGGCAAGGCAAATAGGCTGTCTACACGTTGGCGTTGGCCATCGGTAAGCAACGCTCGGCCAACATGTATACGAGCCTTAAAATTAGCCATATGCTCTTTGAATCTAATTGAGACTGCTCTCCTGGTTTGCCCAATATATTTTTGATTACAATCTTTACAATTGATTTCGTAAATACCTGACTTTTCTAGAGGTTGTATTTTATCTTTAGGGTTACCGACGAGACTTCGTAAACTAGTTCCAGAACTGTAAACTATTCTGAGATCTAGCTCTTTGAAGATTTTACTCAAACCTTTAGTGATAAAGGGAGCGTAAGGGAGGGTCACAACGGGTGAAGCTTTAACATCCTCTCGAAAAGTCGTAGATTCTTTCACAGTTTTCTTATAATTAAACTTCCTAGTTAACTTATAGATATGCTGAGGCTGGAAATCATTACACTTCGCCGCGTCTTTTATAATTTTATCGGAAATTAATGATGCGTATCGGATTGATCGTGCATAACATTTAGGTTACCTGATATTTGTAGATTTTATTTTAATTTAGTTTTATTATCGCCTTGATAATGACAGCATTGCTGTTGAAACGCGTCGGTGTTTTAGTTAAAACTTGTTTGGTGTTTAGTGGGTTAAAGTGTTTAGTGTTCTACTTCTGCACCAAGAGATCCAGTGAAGAACTTCACATATTTTACTGAAAACTGTATCTCGATATTTCTATTTTTTGCTAAGTTATCGCAAAAAAGGGGACTAGCAAGTATAAAGATACAAACGAGTTAGGCAATAATAACATAAAAAATAAGTTGGCTTTGAAAAACATTGCATAGTATCTCTTATGAGTATTATAACGTCAAATTATTTATTTGGGCTTCCGTTGATGTTGACTTTGACAATTCAAAATACTTGTTACGAATGTTGGGGTCGTCGATATGATAGCAGTTCACTTCGAGTGTTCAATATTTACATAGACAGACAATACATATCAGGTACAGTACCAGTTTAATAATAAATAATCCTTGCCCTTCAGTTGGGGCCGCCGAAGATACTTAATTATTTAAAATATTGAATGCCCTTAAAACCGCATACCGTGAATATTAACAACCATAACCGAACACCAACTCTACTAATAATACAACGTTTTCGAATAATGGAAGAATCTATCTGAGGAACTGCAGAATTGATAGTGGGGCTGCAAAGATTTCCCATAAATATGTCCGAATTATATTGTCACTAAATTGTTGTAAAAAGAAGACGTAGTGTATGATGTAATGTATTATAATAGATTTTAATTCTACGGGGAACATTTTGTGAACAATAAACGGACAAGGAGGTCAAAATCTGAAATATAAATTATAAATTTCAACAGTTGTAATATAATGTATAAAGAAAATATGTTTGACATAACCCGAAGAATTCCCTTTTATTAAAGCAAAACTAAGCTTCCCTTCTTATTTTATCGCAGGGAAACAACTTGACGAAGCTGGAGAAATCGGCTTTCGGCCGTATGCCGGTCGTATTCGAATTGAACCTGGCGCACAATCAAATTGGCAACGTTACAGAGAAAACGTTCGATGGACTCTTACAAATGCTCAACTTGAATTTGTCGCACAATAACCTGACGCACGTACCGAACGGGGTCTTTCAAGGTTGGTGGTCTTTCTTTTATTTCGCGGATAATTAGGATTTTCTACTTATTGTTCGAATAAAGGGGAAACGTCCGCCTTTCGGGCACGACAATCCTATTTTCGAGACAAGTCCTCCGTTGTTTGTTTCGTATTCTTTGCGAGAGAAATCGTATTTTCACTTAGGTGTACGGTCTTTTTGTTTTTTTTTATTATTTTTTTTCTTCTGTTCCTCAGGATTGGTAGCCCTGAAAACTTTGGATTTGTCCTTTAATAGGATCGAGAAGCTCGATAATAAGACAAACGGATTATTGGATGATTTGTTATCTTTGGAATATGTGAGTATATATTTTTATATGACAAGAATAACTAATCTAGTAGGTTAAGTAATATAAAAAATTATTATTTTTATTGCTTTATATCAGAGGTTCCCAAACTTTTTTGTGTCGTAGACCCCTTGCCATGTTTTTCGGTTTTAGGTAAACCCCCTACTTACCTGATAAATTTAAAAACTTAAAGTAAAAACACATGTTAAGTTTTATACATTTATTAATTGGATTTAAATTAACACTACTCACAATAAAATTTTGTATCTGTTATATAAAATATACGTAACATAAAATAAACTAAGCAATAAGTAAATGTTTTTAGTGAGAAGGATGAACTTGATGCTTTAATAAAACAAAAAACAAGTGCGTGCGTGCGTTGTAGTGCAGGCTTAGTTTGGAGAGCTCTATAAAAGTAAGTGGAAAAGCTATGATAAAAACTAGCATACGAAGATATTTTGTCTGCAATTATCGCTGATATAAAAGTCACTACATTAGATGCATAAAAACCTTCAAAATAAATAATTATCTTGAATAAAATTAGCGTAAGAGTCTCAATATTGTTAGAGCAGCCACGCAGAGTATATATTTCTTTTACTGCAAGAAATAACGCTGAACTTTTTTGCCGAGCGTTTCTTATCGCTATACACACTTTATACGCATTATACATATATACATGGATGCAAATAGGCGAGCGGATGGTTCGGAAGATATCACCCAAAATACTATTATTAAAACTATTATAGAAATAACAAATCAGCAAACTCAAACTCTCAGTTCCGAAATTGCTGAAATTAAGAATATTATAAACATAGATAGAGTTCACGCCCAGAAAGACGTTCAGCGACTAAAAGATAAGTGTGCGAGATTGGAGAAAGCAATTAAAAGAAATAATATAATAGTTTTCGGTCTAGAAATCAACGATAATAATATATTAAACACTACTATCAGCACGTTAAAAGGGCACTTGGGAATTGATCTCAGTATTCGTGATGTAGATGATATATATGTCATTGGTAAAGGAGATAAGAGACCGATAATTATCAAATTTATATCATACTTAAAAAAGAAAGAGGTGCTGAGAAATGCTAGACAACTGAAGGGAAGCAACATTGCGGTGGCTGAGGATCTGACATACGAGGAGCGCCAAAATAATAAAATATTGCGTAAGCATCTGCGAGAGGCACGAGCAAGCGGACTGAATGCACACATAAAGGGCAATAAACTATATGTGAATGGTGAATCTTTCACTGCGGATCAGCTAAACGAGAAAGAGTCTGAGGATGGTTTAGATGGCAGTGTGGAGCAACGCCCAAACAGTGCTCCTGCCACGCCTAATGTGCGAGCGAATGGTGGAGAGGGCTTGCTGTCGTCTTGTTGTGTCGAGGCCACCAGTGGGGAATGCAGGGATTCAGCGCCGACTGCTGCTTCTAAACCGAAAAGCACAACCAAACCAGTACCAATCGAGGAGGGTCCTAGGAAACTAAGATCCGGATCAGTGTCCGAGGCGAACCAACCTAACACAGCTTCCAGGGAGGTGGGCGGCGGTGGCTCTTCTGGACCACTTCCACGTAAACCTTCGACAGGCAGCAAACTAGCCAGAGATAGGAAATGATAGTAGAAACTACTACTTACTGTTATTCTCGTCAGTGTGTTTGAATTGTATTCACTGTGTTTTTGTCGCCTTTTATTATTTTACCTTATTATTATCATACTCATTAATATTATGTAACTTTAAAATGATATTAAACCTGGTCCATCTTAACATACGTTCCCTTCCTGCTCATATTTTTGACTTGAGAAATATGATTTTGTCAGGCAATTACGACATTGTCGCTCTCTCGGAGACTTGGCTAAGTAGAGACCTTGTTTCCACTGTATTTGCCATACCAGGTTACAATTTATACAGAAATGATAGGGCCAGCAGAGGGGGAGGAGTTGCATTTTATTGCAGAGATGGCATTAAAGTGAGTGTATCGAAATCACACTCAGATGAGTCTATTGAGTATTTATGGGTGCGACTTATTGGATACGGAAAAAACCGTGTACTTAGGGGCTTTCTATAGACCGCCTAAAAGCAATTACATGACTTTTCTTGACGAATTTGAGGACACTCTATCCGAATATAACACTTTATCGGATTTTATAGTTTGTATGGGAGACTTTAATGTCAACCTTCTTAACTTCCACGATAGCACTACAAAGAAAATGATAGATTTATTTAACACCCTAGACCTAGTTCAACTAATCGAGGACCCTACCCGTATTACGATCAATACTTCAACTTTGCTGGATCTAATAATTACTAGCAGCGACGCACCGGTTCACAAACCAAAAACAGTTTCTGTTCAATTTTCCGACCACGAGGCTGTTTGCTGTGGGATGGACCTCGGACGGAGAAGACAAGCTAAGCGAGAATTTTTTACGAGGTCATACAAAAACTTTAACTATGACAACTTCAAGCGAGATTTATACAATATTTCTTGGCACTTGATTTATGACTTACCAAATGAGGACCTGAAAATAGGACTTTTCAATGCCAACATAATGCACGTTTTTAATAAACATGCACCGTTAGTACGTATCTCAACTTCGAAAACGACGGCCCCGTGGCTGACCCATAGCATACAGCTAATGATCAAAACTCGAAATACTGCATTGAGACGCTACAAGAAAACAAAACTATTGTCGCATTTAAACTTCTAGAAAATGTTGCGAAATGAAGTTAATCGTGCAATCAAGCGAGAGAAAAAGGCATACTTTACCTTTCAATGTCAGTCAAAAAATAATAACCGCAACCTTCTGTGGAAAGAACTAAGGAAACTTAATCCTCGAAAGGACGGCGTCAGCACAATTCCTGAAGATCTGTTGGACGTCGAAGCATTAAATAAGCATTTTACTAGCTCTGTGATTTCATCTATTACGATTGACAACTCGCAATCTTACATGCACGGTGAACCTACCTTTGAATTCAAGGCTATATCAGAAATCGAATTACTTCTGGCTCTTAACAAGTTGAAGACTAATGCATATGGTGTTGATAACATCGACTCACGGATGCTTAAAATATGTATACCTCTTTTGGCAGATTATATATTGCATATATTTAACTATATTATAGAGAAGTCAACTTTTCCTCAACTGTGGAAATCAGCGATCATTATACCAATTCCTAAAACGGGAGTTGTTACAGGCCTGAAAGATGTGCGACCTATCAGCTTGTTGCCTGCGCTTTCTAAGGTTTTTGAACGATGCATTGAACGTCAATTGCGCTCATTTATATTGGATACCAATGGCTTACCAAAGTATCAGTCGGGGTTCCGAACCGGGTACAGCTGTGCTACTGCTCTCGCGAATGTTGTTGATGACGTTCTGCGAGGATGGGATGACTCTAACATCACAGTCTTGGTACTGTTAGATTTCAGCAAGGCGTTCGATACTCTACACCATGGTATGCTACTAAACATCTTACAGAAAAAGGGTTTAACCGCCTCTGCCATAAGACTCATGGAAACTTTTCTTCAAGATAGAAAGCAACAAGTCAAAATTAATAACACAACTTCCAGCTATGTCGCAACCAAGTACGGTGTGCCGCAGGGTGCAATCTTGAGCCCACTATTGTTTTGTATATACACGTCGTACATGCCAACTGTCATCAATTATTATAACTACCATATGTATGCTGATGATACGCAGCTTTACCACACGTAAGCCTTCTGAGTATATGCAGGCCCAGGAGCGGATTAATGCGGATATAAGGAGTATTGTGCAGTACTGTAAAGAGCACCAATTGGAAATTAATCCGACTAAGACGGAAGCAATTGTCTTCGGGCCGAAGCGTGGGCGCGTGGAAGTACTCTCCCGTTGGGATGTGGTGTGTGTGGTGGTCAAAGATACTGTAGTAACGCCATCTGAGTGTGTTAGAAACCTGGGACTGTATGTGGATTTTAAATTACGTTTCTGTACAAACATATCTCACCTAATAAGAAAAGCAATTTTAGCTCTAAAAACTATATTTATAAATAGACAGCTGTTTGATTTCAAAGCGAGACATATGTTGTGCAGTAGTCTTGTTCTATCAAATTTTAATTACGCTGATGTAGTATATGGACCTTGTATAACTAAGGCGACAGCGATGAAGATTCAGAGGGTACAGAATAGCTGCACAAGGTTCATCTATCGCCTGCGAGGCAGACGAGGAATGAGCAAGAAGTTGGAAGATACAAGCACACTCAATATGTCGAATACGCGACTTCTTCACAGTATCATACATTATCATGGAATACTCACTTCTAAAAAACCACCGTATTTATACAACAAAGTAAAATTTAGACACGAGGAGCACACGTTGAACATCAGATCGAAACACCTACTAAGCATACCCAAACATAAGCAAGAATTATTTACATTTTATTAGTTACACTTACAATATGGCGAATATTGCGAATAGATTTCTTACGGATTATGCACATGTATCAAAGACCACTGTGGCCAGAAGCGTTAGAGGAGGGCTTCTACAGCAGCAACAGATTATGTAGTCTGGTCAACCGAATTTCTTCTCCCGTAGATTTCTTGATTGAACATATGCCAATAATAATGCTGCATTACCAGGTAAAGTTGACTCGTCCAGTTGTATAGAGAAATGGGTCGTTTGCAAATAATTACACAAGAAGCTTTCAATATCAGAACTCATTTCATCAATACGTCTTTCAACAGTATTGTTGCTTAAGGGAATTCTTTTAATGATATCAGATGCAGGTTTGTGTAAAAAAGTTTTTAAAACCTCTTCAACGGCTGGCAAAATTAACTTCTCTCCGATAGTATGCGGTTTTCCGGATTTTGCTATAAGTAGCGAGATATTGTAAGACGCCCGCAAACCATCATCGTTTCTTTGTGACGTCGAAGCGAACATTCTCTCCAGCGTGGGTCTCTTCTGAAATTTATCTTTGAGTGTTTGAAATTATTTCAAATCTTTATCTGTTTTATCATGGTGACAACTTCTCAGATAATCCTGCAGCTTAGGTGGTTTCATAGCATCATTGCCCAAAACTTTGTTGCATAAAAGACACATAGGCAATTGTTTGTCCGACAATGATCGAATGAAGCCAAACTTCAAACAATCAACGCTGTACTGTCCACATTTCTTTTTAGATTCGGACATGGCATCAGTCATCTGTGGGCAAAATTAATCTATTTTAATAAGGCATAAAGTCAAGCAGCTGTATATTAAAAAATCAAAGTCAAATTTAAATCGTATGGTCTTAGATTTTATGGCAGGCATAGGTGTACAGCCATTATAAATGAATGTGAGAAGCTGTACAGTTGTGGATTTCTTATTTTCTTAATTTATCTTTCAAAGTGGTAACATATTGTATGTTAGTAATAAAATACATACGTAATATGTATGTATAGTTGTCTTTTTTTAGATTTTTCCGAAGACATTTCGTAATCCGAACATCTCCTTGCAGCTATTACTTCGGATTACGCAGATTGCAGTGTAATTATAATACCGATTGCTTAAACTTTGAAAAAGAAACTATTGAGGAGTACTCGTGTAATTTGGATGATTTGAATATTAAACTACTAATAACTGAAGTCATGATTGGCGTAATTTATCTATCTTTGCTAACTACGAGTACAAAACTAAAATTTAATAAAAAATAATGTACTTACTTTTCTCCGACACTCTCAAACAAAATAACACTGATTCACTATAATTTGTGTAATTTGTGTGACCAGTTTATATTGTTTTAAATATTTTCTAGCACTTTTCATTTCAAGATTCAGGAAACGAATAAACGTATTTGTCTCACAATCGTATTTATAGAGTGACGAATTGAACAAGTCAGTGCAAGTTCGCAAAGCTCTGAAACTACGCGTATGCTTGTACCAAGATGATACTGAAGTTCAAAACTTGTAAAATGTAATGTACTGCGACCACAAAGCGAATGCCTACATCCTACAACTTACACAATTTTATAAACAAATATAATAAATTTTTTACTTCATAGATACTTTTATAAATAATGTATATGTCTTTATATTATAAGATAATAAGTGTATGTTGAGATCCACTATCGTGGACCTCCATTTTCATTTCATGGACCCCCAATTTTTTTTTTGCTGACGTAGACCCCTTGCAAGTTGTTATAGACCCCTAGAGGTAGATATAGACCACTTCGGGAATCACTGGTTTATATTAATGCTTCTTACATTAAAAGAAAAGTAGCTTTGAAATTATCAATTGTGTTTATTATCTAGTTATGCAATATTTACATAGAAGCGAACTATGTCTTAGACAAAATAGAAAGGTTAAACATGTCCAAAACTAACGACTTTAAAATTGATGCTCGACTATAAAGCTGTTGTGACAAGTGTTAGAATGGACATGCTCGAGACGTCGTAAATCAACTGTAAAAATAAATCATGAATAAGAGGGATAAGAGTGGACTTTATGGGACGATGCTACGGAGCGTTAAACACAGATAAAGTTCGGAATGCAGATATTTGAAACGCAAAAGAATGAATGTTAGTATTATTTATTTCCTTATAAAGTACACTGTTGGAAAAAAAGTAAATAGTACATGCTGTATAGTCTGAAATTTGGTATGGAAGTAGTACTAAATTAGCATAACTCATCTTCACATGGAGAGCAGCGCAGCTGTGCTGGGAGCTGTTGCATTAATAGCGGGAGTGTCCCTCTGCGAGCAGCGCGATAGTCATGGAGTCAATAAGTCGTAATATGGTAGCGGAAGGGATGGCCAACCATGCCGCTTCAACTCGCTTCCATAGCTCCTCAATGTTAGTTAGAGGAGCCCGATAATGTCGAAGTGTTCGATCGATCATCCGTCTCGGTGGTCAATGAGTCACCTCTACGGGTTTTTCTTGCTTATCTTCTTCTGGTCTTTATTGGTAATACACGTGGTGTTTTGTTGGTGTAATATTTTAAGTTTTGTATCCTATAGGATTATACGACGTTTGTCAGATTATAATCAGCTTCAGATAAGAATTACTGTATCATATATCCTACTGCTAATTTTTGCTACAAGTTATCGTACCTGATTCGAGTTTGAGCCCTAAATCACGGCCGTATATTCGAGTAAGGTTCCTTTACGAAACCGAGGTCACGCCGTTGAAAGCCAACTCAACCTTACAACGTATCTACACCCTACGTTGGATTTAGGAAACTCATCAAGGTCGTATTCACGTTGTAACAGGTAGAGTGCCGTGGTGGATCAGCGGTGTCCACCATTTGAAAGCAAATAATTTGTCCATACTGGCCATAGTGGGCTAATATTGTCCACCAGCGTAGGTCCACTAGAGCCGCACTAAACATATACGAAGTAAATTAGAACGCAGTATTTTGCTGTACTTGGTTTTTGTTTTGGTGGTCAGTGTTGTCCACCATACTCAAAATATAAATACTAAATATTATTGACGCTCTGGTGTGACTGTACCTTGTTTTATTGATTAATTGGTGACATACCAAGCACAAAAAAACACAAATAATACAAAAATATTTTTATTTGTTTAATTTGGAAGCGTGAGTTTCAAAATATCGATATTTTGTTTTCCCTGTTTTGTTTTTTGCCAATTTTCTTCCTGATAACAGTGTGAATATAATTGCCTCTTATCAGTTGCAAATAGTTGGTGACTATTTGAGCCAGTCGGATTATTAGAAGACGCATGTTTTATGAGACCTATAAGTTTGAAATACATTTGATCAAGGTAGGGACACGGTGAAATAATTCTAACCTTTTATAAGCTCCTCTCGAAATCTAGTTATTGACATTTTATCATTAGTGACATGTTGATGAAGCCAGTAAGAATTGACAATGGCTGCACCCACTATCAACTCAATTGCGGCTTGGTTTGAGATACCATTTTACTCCACGCCTAAGAGATGAGCTGTAGGCTTTCATTTGGTCTATAAAATTAAAAATCGTATTAAAAAGCAAAATTTATAAATGTGCATTACCTGAAATATGTATGTAACATTTATATTTATTGTATTCAATGATAGATTTAGGCTTTGTAATATCTCCGGATCGTTTGTGTACAGTAACCATTTCTGGCACATGTTTTGTGGTCAACATCATGACGTCTCGCTTACCGTTCCACTTTTCAACAAATATACCGTTGTTGCTTTCTTCTGCCACAACGTCGCCTCTTTTCAGTTTTTTATTGATTACATTTTTGGGATTATTTTTTCTGTTACCACGTAATGTGTTATTTTTTATCAACTTTTGAGAAAGTTCCACAGAAGTGTAATAATTATCGACACAAATTGTTCGACCTTTTCCAAGTTAATCTTTCGTCAAATCTGTTACTACTTGTCCACAGTATACTTTGAAGTCGTATCCACCTTCTAAACCTAGTTTGAATAATTTTATCCCAAACTTGTGCTACTTATTACTTATATATTGTTTAAACTTTAGTCTCCTTTTGAATGGTACTAAAGTCTCGTCTATGCATAAATACTCTCCTGCTACTATTGGCATTTGAAAAGATTGCCGAAGTTTTGAGAGAAGCGAACTTATTTTGTGTAATCTATCGTTTTCTATTACAGATTCATTGTTGGCAAAATGCCAGTTCTTCAGAAGCAATTGAAAACGATTTTTTGACATTACACGTTCATTGTTATATATGAAGCTTTTTGACCAGTATGCACTTATCGAAGGAAGAGTCACGAGTCCCATCCACATAATGCAGCCGATAAATTTCTCCATCTCGTTCGGAGTTGCATCTTTCCATTCTTGTGTTCGGGATTTACGAGTACCTTTAACTTTTTTTGTGCAGCATAACGATTTGTTTCAGTTACAAATAACTGAATTATTTCGTCAGTAATTAGAAGTTTATAGAAGTCATATGGTGTCTTGTAATAATTTTCATAAAGGGAGATACGAACTCCAGGGTTTTCAGAGAACTGAAAATATTTCATTATCTGCCGAATCGTCATCAGATTCAATGAGAACACTATTTTGCGCAATTACTTCTTCAATGATTCTTTCAATATTATTTTCACTGTTATAGATGTCAATTATTTGTTCATTATCAGGGATACAATTATGTTCCACTTTCAGTGATCGTGACTGTTTCACATTCGATGACTGGAAATTAGTAGCGGGCATGCCATTAGTTTGAAATACTCGTTGACGCTTTTCTGGTGGTATAGAATCATTCGAGGAATCTGATTCGCACACGTCCGGTGACTCATCCGGTTTTCCTGGCCGTATTACTTATACCGTATACTTATTATTTCATAACCACTTTGAATTTTACCATTCAATAAATTTTATTGACTTGTTTATGACGTCTTTGCCTTATTTTGGGGAAAACCTCTCTATCTTACGAACTTCTGATTTTCTAAGTAAGTACCCCTGGTGCTTCCGGAGCTTTTGTAAGAAATCAGTGGCGCTGTATATTATCGAAAAACTCAACGACACGCTCCCATCTTCACTGAGCGAGCTGCCTCCGGAGTGTCACCCCCGTTACGTCAAGGTAAGCCTCCCCCAGGAAGGTAACCGTCATCTCCGTGCTACTTGCTTTTTTTTGAGTTCTCTAATTACTGTTCCCGTTGTTGCCGTACCGTGCTATTTATATAGCGCTGAACTGGTAGCTGGTAGCAATTGGCGACCCATCATCTTTTACTGTACACGCAACAGACTAGTACATCCACCATGTCTTGTTGGCGGTGAATTTGGCATGCCGACGGAGCCACTCAGTAAAAAGACACTTCACACGTCCGGATTACGCAGGGTATGCTCGTCTCTTTTTTTCCAACAGTGTATATGGTAATTTCTACTTGATTCCTTTGTTTTTCTTACTAATATAGAAAAACATAGAAAACTTCTTGCAAGAACATTGTAATTGACAAGAGACTAATTGAACTATTATCTGAAATAGAGTACTTTAGTAATAGTTATTAACTGTAAGCTGCTACTTAAAAATTATGTTAAGTGTGTTGTTGAGACAGTAGCAGAAATTACTAATTAATTTTCTGTTTATTTCAGATTGATCTCAGTCACAACAAAATCAATTTCATCACGAGAAAAACATTCCCGAGCAATCCGTACATCCCCTACAAACTAAGCGAAATCAATCTGTCCTATAATTACATGCCAGTCCTCACGTACGACATCGTCGTCGGTACATCGAAGTTACAGAAATTGAACTTATCCAATTGCGGTATCACGGAAGTTCGTCGCTGTAAGTTTTACATTTCCTCTTAATCGAATGAGAGGTTGGGCGCACAGCACCATTCCCCTTTTTTTAGTCTTCGTCAAAAATTTAATATTTCGCGCCCCCCTTTTTACTCGTATTTCTCTTTCTCTCGGTTTCAGACGTTATCGGAAACTTGACCCGCTTGCGGATATTGGATCTGTCAAACAATAAGCTCGCGAACTTCGACGACGAAGACGTCTTTAAGTTACCCCGAAACGTTTCCGAGTTATATTTATCTCGTAATTTATTAAATAATCTACCTTGGGCGGAGTTTACGAACGTTACCGATTTGAAGGTGCTCGATCTTAGGTATAATAACTTCGATGGAATCGCGACTGCTTTAAACAGTATGATCGAGAAGGATGTGGATGTATATCTTGAAGGTAACGAACTGAAATAACCCGCGACTTTTTTTTTTACAATGTAATTTAATTTTGCAGGGAATCCTATTAACTGCGACTGTTTTATTAGACCATTTAAGCGGTACCTCTCCGGACAGTTGAAAATAAAAGAATTGTATAAAACCGTAAAATGCGCTGACCCGCCGCATTTACACAGCAGAGCCGTTTTCAACACTAACGAAGATAGACTAAACTGTCCCACCAACGTGAACACGACCAGATTAAAGTTGAGCAAGCCCGGTGAATATGACATAACATCGGACTTAGCATTTAGAGAATTCAGAGTGTAAGGCAACATAAACAAACGTTTTATCAAATTAGTTAATCTTGTTTTCGTGTCTTTCTTTATTTTCAGCAAGGATAAGAAACTGAAAATGAAATGGCGCGTCCTGAAAAATGACGATATAGCTGACACCTATCTCGTGATTAGAAATATAAAGAATCCCAGCTCGTATATATACGAGACGACGTTACCGTATACTCAAAGGTCTTTTGAACTAAATAACACGCTCACTACGAAGCTGCAAGCTACTGGTAGGAAATATCACGTTTGTATAATAGGATTGGACAGTAAAGCTTCTGTGAGGAACTTATATACGCCCCAGTGCAGGGATATAACGCAAAGTGACTCTGTATATGTCAAAAGCAGTATTGTATTAATGATTTTAGTGTTACTTTCTGTACATGTTTTGTAAATAATACTGTAAGGTTTGTGATTTGTAATAAATTATATAATTGATATTATAATTGCATTCATTTTTCTTAATATAACCTTCAATTCTGAAAGCACTGCAAGCAAATAGACATAAATTAGTGTTTTCGAAGGCTTTTTTTAACGTGTACACAGTTTGTAAATGCAGCGATGGACACCATAGGTAAGTACATTAGCCCGCCATTCACAGCTGAGTGCTGCAATGTCATACTTTTACGCAACCTCTCTGACTTAAGCGCAACTGCCACGGGATTCTGATCGACCTATCCTACCATTTTCATGAAAATATCACTAAACGTAAAAGTCAGAGAAGATATATTTCTTACATTTATAAACGATCTGGCATTAAAAGATTTTCGATCCCATTTAACCCTCTTCGCTGATGACACATCCTTGACCTGGCATGCTCCAAGTTTAGAAGACCTGGAAAGCCTTATCAATAATGAATTTACTAGAGTGCAGTTGTGGTTTGATGCGAATAGGATCAGCCCGTAATTTGAGTAAAGCTAAACTCTTACTATATAAACAAAATACATCAAATCTGAACGTTAATAACAATAATTTAAAACTTAAAATTTCTGGGTTTGACAAGAGATTCAGAGCTAAGTTGGTCGCAGCATGTTCGCACTCTTTCTAGCAGGCTCTCGTCTACATGTTTTGCCCTGATAGTAGTGAGACGTGATTTGGGTGAAAATGTTGCCAAGATGGCATACTTGGCACTGTTGCAGTCCCCCCTCCTGTTGGGGATTTATGTCGACAACAAACTTAAATTAAATCTTTAAAATACAGAAACGGGAGGTTCGCGTTGTGCGAGTTAGTTTAACTCACATTGCTTTTCATTAGCTAAAAATTTAGTTGATACTACCTTTGGTTCAAGTCCTGATCGAGTACTGATTTCGCTCAAATTGACAATTATATTGCTGTATCCCAAGAATCTTATTACACTGGAACATCGTTTATATCCGCGGTCGCAAAACACGACCCTCACGAGGGGTCCTCACTCTTATCCCGTTAGCGGAGAGGAGAGACTACGCGCTGATTGGTTCATGTAAATACGTGCACTATCGGGTGGTGGATGTCGAGCGAATATAAATGAGTGATATAGCGAGGATGTAAGTGAGGGTGGACATACGTGAGCCCGGATATAAACGATCTGATGTCGAGGTGCATTCCCCGGGCGAGCCGACCTTCTTTCGCCCCGGCGTCAGGCCGGACATCTTGGATATAGCACTCACGAGAGGATTTCCGTCTTACGTCTCAGTGGAGAGCATTTCAGAGTTGTCGTCGGATCATAACCCGATCCTTCTTGTCTTTGGGGGGGAGTTAAGGATGTCTGCGGTCGCGCCTCGTGGGACCGTGGATTGGGATCAGTATGTTGATAGGGTCCGCCAGTACACCGATGGACTTGCTCTTGGCATTGATGGGGTCGATTCTTTGGAGACTGTCGCTGAATGTCTCACCGTCTGTATATCAAACGCGATATCTGCATCTACCAGACGTTCCATCCCAAAACCGGATACTTGGCTACCAGTGGAGCTTAGGACATTATTACGGTGCAAGCGCCAGGCTAGGAGAAGGGCTCAGCAGACCCTCAACCCGAGTGATATTCGTGCCGCCAATCATCTTGCGGCTAGGCTGAGAGACGAGCTGAGAACCTACAAACAAAATAAATGGTGGCAGTCGGTTTCTTCGGTTATTCCGGACGATGGTTCATTGTGGAAGTTGACTAGGGCACTTAAGAAGAGGGGCGCCCCAAAAGAGAGCGGTCCGCTTCGGGGGGATGCGGGTATTGTTTACTCCACGGAGGACAAGGTTCGGGTGTTCTCTGAACACATGGAGAATGTCTTTGCTGGTGTCGAGGGTCAACCTCAATACGGCCCTTTACACCGTGAGGTTGCCTTCGATGCTGCGCGTATTTCTGTTGAGCGTGGTGAGCCGCTTCCCGTGGTGGGTCGAGATGAAGTCATGCGCCACATCAGCATCCGGGAGAATGGCAAGGCTCCAGGAGCCGATGGCATCGCCAACACCGCATTAAAGCGATTGCCAGAAAGTGCCATTGATGCCTTGGTCGTCTTGTTCGGTGCTATACTGAGCCTGAGAACGTTTCCGTCCATCTGGAAACAGGCGGATGTTGTCATGCTCCAGAAGCCTCGTAAAGATCCGCAACTTCCATCTAGCTACAGGCCGATAAGTCTTCTGTCTAATCTATCCAAGCTAGCCGAAGCCATAATTCTTGAAAGGTTGCGTGACGCCATCAGTGAAGGTAACTACCTTCCTGATGAGCAGTTCGGCTTCCGCAGAGGCTTGTCGGCTGACTTTCAACTCCTCCGACTGACGGAGGAAGCGCGCAATGCTCTGGAGCAGCGGCATTCGACCGGTGCGGTGTTTTTGGACTTTGCTCACGCCTTCGACTCGGTATGGCACGACGGCTTGTTATTCAAGATGCGGCGTCTGGGCATCAACCCGGAGCTAACAGCCCTCGTTCAGTCCTACCTATCTGGTAGGACTTTTAGGATCAAGAGGCTTGGCGAGTTCTCGACCCCCAGATCTATACGGGCGGGTGTTCCTCAGGGCTCCCTTCTGGGACCTGAGTTGTTCATTTTATTCACTTCGGACATACCGCGCTCACCACATACAGAACTAGCAATATACGCAGATGACACCGCGTTGTTTACAACTTCGCGCGATGAAGCTCTGATTTGCCGCCGTTTGCAGGATACCGTCGATGAGGTCGTGGAATGGTCTACCAAATGGAGATTGAAGATCAATCCTTCGAAGTGCGAAGCCTTACGTTTCTCGCGTAAGCGAAACCCTCCTCCTACCACCATTGTCATACAGGGCGAACATCTACCTTGGAGATCCCATGTTACATACCTGGGTATAACGCTTGACTCCAAGCTGATTTTTAGGCAACACTTCTCGAACGTCATCTCCAAATTCTTACGAGTGAGGGCTGTCCTGTATCCGCTGCTCTGCTATAAAAGCTCTTTGAGTATAAAGATTAAACTTCTGATATATATGGCGTTTCTCCGGCCGACTCTAACGTACGGAGCTCTAACTTGGTCCAGTGCTAGCATGTCACAAATTAGGCGTCTGAATGTGTTGCAGAACCGGGTGCTGCGTATGATTGTTTCGGCACCCTGGTTCGTAAGCAATGCACAGATACATAGGGATCTACAACTTCCAACTCTAACGGAGTATGCGCTGGCACTGGCCAGAGGAACGTTGGACAGGGCATCTCGGTCGGAGAACCCATTAATCCAACATCTAGCAGAGCTGGATCCGGACAGATCTCCTCCGCGAGTGGCGACCAGGCGTGTCCTGCAGATGGCGCAATAGCCCCGAGCTGAACACTTGACCGCAGTACCTCACGTGGCTTGGGAACCACGCACCCCAGCGATAAAAAGGTTAAAGGAACAATCGCTCCAACCTTGGGATAACAGAGGCTCTAAGATATAAACGAGGTTGCAGTATATATGTTTTCGATCACATCGAATGATGTAAAGCAAGCCGTTTTATGCCTTACTTCTTCGTTTATTTCCGCTGATGACCCTATGTGTTCTTTTCTTCTTAAAAATTGCTATCATTTACTATTGGATCCCCTAGTATATCTATTTAAATTTTCTATTAATGAAGGCACTTTTCCTGAAGAACTCAAAATGGCCATCGCTAAACCGCTCTTTAAGAAAGGAAAATGTAGCAATGTCAGCAACTGCAGGCCTATTAATCTATCGTTGGCTTTTTGAAAGTGTTTCACAAATTAGAACAATCTGGAATTTGTGGGATTACTAACACCTGGTTTCAATCATAATTATGTAAAAGAATCCAAAAGGTCTCCTGTTATGGTACCAAATCGCTCCCATTAACAACGAATATCGGGGTTCCTCATGGACCTGTATAAGATCCGACATATGTTAATTCGCAAATGTCTTGACACTTCTATTCATTTATCAATATATAATAATAATAATATTCTTTATTGTACGACAGACTACATAATTCAAATTAATGGGACAAGTGAAAAACTAAATACATAATAAAACATAAATTCTAGACAATAATGAAAGCGCTTTTGTTATTACAAATTGAGTGTCATTCATGCATGGTATAACAAGTAATGTGAACAAATTGCGAAATGCTATTAAAATTTCCACACATCACTGAAATAGGTGACTTCACCAATACACCAGTTCCGGCTAAAGGGCACTGACAAGTAATATTCATCCTCGTATCCTCGTAAAAAACTATGAATCAAATCGAAACTCGATGACATTTTATTAGGTAAGTTTTTTAAGCCAGTCATCACCTCTGACTCAGCTACCCCATGCACATCAATAGTATCCATATAAGTAACCTTCTCATTCAAGGATTTGAGTCAGCGTAAACGGTGCTAAAATATTGACTAAACGCATTTACAATGACTTGGGGATCAACATAAGCGATGTCCTCATGATATACTAAGCTTGGTATTCTAGATGACCCTTTGATACTATGTATGAAAGACCACAACTCTCATGGGTTATTTGAAATATTTTGCTGTATTTCAACTTGTGTTTTAGTCGCCTGTAGTGCTTCCTATCCTCCCCTCGTTTAAATTGTTTTGAATTTATTTAAATATTTGTTTTTTAATTTTATATTGCTAATAATCTCATGACGGATATTTTCGGTTAGTATTATTGAACAGAGGTATATGCAAATCAAACTCCCCGTAGAAAACCCTGTAGAACTCTCTACACGCCACCTCAACGTCAGCATAACTGCTAAGAAAGAATATATGGAGATGATTAATAACACAGAACAACAAATTTTCACTTTTTCTTATATTTTTATGAATTATACACAAATTTATTTTGTTATTATCTCGCTATTCCACTTGCCCTGATAGCGTTTTTCAATAGTGGAAATATCCTGATGAATTCTCTCCCCATGCTCGTCACTAACATCGCCAAGATTCGGGACAAACAAGTTCAGGTGCGAATGCAAGAAATTTATTATAACATATACAGGGTGTAACAATAGTGCGATATTCTTCCATATCTCCTTTCTTATGCAAAATACAGCAAATATTTAAATACAAAAGTTGTTTAGTTTTATGAAATTTATATTGTAAAATTATTATACGGTATACAGGGTGTTTAGTTTGCCCGTAACCACCAGTAACTTTACATTTTTAAACGGAACACCCTATATATGATCACATTTTTGAATTGCCTAAGGAATTTTAAGGTAAGTTTATACAGGATCATATTCAATTATTTTCATTAGTTTACAAGATATCGGCATTTGTTTAAGAATTTTGACATTTTACTCTCTTCACAACAATGCCATTATTTCGATAACGGAAAAATGTAAAATTATGAAACTTGACATAACGTTAGAAGTATCTTCTGTGATGACAATAAACAGATGTAGACTTAAATACGTTATACAGAGTGTTCTAGGAATCAGTGTCTTTTTGAAACAATTGAAATGCGAAAATCTTAATTTTTTCAAATTGAAACACTATATTTTTGTGGGTTAGTTGAAAGCGAAATTTAATTATCTATTAATTTGAATAAAGCGTGTATGTAGTTAAAATTAATGGTTTTAAAGATATTTCTACTTGTATCTATGACCATATAGTAGAAAGGATAAATTACACTTCATATTCTGTTATACATCTTTAAAAACAGGCTACACAGGGTGGAAAAAAATCGTTTATTTAAAAGAAAAATAAAGAATACGTGGTAACTTTCAAAAATACAAAATTTCAGGTAGGTAACTAATAAACTAAATATTTTATAAAGCATGTTCAGTGTGGCCACCATTCTGATTGATGCACATTTCTACTCTTTTCAAGAATGATCGGAAAACTTTGTGCAGCATACGGTCATCAACACTTTGAAATGCTTGCCATATACGCTGCTGCATATTTTCTCGTGTTGTGGGAGCTGTTCGGTGAACTTGGTCTTTTATGTATCCCCAAAGAAAAAAATCACATTTGGTCAGATTGGGTGACCTTGGTGGCCAATGCACTGGACCTCCTCTGTAAATCCATTTATCACGAAATGCATTATTTAGATAATTTCGAACATTCCTAGAGAAATGCAACGGTGCTCCATCTTGCTGCAACCACAAATGCCTTATTATATTAACAGGAAGAGTGTATAGAAAATCTTCTAATTCATTCCTTAGGAAAGTTAGATAATTTTCCCCGTTAACTGTACCGTTAAAGAAATATGGACTAACTAACCGGTTGCCTACTATTCCTCCCTCCCCATACATTCAAAGACCAACGATGTTGATAATCCACGGTTTTTATAAAATGAGGATTTTCGCGATCATAATATAAAAAATTGTGTCTATTAACGTAACCGTTTTTATGGAAAACCGCTTCGTCCGTGAATAAAATAAAATGATGAAAACCTGGTTCTTCCCGTTCTTTATTTAAAATCCACCGACAAAAGTTGAGACGACTCTCAAAATCATTCTCAGACAATTCTTGTAGATAATGTATATGGTAGCCATGAAATTTATGTTAAAAAAATCCGTGAAGCCGACATATGGCTTATTCCTACTTGTGATCCAATTTTTCTTGTACTGGTATGGGGATCCTCGACTGCCATAGCCAGTACTGCAAATTGACTATTTCATTCCCAACTGATTTGGCACATTTTTCCTTTTTATATTCTACATGCCCAGTTGCTTCAAATCGATCCCGAAGTCTTTCAAAAGCTAAAGGTTCTGGATGTCTTCGATTTAGATAACGTATTTGATAAATCCGCGATGCAAGCAATGGATTTCGTTCACATTCTCCCAAAATATAGACCATTTGAATTAGCTCGTCTTTTGTAAATTCCATACTAACACTGGCACTGCCACACGTTTTGACGTTTCTATGAACCTATTCAACAACAGATTTTATTTTATTTACCAGCCTACTTCATATCCACTATGTTCACGTACCTTTATATTTTAAATATAACTACCAATTTAAAACGCACGTAGGCTTACAAAAATGTCAGCACAGCAGACAAATAGTAAAGAAAGTTCAATTTTCAAATTTTTATTTAATATTTGGTCTCTAAAGTTTCTTTTAAAGAGCGCACCTTCATAGCAACATACAGAAATATCAAATAATTTGAAATATCTCTAAAACCATTAATTTTAACTACATACATGCTTTATTCAAATTAATAGATAATTAAATTTCGCTTTCAACTAACCCACAAAAATATAGTGTTTCAATTTAAAAAAATTAAGATTTTCGCATTTCAATTGTTTCAAAAAGACACTGATTCCTAGAACACTCTGTATAACGTATTTAAGTCTACATCTGTTTATTGTCATCACAGAAGATGCTTCTGACGTTATGTCAAGTTTCATAATTTTACATTTTTCCGTTACCGAAATAATGACATTGTTCTGAAGAGAGCAAAATGTCAAAATTCTTAAACAAATGTCGATATCTTGTAAACTAATGAAAATAATTAAATATGATCCTATATAAACTTGCCTTAAAATTCGGCAAGGAATTCGAAAATGTGATCATATATAGGGTGTTCCATTTAAAAATGTAAAGTTACTGGTGGTTACGGGCAAACTAAACACCCTGTATATCGTATAATATTTTTAAAATATAAACTTCATAAAACTAAACAACTTTTGTATTTAAATATTTGCTGTATTTTGCATAACAAAGGAGATATGGAAGAATATCGCACTATTGTTACACCCTGTATATTACAGCCTAATGCATGGTAACTTCTAACAAGTTCACTAACAATTTACACGTAATCTTTAGAGAGATTTATTATTTCCTAAGAAATTCTTTGTCGCACTTTTAAATGCATCCCAAGCAGTCCGTTCTAAATCGCTCAAGAGAACGTCAAATTCTCGATCTTGTTGTAACAGATTAATCTGGGGTCTTATAAAAATTTCCTCTTTAAGTTTTGCCCTAGATATATTAGGAAATTTTTGTTTAAGGTATCGAAATCCTGATCCCTCTTTGTCCAATGCTTTGACGAAATTCTTCATCAGACCTAATTATATGTGTAATGGCGGTAAAAGTATTTTATGAGGCTCCACCAACGAATTATGGACTACGTTCTTTTCTCCAGGAGTATACTGTATTCTGGTTGGCCATTGCTTAATAGTATAGTGCAAATTTCTCGCTCGACTATCCCATTCACAAAGGAAACAGCAATACTTTGTGAATCCAAGTTGTAGACGAAGTAGAATTGCAACTACTTTGAGATCAGCACTGATGTACCATTTATAGGTTTTGTAATTGATTTTATCAAGGAGACGTGTCATATTATCATATGTTTCCTTCATATGCACGGTATGACCAACACGAATGGAGGGGTAGATGTTTCCTATATGTAGAAGCACAGCTTTCAAACTCAATTTAGAAGCATCTATAAAAAGACGCCGTTCTTCCGGTTGGTGTTTGTATTTTTGCAAAATGAAAGACCTTCTTCAGTTGAAAAATACTGTGACAGTTCTTTCTGGCGATTTCGATATAAAGAAATACGCGTACCCGGAGCTAACAACTTCTTGTTCTCGCCAATTCATAGGCCTACCAAATGGCATAGCTATGCTCCTACCTTTGATCCACCTCCTCAAAGTAACAGCACATCGTGCACAGACATTGTGAGGGGTCCACAACGTGTCTTGATTGCTAATTTTTAATTTAAAATAAAGGTTATACGATTTTTCTATTATGTAATAGAAAATATTTCGTCTATGCTGTTGAACGGTGAATTCTCCACATACGCAACAAAAACTGTTAGGATTGTTTACACACCTGCGGGATGTTGCGAATTCAAAAAACGATTAACTAATATTACTACCATACATTGAGTCAATTTGAGCCGAATAACGTGTCTGTAGAGTCTTATACAACCTTGGCCAAATGTGTTAGGCACCCTCATAGAACCCCATTATTATAAGTATTATTACACTTCCAAGAAAATGAGCAGCGAATTTATATTTAATTTACATATTTAGTGCTTACTTTGGGACAATAGGTAAGCAGACAGCAATGTTTCGATTTTAAATATTATTGTCGACGCGATTGGAGAGAGGTATGTGTTAGAAGTAGGTTAGGTTAGGTTAGGAGTGGGGTGGCATGCGGGCCTGTTTCACCGCGACCTCTACAGGTCTATTGTGATCCCCTTTACCTTAGAGAACGCTCTCTAGTTTCGCCTTCTTAATCAGACTTATCATTTTTGAGAGCGGCTCTTTTGTGTAGCCGTTGGCTGTGGGGTTCTCTACCCCCATTACCAGAAACCTTGTCCTCGTTAGGCCGTCACAGTGGCACAAAACATGAACTGGGGTTTCTTCTTCCTCTTGACAGAATCTGCAGAGAGCATTTTCTGCCAGGCCTATGTTAAACATATGCCTATTCAGTCTCCTTGACCGGTCATCAGACTTACTATCATTTTGACAGTCTTCCTGTCTTTACTCAGTAGGTCTTCAGTAAACTTAGGCCTCCGTTCCCTTAGGAACTCCTTAGCCTATCTTTGTCCTGGCGATCTTTCCCACCATTCCTTGGACTTGTTTTGTGACCATTCGTAGATGGACCTCTTAATTTGTGATTTGGTAGTGCCGAAGGAAGGGGCCGCTCCTATGAAAGGCCTTGACGAGCCTCGTCTGGCCAGCTCATCGGCCGCCTCGTTTCCCTTCATTCCCATGGGGGGACCCAGGCCAAAGTAATTTTCCTTAGAGTGCCCGCCACATTTAGGGCTCTTACGCAGTCCCAAACCAGCTTTGAGTCAGCACTTGCGGAACTAATCGCTTTAAGTGCTGCTTGGCTGTCAGAGTAAATAGCGACGCTTTTTCCTGGTTCGGCCCAACTGTCTACTTCTCTGACACAGTGGCGAATCGCCGCAACCTCAGCCTGGAAAATTGTCGAGTCCTTGCTGAAGCTCAATGAAAGGGCCTTGCACGGCTTCTTTCTATAAATGCCAGTTCCTACGCCGTGGTCCGTTTTAGAGCCGTCGGTATACCAGCTTGAGTGCGCTCTTACTGGAGGGCCATATTCCCAGTCCTTCTTATCTGGTATTATAACCTGATATTTTCTATCTAGGTTAAATTTCTGAACCATGGCGTCGCTTGGCGTCCCCGTTAGGGGCCCATGTTGGGATGATGTTTGCTTTCACCGCTGAATGAAAATCAATTGTTTCTCATACTAAATGGAGTTTCTTCTTGTTATAGACCATTTATGGATTATTTGTTGAATATCTAATCTTACAGTAGGTTTGAAGTGCAAATTAGCTACTAAAAATATAAGCGTTTCTCATTAATCCAACTTTAAGAAGAAATAATTAGAAAATAATCCACCCTAGGTGCATCAAATGAGATATCAATAGAAAACGTAGTAAAAGGGCTTTCCAATGAGCAAAAAATATACAGGGTGTTCCATTTAAAAATTTCGAGATTTCTTCGATTTTGCAAAATTGTGAACACCCTGTATAAAGGAGCAGCTGCAGAATTTATTTCACGTAGCAACGACAGTCCATACTAGTAAAAAATATTCTACTCTGTCGGTTTCGAATCTTTTGTTTTTCCCTATGCAGAATAGCCTACTGAAATGTATCAATTTATCAAGTAAAATCATTGTTTACACATAAACTATCAACTTTAGGCCTATACAACATTATATCGTTGTAACCAGCTTTCAAGCGCGGATTATTTTCTCTATTAATATACAGGGTGTTCCATTTAAAAAAATGCAACTTTAGTCTGGCATTTCCATCTGGAACACCCTGTATAAAACAAAATATTTTTAAAACGTGCACTTAATGGTGCGGAAGAATATCCGATGACTAAATATTTGACAAACTTTCAAATAAGCGTGTAATCTTCCGTCCCCGCTTCGTTGCCGGACCCTGTATAACCAGGATATTTTGTGTTGGATACTTTCATGCCAAAAGATTGTGAATTAACCAAAGTAGAACGTGGGCAAACAGTGCTACTTAAGACACAAAGTAAGACTTTAATCGCTATAGCGAGAACAATGAAGTATTCGCAATGTGCGGTTCGTACCACCCAGCAACGATTTGGATAGTGGATCGTCAACAAATCGCCCAAAAAAGCGGCCGAATACGACTTTCGAACCTATGAAAGTGAGGGGTGTCTAACACAATTGGCCAAGACTGTATGTACTCACATATGCGCAGATCTATTAATTTCTTGATTTGATTGGTTCTAGAGAAAAAGAGGGAGTGATTTAACGACTAGGACGTACAAATGAAGCTCAAACATGTTAAATCTTGTTCAGGCATGCTCGTTAGCATGATAATAGCTTGATAGTTTCTTTTAACTTACTCATAAAAAATATTTTTAGACATACACTACATTTAATACATACCTATACATGTATAAAAAAACATTTCTCAGAAACCTGACCAAGTTAAAAAATGGATCAATGCTGATGAACTGTTTCTGAATTTGGAAAAAAACGAACTGCATCTTCTTCAGAAACCAGAGCTAGCATAAGTTACATAGTATACACTTCTGCCCGCAGGGTGGGGTGCTATCTCCTCTTCTGTGGGCCGCTCTCGTTGACGACCTAATCCGAAAACTGACCAGAAAGGGCTTTTACTGCCTGGGATATGCTGACGACCTAACAATAGTCGTTAGAGGGCGATTTCCGAAAGTTCTGATGGAACAGATGCAAAGAGCTCTAAACACGGTAGACAGCTGGTGCAAACAAGAGCGGCTAGTAGTCAATGCTCAGAAAACACAAGTTGTCACGTTTACAAGAAAAAGATCGTTAGAGGGTCTGCAACCACTAGTAATAGGTGGGGAAAGAATACCACAGGCCAAAGAAACGAAATACCTAGGAGTATGGCTGGATCAAAGGCTCACGTGGAATACGCATATCCAAAAATTAACCAACAAAGCTACTATTGCCTTGGGCAGGTGCAGGAGGTTATGTGGAAAAAACTGGGGCCTTAGCCCCAAAATGACTCTGTGGCTATATACCAGGGTAACCAGACCCATGATAGCATACGGAGCTATAGCTTGGTGGCCAAAGGTGTGGCAGGTGGGGGCGGCCAAAACGCTGGGGGGCGTACAAAGACTAGCTTGTCTGTGCGCCACAGGGGCAATGAGATCGACCCCCACAGCCGCAATGGAAGTCATTCTAAACCTGCCACCGCTACAAATCTTTATACAAGGAAGCGCTAGATCTGCAGCTTACAGACTCATGCACAGTCAGGCACCGATAAGTAAATCGCACGGTGCAGAACATCAAAAATTACTAGATGAACTCAAGGCGGGGCCCCTAACGGGGACGCCAAGCGACGCCATGGTTCAGAAATTTAACCTAGATAGAAAATATCAGGTTATAATACCAGATAAGAAGGACTGGGAATATGGCCCCCCCAGTAAGAGCGGACTCAAGCTGGTATACCGACGGCTCTAAAACGGACCACGGCGTAGGAGCTGGTATTTATAGAAAGAAGCCGTGCAAGGCCCTTTCATTGAGCTTCAGCAAGGACTCGACAATTTTCCAGGCTGAGGTTGCGGCGATTCACCACTGTGTCAGAGAAGTAGATAGTTGGGCCGAACCAGGAAAAAGCGTCGCTATTTACTCTGACAGCCAAGCAACACTTAAAGCTATCAGTTCCGCAAGTGCTGACTCAAAGCTGGTTTGGGACTGCGTAAGAGCCCTAAATGAGGTGGGCACCCTAAGGAAAATCACTTTGGCCTGGGTCCCCAGCCACATGGGAGTGAAGGGAAACGAGGCGGCCGATGAGCTGGCCAGACGAGGCTCGTCAAGGCCTTTCATAGGAGCGGCCCCTTCCTTCGGCACTACCAAATCACAAATTAAGAGCTCCATCTACGAATGGTCACAAAACAAGTCCAAGGAATGGTGGGTAAGATCGCCAGGACAAAGATAGGCTAAGGAGTTCCTAAGGGAACGGAGGCCTAAGTTTACTGAAGACCTACTGAGTAAAGACAGGAAGACTGTCAAAATGATAGTAAGTCTGATGACCGGTCAAGGAGACTGAATAGGCATATGTTTAACATAGGCCTGGCAGAAAATGCTCTCTGCAGATTCTGTCAAGAGGAAGAAGAAACCCCAGTTCATGTTCTGTGCCACTGTGACGGCCTAGCGAGGACAAGGTTTCTAGCAATGGGGGTAGAGAACCCCACAGCCAACGGCTACACAAAAGAGCCGCTCTCAAAAATGATAAGTCTGATTAAGTAGGCGAAACTAGAGAGCGTTCTCTAAGGTAAAGGGGATCACAATAGACCTGTAAAGGTCGCGGTGAAACAGGCCCGCATGCCACCCCACTCTTAACCTAACCTAACCTAGTATACACTTAAATAAAGTTCATACTGCATGTATGCCATTCACTAATATATTAGGCATTTTCTTCGATGAAAATTGTAATTGGTCTACTCATATAGATGGTGTTTGTAATGCTCTGTCGAGTACATGCTTCGCCTTATTTAACTTAAGCAGATCCTGCAACACAAGTGTTTTGAGAGCATTCTATTATATGGCTATGGACTGATCCACTGGGGTAATGCATTAGATGCGCTTCATGTGTTAATTCTTCAGAAGAGAGCAATCTCTGCCACCATATTTTAAAAGCAACGTTAATAAGGCTTTCACGGCCGGCATCCATATTGCACTACAATCTACGAAAACTTACTAGATTTTTGTCCTTCTAATAAATATATAGAAAATAAATTCGTGCTAATCGAGTAAATGGTTTCTTAAATATTCATATTACACATCGAATTATGAACAACGTCAGCTATTAAATTGTAAGTACCTACATCCGTTTTAACGGAAACGTATCTAACCAATTAAAAATTCTGTTGGCAAAATAACAATTTCCAGTTGATTCCGTGAAGATAAAGCGGTACAACTGTTTTCTAATTGTGCCAGATTTTTCTCTGAAACTCGTTTAAGTCCCCCCGCAATCTCTACACCGAGACCGTCGCGTCGGTGGATTTAGCCGGAGTAATCCATTTCCGCGACCTGTACAATGCAGCTTGTAAAAAAAAAGTATCAAATGAAGGATGTTTTTACTCAGTTTCCCCAGCTCGCTTGGCACTTAATAACTTCAACCCTAGATAAATTATTTTTTTTTTGTCGTGTGTGTGAGGGAGCCTAGTCTTCTCGCACGTTTTCATTAATTTTTTTTCTCGCAACCAGTTTCGGTTTTTGATGGAGTTAGGGGAAACAATATTGTCGACATTCTTCTGTCGTCGAAGTTAATTGAAGGAATTTGCTTTGGATTCGTGGCTATTGAGGTAAATATTACAATGGATTAAAGAATTCGGAAATCATAATAATGTGTAATAATAATGCAGTTTCGCGTGAATTAACTAATAAAATCGTTTTACGGTTGTTTCTAAATGAGGTTTAATAAAGATGTCAAGTATCTAATTTTAGTTTTAATTCTCGTTTGCGCAGCCGGCCGTAGACCAAAAATAAGGATAAGAATTAATTTCGTAACCGTTACATTAGATAAATATAATTTATTTGCAGGAGATATCCTATAGAATAACCGTAGATAAACGTACTACGTACACTATACAAGCAATTTCCGTAATTTGCTTGCATAATTCGTAAAAATTTTCTAGTTCACATCTTATTATGGGAAACGGTTCGCGGTTACATTCTTGTAACCCGCTAAAGTCGTGATGGATGCGGTAACATACTTAATTCAATTTAAATGGTGTTTTTCTAGTCTTCGCGTGTCTGCTCATGTGAGACATTGAATTTTTTTCCCTACAAGCAAATGAAAACCATATGGGTACGTACATAATTAATTGAGAGTACTGACTAATGTAATATAATCAAACGGAGGTTCTCACAATTAAGTCTGAAATGAATGTGTTGTAATTGAGAAGATATATTAAAAATCGTTCAGTTTAAGTTTCCATCCAATAAAAGGTTATTTATGGGTGGTAATTACCGATGCAAATTTCCGATGTTGTACAGTAGAATGTGCTTGTCTTGTATGTATTTATCGTTGTAATATTTAGGTTAAAACATTTTAGAGGTTAAATAAAGTGTCAGATATCTCGATGTGGCTTGTTATTACCAGGTATAGACGGTGATTGTTTCTCATGGCACACTTATCATTTTCGTAAGAATATTCAACTACCTACCTTTTTGTAAAAATTAAGTCTAAAAAAAAGATTTTGGATTTAAGTTTCGTTTTCAACATGAAAGAAGGCAGCAAAAGGACAATTTTTAGTTACTGAAAGTCTAAAAGTTCGATCTAGATTTAGATTTAATTAAGATTGATATTGCGCTGCGACCTCTTGATCTATTGCGTCCTCCTTGCCTGAGCTGTAAGCTGCTGGGGTTTGCGCGTTCTCAAGTCTCCCTATCCAGTCTAAGAGCTTTAATACACTGCAATAACTGTAATGGTTTCAGGAATGTTGTCTTCAGTATAAAAAGATGTTTTTGGTGATATTTCAGTGGCATTCAGGGAATCTAAGGATTTCGTTTCTATATTTGTTGCGTTCTAAATCTGCTATCTTTTCCGAATCTTCAATTTCTTCCATAGAATCGCTTGGTTTAGATGTTAAATCTTCTTTGTAGTTAGCGTTGCCTAAATCAATACTGTGATCGGAAAACACGCTTTGCTCCGATTCCGTAGAAGATTGTATTCGAGGACCGGTTTCAGATTCTTTGTGCGTTTTTGGTGTTTCTGTAATTTGCGAAACTGACACCTGGTCTTCGAGTTTGTGCGTTGGTGACACATCCAGATTGTGCGCTTCAACTTCAACCGTGCTGTCCAAATCGGATTTGCGTATGATCGAAGTAGTGACGCTATCTACATCAGGTTTGTGCGTTTAACTATCTTCTCGAGGAAGAATCTTAGTCTCGTCCGTTTGTGCGCTTTTTCTACTGTCACTATATCTTTTTGTGAAACAGGACTACTATCCTCGAGTCGTCCATTACATTTATCATAATCTATTGTTGATACTTTAACTTCGTCAGTAAATTTATGCGCAACTTCCATATCGTCTCTATAAACATCTTTTTCTATATCACTAGCTTCGGCAAGATCAGCATCTAATTCGACATCTTTGGGGGTATGTTTCTCCAGTAAACTAGGTTCTTGTTCTTCACTCATAGTTTCCGCATGATCTTCGCGTTTTAACATGTCGATTATATCCTTCGTCACTAAGCTGTCTCTATCAATGTCGCTAGCATAGGTTATCTTGCTTTCCTCTGATTTTTCATCAGTTTCTGACGTGTCTTCCTTAAATTCCACCTTACTTTCCTCGTGAAGCTCTGATGTTCTTAAATCTTTACTACTACTACTTACTACTACACCTTTCTGGATGTCATAAGAAGCTGAATCGGTTATTATGCGCTTTTTGGTCGATATTTCGTCAATTTCTTTGCTACCTAATTCTTCGGATGTTTCAAAATCTTGCATAGTAACGTCGGTTGTACTCTCATCTACGGACTCTTCCATATATTTGGTAAGATCAACTTTTTCAGCGGGTTTCTGTTCAAGTGATGGTTTCTGAATCACTTTTTCAATTTCTTGTATTTCTTCGGCTTTATCCTTTTCCGTTTTCGTTTCTCTCGTTCCCGTTATATGTTTAACTGGCAGAATTTTTTGTCTCATTATAAATGTTTCAGATTCAAAGCTTTTGGCTATATCTTTAACAGATTTTCTTTATTCCGCTTCAGGTTTTCTGAACCGATTTCTCCTGCATTTTAGTCTCAATCTTTGTTGTTTTAACAGTCTCCCCGAATGATTTCGCTATGTCTTTAACAGTCGTTACTTCTGCTGCATCTTTGTCTGGAACATTTTTGGCGCTCTTCTTCAATTGCAAGAATTCTCAGTGCTTTTCTTTCCGTTGAAGATTCTTCTTCTATTTCGGTCACAAGTTGCTCTTCCACCATATCTTTTTTGATTTGCTGTTCATAGCACTGTTTTCGCTAGTAGTTGAGGGACTGGTCCGTGCGGCAATGTACCGGTTAGCCAGGGCACGGACGGGAGGGGGCGAGACTCTATGCCAAGGAGCTTTGTCATCCATGGCGGGACTCACCCCACTTTCGGATCTGCCAAACGATGAAATGGTTAGGAAATACAGCTTCGAAAAGAACTTTGCAACGAAGTTGAGTAACAAGAGAGAGTGGGAAGGAGAATCCTCCACCTACTCTCTAAAAGCAAACACCATCAAATGGTATACGGATGGGTCCAAAACTGAAAAAGGAACAGGTGTAGGGGTATTCGGGCCAGGAACCAAATACTCAGAGCCGATGGGAATATACCCCAGTGTCTTCCAGGCGGAGATTAATGCGATTGGAAGATGTGCTCAGGTGAATCTTGACAGGAACTATCGGAAGGAGAACATTGCAATCTTCTCCGACAGTCAGGCAGCCTTACTGGCGCTGAGTTCTAACACCATCAGCTCCAAGTTAGTTTGGGAATGCCGGGATAAACTAAACAACCTGGGCAACGAAAACAAAGTTGCATTATGCTGGGTACGAGGACACACTGGAATCAGTGGCAATGAGAAAGCTAATCTATTAGCAAACGTGGCCGCCACAACTTCGTTTGTGGGACCGGAACCATTCTGTGGAATATAAGAAAGAACTTAGACAGGGAAAAGGACGTCAGAGCTTCCCTCTGGCACAATCTTCCTGGCCTGAGACATTCCAAGGTATTCCTTGGAAATTTCAACAAGCAGAAAGCAAAAACCATGCTAGAACGAAACAGGAACAGATTACGCATTCTCACAGGTTTCCTTACAGGGCATTGTCACCTCGGGGAGCACATGAAGAGAATAGGTCTGAAACAGAATAGCGACTGCAGGTTTTGCGGGGCGGAAGATGAAAGTCCGGAACACCTGATATCCAACTGCACAGCAATTGAAGAAATTCGCGCCAACTATCTTGGCAAAGTCGTTATAGACGAGGAAGAAATACCCTCTCTGAAACCATCACATCTGTTACAGTTTATTAAAGCTCTTAGGCTGGATGGGGAGCTGTGACTGCGGGAAAAACCCAGCAGCTTACACCTCATGTAAGGGGGCACAATAGACCCACGGTCGCGGTACAATATCACCCTTATATCTAAATCTAAATCTAGATCTGTTTTCTTTGTAGAATGTTCTTTAGATCATAGAGATCCTCGGTCGGTAGAGACATAGATCTTTCATGAATATTTTTTCTTGCAGTCGTGACTGGCCTTTCACGTATCTGAGGTACCCTATCTTCGATTTCAGAGTCTGAGATATAATGCTCTACATCACCGCTATCTGAGATGTATCCAGTGTTTTCATAACCTGATTTCGATTGATCAGATTCAGAACTGTCTGATTTTTGCTCTTCTTTTTCTGGTGGTTTCATAGTAGTTTTTGTGCCATGACAAACGCTGCTTGGTATTCACTGAGAGGTTTAGCAAATTCGGCCTCAATTTTTTCGTCGCACCACAGAGTGGTGCAGTTAGATGTTACGTACAAGTCTGTTTTCCTTGCCTATGTTGTTTAGTCTGTTAAAGCACACCGAGACTAATTTCGAGCTGATGATCTGAGGCATATAGATGCAAAACTAACTATCTGTAAATTTCGCATCCCGAGATATTCACAGAAAACTGTTTTAGCTGGTTATAATTAAATATTGGTCATAAAATTTTGTGTACTAGATGACAATACTTGTTTAGAATGGTGGAACATTGTTTTCATACATCATAAGTTCATACAGACCGCATTATTTAGATCTAAAATATATAAATAGAGACTTTAGCAGCTTACCGATTGAATTAGTTAGTTTTGCATGTAACTTCGTGATCATTTACAATAGGAAAATAATAAATAATAAAAAATTGTTGCTGTTATTAAAGACTACACTTTATTAACTTAATGGAACACAATAAACAAAACAAAATAATAATTCATGCCTTAGCATCCGCCGTGAAACCCTACATTCGATTATAACAGTAACTTGTAATAAGTACAAAAAAATTATTCTAGATCGTAATCTTCTACGTTGGTGCACTATTCCTCATCGTTTGCCGTAACTTCTGGCTCCTCAACTCCAACCAATTCGTTATTAACATTATCTGCTGGTAATAAAATTTTTTTGTACAATTCAAGTACAAGTTTGAATTTAGTTGCCAATTCGCCCCAAAATGTTTAACTAGTAATTTATTAATTGAGGATTTGCCTCCTTCGAGTTGCCTTCTATATGTAAGAGATTTTGGTAATAAAAGAAATTTTATTGCCTTTTATGCATAGTCCTTTTGCCATTCCAAAATCTGCAAAGTAATGGGGCTCTCCACGTAAAAGAACATTATCTTTGCAACTTTTGTTGAAGATAAATCGCTTCATTTTATTAAATTGGAAATGCCACGCTGCTGGCCGTTTTCAAAACTTTGGTCGCTTCTGGCCTCCAGTCGAAGATGTTCCAGCCTTGGATCTTGCGAATTCTTGTATAATTTTCTATTATTTGATCATATTCGACTGGATTTACAATAACAGACTTTTTTCTCAGCTGTTTTTCAATTACACCAAAAACTCGATCTGGGAGCAAGAATGAGTGGCCTACTATAGAAAAAATAAATTCTATAGTTTCGATCATTTTTGGTGCATCTTGAAGTAGCCAAGACGAAAGCATAGCCATCATAGTAACTTTTCATTTTGGCCTCTACAGCCATCTGCAAATAGTCGTACATTTTACTAGTTTCAGTAAAACGAAAATTCTTCAAGGAATGATGGACTGCAGAGGCTATCGCATTCGAATCTTTTGGTGCATCCGTTTCTAGCCACAGGTATGAAGAGACACGGGAAGGATCTAGTTTTCCTTTTGAACTGCAATTTAACTGCTGGTTAAAATTGGACGCTTGGCCTGGTAGTTTAGGTAAGGCCAAATTTTTTTAGCAATCAAACGAACAATTTTCTATGTGCGGTTCTTCAATCTGTAGTAGCGTAAAGAAGGCTTTAGATTTCTTTTTATGTAGTTTGTATTCAAGCTCAACTTTGTGTCGTTCGTTCTCCTGCAAATTGGTTTTTAATAATTCTTCAGTTCTCAGGCACATAGAACAAACATCAGTTTTTGGAGTACCGAAAGCTATATTGTAATTGAATCAGTGAGTTGAATAACAGTACAAGTCCAAAAATATAGTTTAGAGAAAAATGGAAAAAAACTATCTCACTTCGTAACTATTGACTTTTGAGGTTTGGAATGTATTGTACAATAGCAGTTCGATATATGCTTCATTCATATAAACAGATAAATCTTGATTTCAGCCATTTGTAAAAGAATCATTCATAAAAACAGAATTGGACTCAATCAAACAAAAAAGCTTTTGTTCTTTAATAGTACAAAACCAATTTGTACACTACAAACTCACAACGTATTCATCACTAATACATGAACAGGCAAAACTTGATGAACAAAAACAAGTGTAAAAGGATTATTCATTATCCATGTCCTTATTGTGGGTTTTCCACGATGTAACCTGGTAATAAAATTCAAGCTGCTCTCCAGATACGTATTGAAGAATTTTTTTGATGTCATCCATTTCGTTTTGCGTTTATAGGAAGAGTTTTTTAATACGCAGCTGTAAGTGCCATCTGGGGATGAAGGTTTGTCTTTTGTAGTTTAAATGTATGGGATATGAAACCGCCTATATAGGAATGGCCTCTGACATACCCTGGAGTAGCACTCTGATATGTTAGCTGTCTGAAGTCATTTACCATGAATTTGGCAGTACTGGAAGCATCCGTACTTTTACTGGTGGGTTTGTAAAATTGAGACCACCAGCTTTTGAAGTCGAAAATCTTTGTATGTAATGTATATGGTAAAGGGTTTTGTTTTTCTTGCACCACTTATCATTTCTTCGTACTCCTCAGGGATGTAAATTTGATCTATCTTTCTTATTAACCGTTTTGCACAGCCAAAATCACGCTCACAAGGCAGAAACGAAAGGGAAAATATTGATAGATGGTTGTAAATCTTTTTGTTGCAGCAAATACCAAAAGAAACATTATTTCTGTGTTGTTGCGGTTTTGACCAGGACAGCTATCTGAGAACACATGTAATTCTGTTATTTCCGGAGGTATCTTGGTCTCTATGTAATACTCTAAAAAAGTGAAAACCTCATTCGGCTCTTTGAGGGCTTGTTCTTCGTGATACATGTAAAACTGCCCGCTATCATCCTTTATGTTGTGTATTTCGAAGAAGTATACCCACAGCTGCCTGTAATAAAAGATTTCCTACCCCAGCGCCACTTGTGCTCTGTAAAAGAACCGTACAAGTCCTGGACTTATACTGTTTTTCAACTCACTCTCAAACAGCCACCTATAGGAAACTATTGCAGAAACTTGCAGTTGTACTGTTATTCGTGCCATTCATTTGTCTTGCCTTTTAAAACCTTTTGGCTATCTCAGTTTAAAACCGCCATTTTTGGACTTATACTGTTATTCAATTCACCGGTTTAATTGTTTTGCTGTCAATAGTTCCTGTCCAGGTTCAATTGATTACATCTTCCAATGGCGTTGATTTTCGCTTAGAAAGTTATTTCGTTCCTGGCCCGAATACACTTGCAGCTGTTCCTTTATCGGTTTTATAACCGTCCACATACTATTGGATGGTGTTTTCTTTTAGAGTAGGTGGAGGATTCTCCTGCCCATTCTCTCTTATAACTTAGCTTCGTAGGAAACTTCTTTTTGAAGCTATATTACCTAACCATTTCATCGTTCGGTAGACTAGAAGTGGGGGAGCCCCGTTCGCACAGCATTAAATCATCGAATGGATGTCCTGTTTAAATCCATATTAAATTTCAATGTCTGAAGAGTTGGTCTTGTTCATAAGCTGTCCTTTTTGGCATATGGTTCCAAAGACGTCCATAAAATGTTTATTTCCATGTCTTGATAAAATTTGCTATACTGCGTCCATCAATCTGAGATATAGCTTACATTGAATTAATGTCATTATGTAAGAGAAAAAGGCAAGACGTTACATGGTTTCAACGATTCCACTTGTAAATGCGAAAGATCCCACGTCCTGCAGAAATTATTCTTTGAGGGCGATATTTTGATGTCTACATCTCCTTCAAGTATTCTATTAGCAAGCAATCTATACTCGTAAGGCTTGTGTGCGCCTAGAATTATTATTGTTGCCTCTTGTGTTGGAATATTGATTCTAATTTGATACATTTCGGTCATCTGTATATTTATTATTTTGAAACCTGTGATTTTGTCTATATTTTGTCATATTCTACTCGACCTACCTTTAAATCCTCGATAACCTCTTTGGTGTACGGTTGAAGTTGAAAACATTCCAGGGAAAAGGTCTATTTCTTTCTTCATCTATGACAGTATTAATTGCTTCCTTGAGCGATTTGCAATTCCTTGATTTAAGGGTGGTTCTTAACTCTTGACTTCTTACCCCACTGGAAAAGGAATTAATAGCAATCTTTTCATTTACTGGTCTTAAGGAATTTAATAGATGTTCCTTACCATCTGCTTGTGCTAAAGTGAAGTCACTAAGAAGTTGTTTAATTTCTTGCCCGAATTCGCTTAAAGTTTTATTCTGCTGTTTCATTTGATGCAATTGAGTTGAAATTGTTATGGCTGATTTTTTTGATACAAAATTGTCCCGAATATCTTTTATTAACGCGCCAACAGAATCATAACTTTTGTTTAACCGAATTTTGGCATTTTAAGATATTCTAGTTTTTAAAACAAAATTCACTACAAAAATTGTGAAAATTTCACAGTCACGATTTGCAAACCTAAAGCATTTTTCTCGGCCAGCAATTGTGAGACTGGCGGAAAAATTTGAGCTGTTGGGACAAGTTAGTGATGTGAAGAATCGAACTCGTGCATGTCGCTTAAGAACAAATGAGAATAGTGCTGTTGTAGCCCATAGTGTTGAGAAGAATCCAGGTTTGTCCACTTCTTGTCGATCTTTGGAATTGGGCATTCCACGAACGACATTACCGCATTTTGTATAAAGACTTAGGTCTTAAGGCTTTTAAATTTCAGTTAACACAACGACTCACACCCACCGACCATTAACAACGTCCTGTCTTTGCTGATTGGGTCCTTGAAATGCATCAAACTGATCCGGAACTTCATCGAAAAATCATCTTGAGTGATGAGACCCATTTTCACCTCGGAGGCTACGTAAGTAAGCCGAATTATCACATTTGGGGTTTGGAAAACCCAAGAATGATTGTTGAAATGCTTCTTCGTCCTCAACGTGTGACTGTTTCGTGCGGTTTTTGATACGGCGGAGTTATTGACCCTTACTACGATGATTAATGATTTTGTATAGCCGGAATTGGAATATATTGATGTGGACGACGTTTATTTTCAACAAGACGTCGCTAAGTCCCACACAAGTAACGATACCATCACTGGTTTACGTGAAAAGTTTCCTGGTTGTGTGTTTTCTCGAAGAGGCTACCGAGATCTTGTGACACCTTTAGACATTTTCTTTGGGGCTATGTGAAAGATAAGGTCTATGCCAATGACTCGAATGAATCGATTCGAGAGCTTAAAGATGAAACTCGAAACGTTATCGAGTACATACAGCCGCAAATGTGCGAATTGGCGATGGAAAATTTCATGAAAAGAATATGGTCCTGCAGGCGTAGATGTGGCGGCATTATTAATGGCATACCTTCCTCTTTATAATTAAATAAACATTTTTTTTACATATCAAAATGAAACATCTTATTGGAAGACCATCTTTCCACGTCAATGTTGACACTTTTAAACTAACTCGTCAAAGATACTTTCTAGTTCAGAATTTCGAGCAGTGTTAGAAAACAGCAAAAATTTTGTAAGTTGTATTGTAAATCAGCTGCAGTTCGAGAAACAATAATTAAGTTCTGTCTAGATTGTCCGAACATAACGAAATAATTAAAACCATTTCGTTCGTTCCTCCATAATTTTCTTTTTACTATCACATGACCATCTTCCTAAAGCAATCAATTCTAGTAAAATAAATATTTCGAAAATTATTTTCCTCCATTAAGTATCTTAATTAAAAGGGTTTGTTTGATGAATTAATAACTTCACTCTGCTCTCATACGCTCGATGAAAGCCCAGTAATGGACGGTGGATTTTTAGATCATACTCTATCTGTCTACTTCATTTATATTCTTTAATGCGGTTTTAATTGGAGTTAATATAAATATAACTAACATCGAACCAGTTTTAAATTTAATTTCACAATTTTCTTCCAGCGAACAGTCAGCAGCAGCCGTAATGAAATGAGTATTCATTAAAATCTCAAGGTTTGTATATGTATACTGCGGACTTCAGAATGTTGTGGCAATTAATATTTTGTCAAATCGCATGGAGTGCTCAATTAGAAACTTTTAATTACGTTGTTTTAATGATGTACCTATACTATTCCATAATTTTTACTGGGGAGAAAAATCGCTTCTTACATTTTGATTTGAAATTAAAACGATGAATTTAGTGTCTTAACATTCACAACTAGGTTGTTAGTTGAAACTAACGTGCTGTATACTAGGAAGTTTTTTTTCTCGTTGAAAATAATTTATTCATCAACCTATTCGTTTCTGTTACATTTTAAATATGCAAGCACAATGTATTATGCATAGGAAAAAGCTATATATTGCATTTGATGTGTAATTTTTCCTCATATTAAAATTAACATTGTGAGGAGTAGCCAAGCACAAAGGTAATATTAGCTAATCCTAAATATACATATTATTTTGCCTAATTGCGTGTAATGTGGAGTACTGCAAACACTATTAAACAAGATACTAATTAAATAACTGTGTATATGCTCCGTGAGTACCTACTTCCATGGTTATTCGCAATTTTCGCTGACCATCACAAATTTCCAATAGTTAAACACAATAGAACTGTTATAAAAATAATTTATGAAGTAATTGTATGTAAATAAAGGTGGGTACAATGTACCTTAATAATCCTATGAAAATGTTATGGTAATCTTATGATGTGATTGAGGTGACATTGATGAATATTGAATTGCAATTTTCTGTCATTTTTTGTGACCTTTGTTGATATTTTTCAAGGAATTATCAATAGACTACAGAAAAATATACAGGGTGGGGCACCATATTCGCCTCAGTTGATATACAAAAAACAGTAACACATATTTAAAATATTTTTGTTGGAGTATGTGTAAATCCATTAGGAGCACGTTCTAAAATTATTTTGAAATATACAGGGTGTCCCAAAAGAAAGGTACACATCAAAGTTATCAAAATTAAACCCCCGTGACACAGACTATAAACAAACTTATATATTTTATAAGACTATATACGATCAGGCAATTGTTGACTCGAAGCGTAGTTATTATGACTATCAGCTACTGTCAGCTGCAAACCCAAGTAGAGACATTTGGCGTGTTATTCGTTCTCACACTGGTGGGACTGCTGGTTCTACCCATCCTACTTGTTCTGACCTGAGAAACCTTGCTAATCAGTTTAACCATACTTTCTTAACCACAGATAAAGTCACATCTGATACGCAAAATTCGGATTTTAATTTAAATATAAATAATAACCCTTGTTCTTTTTTCTTTCAACCAACAGATGCTGATGGTATTCCTAGCTCTTTTATAAAAAAATGCTATTCCAGTTTCGTGGAACCTCTAGCACACATTATAAATGATTCCTTTTCAACTGGAATTTTTCCGGACCTACTTAAACAAGCCGTGGTTGTTCCAGTCTACAAGTCTGGCGATGTAGACAATTTGAAAATCTACATAACCAGGTGCAAGTCTAAGAGTGACTTCAAAGCTGCTGTCGGCGTCGAACGCATTGCTCCCGTTATTTCTAAGCAGGCAAGTCTTTGTACCTTGCTCAGCTTCTGAATGGCGTTTCTTTGATGCGTCTTTGTCCACCATACCAAAGCTGCATACGTTATTGTTGGCTTAACCACCATGCTGTATATCCAGGTCTTAGCCTCCATTTCTGTCCATATGAGCGTCTGACCAGCGTTAATGCTGTCACCGCTTTATTGGTAATTCCATCCAAATGTTCGTTCCAGGTAAGTTTGGAGTCTAATGTTACTCCAAGATATTTTACCTTCCCCACCATCTCTATGTTAACCATTTTCAACGTAAACGAATTTAGGCCATCCTGCTTTCGTCGGCGAGTAAAGGCCATGATGTGGGTTTTATCGGCACCGATGCTCAGTCCTGCCAACTCTATCCATCCGCTAACTGAGTTCAGTAAGTTATCCGCGTAGGCCAGTACTCTATACCCGTGCTCATTAAGCTCCTCCAGAAGCTCGTCTGCAATTAGGCACTACGGGAGAAGAGAAGGTACACAATGCTAAATGTTGTGGTATCTTAATTTCAACAGAAATACCAAATGTTCGATTTGGTTTGTGAATATGTCCCGGAAAGGTTTGTAAAATTTTTCTTTGACAAGTTGGCACAATTTTTCTGCTTCGATAACATCATTGAATACTTGAATTGCCTATCAGCTCACATCTAATTCATATGATGACAAACTACATACCTACAAATTAAATATTCGTTTAATTATTTCATATGATTTAATGCTAAGCAATCCCTCTCTGCATCTTGATGTAGTTTATGATTCATGTTTTTCAACAATTTGCCCAGAAATTTTTCGTATCCCTTTTATACTCGTAGAACGATCCCATTAATTATGCATGAAGAACGTACCCATATTTTATCCTTTTCTAAAATATTCCTTTATACTGCTTTCCGACAAAGATTCATAATAAATTACCACGGCATGATTTTCGTTCATGTTCATTAAGTTATTCAGCAAAACTTTTACAGCTTCCCTTTTTTTATGTTTTTCGCGATCTGCATTAAAAATTACGCAATCTCTCCCGAGTGAAAACGGCCAGCGCCAGCTTATCTTAACCGCAATGAGTTGTGTAGCTAATTTGCTGGATAAATTACGCCGCAGGTATATCTTTAATTAAAAATTTCTGAAGAGCGATTTTTTCCTGCTTTACCGTGGAATTTGAAATGACGAAAAAAGGCAAAGTGTTTTTCTTTTTTTTTTTAGAAAAAAGTTAGTTCAAGTTGAGCCCGCAGTATATCTCGGATGAAAGGAAAATATTAAATACCTAATTAAATTTCATACAAAATTTTCAAGAGGGAATTTTGTTCTTGTTAGTAGAAAATCCGAGATTAATACGTGTTACGGTGAAATATGCAGTATATTTTAATGTTGTTAAGTGCAGAAACGTTTATATTTTCTTCTTTTGTTAAATTATTTTTCTGATTTCATAAGTTTTATTTACTACTAATGTCTGAAATCTGAAAAGAAATGTACATTTATATACCATAATATACCAAATGAGCAAAAATTATTTAGATAAAGGATTGCCATGATTAAAAAAACCTTTATTTTACATTAAAAATTACAAATCAAGATAAGTTGTGGACGCCTCACAATGTCTGTGCACGATGTGTTGTTACTTTGAGGAGCTGGATAAAAGGTGCCATTTGGTAGGCCTATGATTTGGCGAGAACAAGAGGATCATTCGACAGACTGCTACTTTTGCTGTACAAAGACTTTCGGGTTTTCCAGTAAAAATAAGGATAAAATTACCCATCCTAATTTACCTTCTACTACTCGTCCAGTCATTCGGAAGCTTTGCCAGTACCAAGTCCTATGGATGTTTCGAACCAAGCAAATGTTGAAACCGTGATAGAAGAATACATTTCAGAGTTGTCGGACACAGATGAAGAATATTTGCCATCTCAAGAGGGCACGCCTCATTTAATAAATCAATTGGAATTAAATGACCTCGTTCGAGATCTCAATTTATCAAAAACTCAGGCAGAAATATTAGGATCAAGACTGCAAGGATGGAAGTTGTTAGCTCTGGGTACGCGTATTTCTGTATATCGAAATCGCCAGAAAGAACTGTCACAGTATTTTTCAACTGAAGAAGGTCTTTTATTTTGCAAAAATGTTGACGGTTTAATGCGAGAGTTAGGTTAGAAACACCAACCAGAAGAATGGTGTCTTTTTATAGATGCTTTTAAATTGAGTTTGAAAGCTGTCCTTCTACATATAGGAAACATCTACCCCTCCATTCCTGTTGGACATGAAGGAAACATATAATAATATGAAACGTCTCCTTGATAAAATCAATTACAAAACCTATAAATGGTACATCAGTGCTGATCTCAAAGTAGTTGCAATTCTACTTGGTCTACAACTTGGATTCACAAAGTATTCCTGTTTCCTATGTGAATGGGATAGTCGAGCCAGAAATTTGCACTATACTGTTAAGCAATGGCTAACCAGAATACAATATACTCCTGGAGAAAAGAACGTAGTCCATAATTCGTTGGTGGAGCCTCATAAAATATTTTTACCGCCATTACACATAAAATTAGGTCTGATGAAGAATTTCGTCAAAGCATTGGACAAACAGGGACCAGGATTTCGATACCTTAAACAAAAATGTCCTAATATATCTGAGGCAAAGCTTAAAGAGAGAATTTTTATACGACCCCAGATTAATCTGTTACAACAGGATCGAGAATTTGACGTACTCTTAAGCGATTTAGAACGGACTGCTTGGGATGCATTTAATTTGGTTCTCTAACACTATGAAAAGCCTCATACATTTAAAAGAAGTTTATTTTCGGAAATGGAAATCTACCAAATACCCTCATTTCTATGACGAATTTGCACGAATTCGTGGCCTGCTAAAAGAGGAATCCCGAACTGCATATACTGTGTACCTACGTAAGGTTGAGAGCAACATAGTGGAGAATCCTAAAAGTTTCTGGTCGTTCATAAGTAGCAAGAGAACAGCGAGTAGGATACCGGGTCACATGTTCCTCAATGATGATGAGTTCTCACAGCCCTCAACAATAGTTAACGCCTTTGCTGGACACTTCTCCAAGGTTTTCAAAAAGAATGATGCAACAGCAACAGCGCCGCAGCTATTTGCACATTGTCCATCTTTCAATGTTGGATTTATCGATCGAGATGAAATTATAACAAGTGCACTTCGCCTAAAAAGGGACATGAAGGCTGGCGATGATCAGGTACCGGGTTTCTTGGTAGTGAGCTGTGCGGATTGCTTAGCGCACCCTCTAGCCTCAGTATTTAATTTAATGTTGAAAACTTCTTCGTTTCCTGCTGCCTGGAAGACAACGAAAGTTATTCCCATATTTAAGAAGGAGATAGGTCAGATATCCAAAACTACAGGCCAATTAATATTATATGCAACTTCGCAAAAATTTTCGAACATATACTGTATAACAGAATCTATCGGAACATTCTACCGTATGTTTCCACCAAGCAACATGGATTCATCACTGGCCGGTCAACAGTAACCAACCTGGCATGTGTAACACAATTTCTTTCTTGCGCAATTGATCAAAAGAAGCAAGCAGATGTTATATACACCGATTTTTCAAAGGCATTCGACTCTATTGATCACAATATATTGCTCGCAAAGTTAGAATGCATGGGGCTATCCCCTTCATCTGTGAAATTAATTGCATCTTATTTATTACATCGTAAAGCATACGTGTCGTACAACGGATACTGCTCTGATTTATTCTTAGTACCTTCAGGAGTGCCACAAGGTTCCAATTTGGGGCCCTTGCTGTTTAACATATATATTAATGACCTATTGTTCGGTATTAAGAGTGACCACCTTGCTTACGCGGATGATTTAAAGATATATAGTATTGTGGAGACTGATGAGGATTGTGATCACCTACAAAACCAGCTGCTCACAATTGTGGATTGGTGTAACCGAAATAGAATTTGCATTAACCCAGACAAATGCTGTGTTGTATCATATACCAAACGGACTAATCCTATTCATTACAACTATACGATTCAACAGCAAAGAGTTCCTAGGTCATCCACGATTAAAGACCTTGGGGTTCTATTTGATAGCTACCTTTCATTCAACGAGCATATTACATCTATGTGTTTGGCAGCTTCAAAAACTCTTGGATTTGTCATTAGATCATATCGACAGTTTAGTAATGCATCCACAATCAAAATGCTGTACTACTCCCTAGTCAGAAGTCGTTTGGAATACGCCGGTATTGTATGGTTTCCATACTATACGTACCAACACTTATCAATTGAACGTGTGCAAAGGAGATTCCTAAAATATCTCACATACAAAACATCTGGCACGTATCCTGATAGAAATACGGAGTATGCAACTTTATTAGCTACGCATAATTTTCAAACTTTATCCGACCGAAGAGACCAACATGATGCTAAATTTTTGCTAAACCTGTTACATAATAAGATTGACTGTTCCGACCTGCTTGCTTGCATTGATTTTCATGTTCCCCAATGTAATACTCGTTTTAATTTACCGTTTAGAACTCCTAAAGCCAGAACTAATATATCATATAAGTCACCAATTACGCATATGACACGTAATTTCAATAATCTGTGCGATCTTGATTAACACTATTAAAAGAGAGATCATAGTTCATAACTGTAATAACTTGTGCGTATTGCTTTGTAATGTTTGTTATCAGTTTACCTATTCATTTGGAATTGTACTTGTATATGTTTATTGATTAAGGTAAGAATTTAGAATTTAGTATTTTTGTTTTACTATGTATTTTTACTACGTGTGAGTACACCTTTACTTTACTTTATTTAGATTAATGTATTATAGTCCTGTTAGTGGTTTCCGTTGGACTAATAAATTATTATTATTATTATTATTATTATTAAAAGTGTGACAAAGAATTTCTTAGGCAATAAATAATCTGAAGATTACGAGGAAATTGTTAGTGAACTTCTTAGAAGTTACCATGCATTAGGTTGTAATATGAGTCTTAAAATACATGTCTTGCACCTGAACTTCTTTCCCCCGAATCTTGGCGATGTTAGTGACGTGCATGGGGAAAGATTTCTTCAGGATATTTCCACTTTTTGAAAACGTTATCAGAGCAAGTGGAATAGCGAGATGCTTGCTGACTACTGTTGGACTTTAATTTCGGAATGTTTTTCATACCAATATAAAAGAAAAGTGAAAAGAAAGACTTTCTAGATACGTTCCAGAATAGCATATACTTAATTGGTGTTAGTATTGTATGATCAATATGAATTTTATTTGTTTATAATACCATACGTGATAGAAGATATTTGATTTTATAATAATTATTAGGAATATAAAACAAAATAAGTTTGTATACAGGATGGTCTATTTAAAATGTAACACTGTAATATCTTCGAAACAATTAAGTAAATGGTAATAGTAGCTATAAATTGCTTACATAAGGGAAACAGTTGAAGAAAGCAAACGGCTATCGAATTAAATGTTCAAATTGGCGGCCACCAGTCTCAATGCACTTTTGCATTCGCGCAGATTTCGTGAGTCTCCGTTGCATCTCCAGAAAGTTGGGGGGTGGATTGATGTTTCTCGCAGACGATTGATACCCATAATCTTCGAAGGAACCATCAATGCCCAAAGGTATCGAGGCAACATCTTAGAACCCTTCATAAACGAGCTTCACGAACACGAGCTGCAACAGGGATATTTTCAATAAGACGGTGCCACTTCTTACACGACTCCGCAATCTATCGCTTATTTACCACCATTTTTTGGTGGTCGTCTGTTGTTACGTTGTGAAGCTGAATTCCCACCAAGATTACCAAATTCGACTATCCTAGATTACTAGATTACTAACATTTAGAAACAACAATTATTGTTTATATTTCTAATTAATTTAACATTCGTATGATCGATGTTGTGATCTGTTTCAAAAATGTGTTGCGCAATGCTCGATTTCTCAATTATATTAAATCTAAGATTAGCCATATGTTCTTTGAATCTAGTTGAGACTGCTCTCCTGGTTTGCCCAATATATTTTTGATTACAATCTTTACAATTGATTTCGTAAATATCTGACTTTTCTAGAGGTTGTATTTTATATTTAGGGTTACCGATGAGACTTCGTAAACTAGTCCCAGAACTGTTAACTATTCTGAGATCTAGCTCTTTGAAGATTTTACTCAAACCTTTAGTGATAAAGGGAGCGTCAGGGAGGGTGAAGCTTTAACATCCTCTCGAAAAATCGTAGATTCTTTCTTATAATTAAACTTCCTAATGAACTTATAGATATGCTGAGGCTGGAAATCATTACACTTGGCTACATACGTTATTATTGGCTTAACCACCATGCTGTATATCGAGGTCTTAGCCTCCATTTCTGTCCATATGAGCGTCTGACCAGCGTTAATGCTGTCACCGCTTTATTGGTAATTCCATCCAAATGTTCGTTCCAGGTAAGTTTGGAGTCTAATGTTACTCCAAGATATTTTACCTCCCCCACCATCTCTATATTAACCATTTTCAACGTAAGCGAATTCAGGCTATCCTGCTTTCGTCGGCGGGTAAAGGCCATGATGTGGGTCTTATCGGCACTGATGCTCAGTCCTGCCAACTCTGTCCATCTGCTAACTAAGTTCAGTAACTCATCCGCGTGGGCCAATACTCTATACCCGTTGTCACTAAGCTCTTCCAGAAGCTTGTCTGCAATTAGGCACTACAGGAGAGGAGAAGGTACACAATGTTAAATGTTGTGGTATCTTAATTTCAACAGAAATACCAAATGTTCGATTTGGTTCGTGAATATGTCCCGGAAAGGTTTGTAAAATTTTTGTCTGACAAGTCAGGGAAGGTGAAGCTTTAACATCCTCTCGAAAAATCGTAGACTCTTTCTTACAATTAAACTTCCTAATGAACTTATAGATATGCTGAGGCTGGAAATCATTACACTTGGCCGCATCTTTTATCATTTTAAGCTCTTTCTTATACCTCGCCTTGTTTAAAGGAAAAGTGAGGAATCTGTGGATCAAAAAATTTAGGCTTGCCATTTTGTGTTGAACATAATGATGGGAATCTGAAGGAATTTAGCGAAATGTACTGGTTTTCTTTCTATACACGTCAAACTCTAATCTATTGTTATTTCTAATTACTAAAGTATCTAGAAAGGGTAGCTGACCATTTTCTTCTCTTTCACAAGTGAGCTTTATGGTTTTAAACCGATTATTTAATTTATTGAGAAAATCGTCAATATTACATTTTTTTGTGTCAAATATAGCGAAAATATCATCCACATACCTCAAAACCAAACCCTTGGAAAATATTCCCTCTCAGATTCTACTCTACCGGCCAAAAAATGAGGGAACACTGCGGAAATTACAAGAAAATGCTACATGTTTTGTGAAACTAAAGATATATTCAAAGGAATTATACAACAAAGATTTGCTTTTATAAAATACAAGAATATTTATAAGAAAAACATATAAACGGATAATGTAATATATTTTATTATTCTTTAAAGTAACCGCCTTTGCATTGTACATACCTTTTTTGCAAATATTTGGCAACCTTGAGACTAGTTTTTGGAGGATATCTACTGGTATAGTTTGCCATGCATTCAGTAATTGTTCCCAGAGTAGTTTCTGAGATGTTAGACAGTGGTGTCGTACATTTCTGTCTATCTCATCCCACAACAACTCGATGGGAATGTCGGGCGATTGCGGCGGCCAAACCATATCTATGAGGACACCTTCTCTTTCTTTTTCTTTCAAATAATTTTTACAAAATAAATAATAAAAGGTATTATGGTATGGTATAATTTCGGGAGGAGTGCTTGGCATCATTGCCCTGCTGCAAGTAAAATCCTTCACCAATTAATCTTACGCCCGAAGGAATAACGTGGTGCTCCAAAATGTCTCGATAATTTTCATTTTTCAAAATTCCTTCAATTCGATGCAGATCCCTGACGCCATTACAGGAAAGTGAACCCCAAACAAGCACAGAACTACCTCCATGCTTCACAGTTGATGCAACACATTCAAGCAGCATTCTTTCGCCAGCCCTCCTTCTAACAAATTTCTTGAAATAGTATGTTTGCAGGCCTCCCTAGCGAACTGTTTTGTGGGCTCAGGAAACCTCTGGATAGAGGATTCTATCCCGGCAATAACCCACTCAACGTCCGATTCACGAGTCTGCAAACCAAATTTCAATTTCCCGTTCACTAGAAATTTGCGATGAATGATTTTCTACTATGTTAATGGTATTCATTGGAACAAGATGTTTATTCTTTAAAAAAACAACCAAACTTTCTTAATTTCCTATTCTGAACTTTCCTATCGATTGAAATAAACATGTTCCGTTGAAAATCACACCATAGTTGATATTCAACATCATTAAGATCTAATGTTAAAAATTTCCAAAGTTGGTTAGCTTGAATCTCAAGTTTACTGCGTTTGGCAAAAAGATATTCGATTTCTGAACGCAACTATTTTTCTTTCGCGTAACGAATGACTTTATCGCTACTTTTGCAAAACAGTAACATTAATAAACTTTGGAAAAACAGAAAAACGTTTACAAGTTTTCAGAAATCTAATATCTTCGCTAATACACTTAATTTTAGCACTAACCTTATGGTATAAGTTCTGATCCTTGGACCTGGTAGCTAAATTGCGAAGTTCACTGGATCTCTTCATGCAGAAGTAGAACACTAAACACTTCAACCCACTAAACACCAAAGAAGTTTTAACTAAAACCCCGACGCGTTTTGACAGTAACGCTGTCATTATCAAGGCGATAATAAAACTACATTTAAAATAACTCTGAATCTTGACGACATAAATATTGTTACTATTTATTTGACAAGCTGGGTAGCTTACATAACCAATATAATTTCAACTACTGCCGATGAACACACAGTACGTTCAGAATTCCGAAGCAACCTTTTATCTAAATAATTTTTGATCATGTGGTACAATTATTTATCCGTTTAAAATATGCCAAGTTTCGTTTATGTGTACGACCAGTTATTAACCAATTTTAGTACGTAATTTTAGTAGTTTAATTTTAGTACGTACGAGTAATCGATTAAAATTTCAAAGTTGTGCCGCCCAGTCCGGCTGAAATGCATTTATTATAACATTTGCATAAAATTTACATGATGGATACTCATGGTATTAAGCGCTTTCATTGCTAAAACCGATATTTAACTGATCTTTAACGACTATATAAGCGTTTATAATTTCATTTAAAAAAAAAGGTTAGTTACCAACCTCATATTTGTTGTTTTTTTTTCTGCTGCACTACTACATTCAAAGAGGAAGAGAAGAAGAAAGTGAACTCTTTGTATAGTGGCCACACGCTTTCAAGTTTTGAGCTTTTTTTATTCCATAATAGCTTCCTGATTTTTACCAGTTAACACGCAAAATATTCTGTATAGATTTTAATATGCTTAAACTTAGAAGCTAATCATTTTGGTGAAATAGTCATGTTTACAGGAATCTTGGCTTTGATCACACCAAAAAGGTTAATATAGTATGTTTTGTTGATAGATCTACCCCATTTGAGATAGTCAATATGCACGAGCCCATCTTTATTCCAGAACACAGCCATGATCTCTTTGAATATCATTTTGGTACGCTCTTCTACTGTCGGTGGCTGATCAGGAAGCTGCCATTCGGAAGCTAAATTTCCGGTCTGTGATGGTTCGTAGTATAGACGCAAGTCTCATCCAAACTTACAGATTGTTCAATAAATTCTCCCATTAGGCATCATACTCGTCTCTTCTTGGCATTGCTTTCCTAACATTTCTCTCTTCTTTTAAAAGGATTATTAGAGAAGGCAATAGAAGATTCTTCAGGGGAGTCATAGCTCACCACCTTCCCATTTTTTTGAAGGAAATGAGACCATGGATGAATCTTGTATTACCTCGTCTAATAATTTAAATTTAAAAGACCGAACCGTTCGGAAAACAATCCCCATTTTTTTTAAGGAAAATCTATAGTAGAAGACTAGAGAGAGCCTAGAACTTTGGAACAATGTTCAGAACTAACAGATACAACCTTAAACTTTTCAAAAAAGGAGGAAATAGTAATTTTTTGCCAGTTTTGTGTTTAAAATGTTGAAACAACTAAACAATGTTGAAGACTTCTTTTAAACTTTAAAATTTTGGATGGGCTGGGAAGAACAGGGAGGGAGAGAGGAAGCTCTTTTTGGTGACGTGAATGATGCTTTACCTCCTTTTAGAAACACCTCAATTCTTAGAATTGCTTTGACAATCTTCCGTTCATCATCATCAAGTCTTTTCTTCTTTTTCTCATTGGATAGCAACTTGATCACCCACTTTGGCAAGACGTTTCTGAACTAAAGACGCGTTTTAATAATATGTTGTAGTCATCCTTTTGAGTCGCCGAGTCCACCAGAAAGTGGGACCAGTGATCTTTGAAGATTCTTTACCGGACAGGTGGTGAATGGCTTTTAACAATCCAGGATTAACCGGATTTGGAGATCGTTCTTCTTTCGTCTGCATGGCGGTTTCTGTATCACCTTGTTTGCAATGATAATAATACCATTTGGAGATAGTGTTGCAATGTGTGGGCATTCACTGCCATATGTACATCTAATGCAGAGATGCAGCATATACGAGTTTTGGCTGTATCAATTGATGAAACTACAGGAACTGGGACTACTAATATTGTTGAAATTATGCTATGATGTAGAACTTAAGAGTGCAAACCTTGAGCCAGAAGAAGTTAAATTGTTTCAGGTGTGACTACCATTGAAGAAAATAATTGATGGTCTTGATGGATCAATTTTTAATTAAAATAGATCCTACCTATCTGTAAGATATTGATAACGTGCAGGTAGTTCAAGTTTCAAAAATCAGAAGGAGGTAGTAAGTTATTTTATTATGCGAGACTATTGTCGAGGATGTGTTCATATCAAAAGGTCGAAACAAAGTTTCCCAATAAACTTTGAAAGGCAAATTTTAGCCATCATTAAAAGGGTTAAGAAGTACTTAAGCATATTTACGAACATATGCTTAACATCCTTGGTGATCAACGTCCTTCGTATGCGACCGTGAAAAATTCGATTGCATCTCCGAAAATGTTGTTGCAATTCATGACATTATATTAGCAGATCGTCGAATTGGGTTGAGGCACTGAATATGTCATATAAACGCGTCCTCAAATATATGAATGTTAACCAGAAGCGTGCAAGGGCGAAAGCATCACGTTCCATCTGTGCTCAGTTTGAAAATGATACAGACTTCTTAACCGGTGTTGTTATTATGGATGAAACTTGGATACATTTATCCTACGCAGAAACAAAGCAACAATCGACGAAGTGGAGGACACTCTGGTTCTTCGAGGCTTAAGAAATTTCGTGTTCAAAAATCTGTTGGAAAAGTTCTTGCTTCAGCTTTTTGGGATTGCCATGGAGTAATCATGATTGATTTTCTGGATGAGGGTGGAATTATTATTCGACGTTATTAATTACTCTACAAGAAAGAATTATGGAGAGAAAACGCAGAAAGTTGTCCGAAGGTGGCTTGTTTTTGCCATGCAAATAACTCGCGATTGAAAGTTTGAATTACTCAAACACTCCACTTATTCGCCAGATCTGGCTCCGTCCGACTATCATGTCTTTCCTCCACTGACAAAGTTTCTTCCAACGAAGAAGTGATAAAAGGTGTGGACGGCGTTGCAGACTCGTTGTAATAAATGTATCCAATTAATAAAAGAGTATCTTGAATAATAAAATATTTTGGCTTTTAAATTTTATTTGCTTCTATAGTGGGCTAAGAATTTTTAATACATCCTCGTACATTGTATATATTTAACAACAATCTTACAGAGAGTACTACACATAAAGCCATACAAGCAATTTTCCTTCTATTAGTATTGAACAACAGTCGAAAATAAAGACATAAAGTAACAATGTGTTTTTCCTATCCATTTAGTACAGTCTATACGGGTTTACTTTGCGGATTCCATCTACATTTCCTGAAGATAGTAATTGCGGTAATAATTTTGCCTGTATTGTTTGTAAATCTGTACTTTATCGCCAAACAAACGTTTGTGTGATTTGCCGGTGAGGAATTATGGTCTAACTGTAAATATATCGTATTGCACCAGGAAACCCACCAGGAAAATACGGCAGTATATAATAGCATAACTAGTACTCCTATAATATTTTGTGCAAGATTACGTACACATATCTTCTTTATACATTCAAAATCACGTATTATATTACTTCAATATTTAAATTATTGCCTTTGAACATTCACAGAAACACGAACATCGCCTGGATCGTGGTAAATATGTTGTACATGGTGTTTACTTTTCTTGTATAGGTACCCGGTTTGGTAGACTCATCATCGTTGGTAACCATTAAAACTTTATTTGTTAGTTATTGCATAACGGTCTAGTATTTAATTTTGCGTAAAACCTATTTACATTCTTGCCGCAAAATTATACACAATCCAGTGCGTATTAGAATATTAAACAACGCTTGTATTAAAGAATGGTTAATAAAACTGTAATGTCGGAGCAGTGGCGTGCGGAAATTAACTTTGTTTTGATTTTGACAAGGCTGATTCGTTTTTGACTCCTCAGACGTGGAAAAGTTTCTGAATGTCGAGATTGTTATCAAATCGAAGAAAATCTTTACTTGACCACTCAACAAGTTGGATTTTTTCTAATGAGAGATAGCATGCATCTATGTTGCTGCTAGAATATGGAGAAAGCCTGTGACAAAGTGTGGCTTGAGAGCTTTATTGTCAAAATGAGCAGACTAAACAGTTTCTGGTTCAATCAGAAAACTGATCTTAGCCTGGAGTTCCTCAAGTATCTGTGCTGCGACTATTACTATACAATATTTATTCCTCAGACACTCCATCATTTCCTACTAAGGATTTCCTTGCTCTCTACACAGATGACACAGCCTCGTATGCCTCCTCCTTCTCCCATACAGTAGCTGCTACTAAAGTCCACAACCATCTCCACGCCATCGATTACAAGATTCACCGAAAGGTTTAACATCAAAATCAACCCTACCAAATCGGACTTCCATGGCCTTCCATCTTTCTTTCAAAACGGGACAAAAATTTCTTAGCCCATTAACCACCCATACTCAGGCTTGTCAAGCTTAGGGTGTCTGGATTCTGAATAATTTCTATAAGGAATCTAGGATGGGTAAGATTGTCATTATAGAACATGTGGTGGTTCTACTAATTAATCATTCTATCGTTGATAGCCAATATTCTCCGGACATTTATCTTTCGTTGTGGATTATCAGAATTAAGGCCACGCTGTTCACTCACTAGTGGATTCTCTCTGGATCTTTCAACCCTTTCCATCATCATAGTTGATAACTGAATTAAAAATATTCTTTATGGATGCTACGTTAAGATCTTCTCGAAGCTGGCTGTTGCGAATAAACCATCTTGCTCGATTATTATCGGTCTCAGGAATAAAAGATAGATGCGCAGCTTAATCCTCAGCGATAGCAAGCTGCCACGACACAGAAATCGTCCTATGTACTTCAAGGTATCTAACTGAATGACTCTAGGGAAGCCTAAAGTTGTCAATCATAAGGTTTTTAGGTGGTCTTCGTTTTCCTTTTGCAAATTTTACAGCCACAGATTTTGATTGGTTGATTTTGAGTGGAAGACCAATCCAAGGTGTTATCTATGGGGGATTTCAGTCTACGATGTACCCAGTACCCTCCGGACCCAGTATCATTGGCGTATATTGCTGTTTGAACCATTGGAGGTTTTTGGTAAATCGGCCATATATATTAGGAACAAAGTGGGGTTCAACAAAGATCCTTGTAGGACACCTCTCGTTAAGAGTCTTATTGAAGGAATCTCTCCCTCCTGTCTAGTCGAGAGGGATCCGATTTAGGGTTTATTCCAAAAAACAACATTTGATGAACAAGCCCTTTGTGCTGCTGCTACTGAAGTCCACAACCATCTCCACTCCATCGATTACAAGATTCACCGAAAGGTTTAACATCAAAATCAACCCTACCAAATCGGACTTCCATGGCCTTCCATCTCTCTTTCAAAACGGGACAAAAATTCCTTAGCCCATTAACCACCCATACTCAGGCTTGTCAAGCTTAGGGTGTCTGGATTCTGAATAATTTCTATAAGGAATCTAGGATGGGTAAGATTGTCATTATAGAACATGTGGTGGTTCTACTAATTAATCATTCTATCGTCGATAGCCAATATTCTCCGGACATTTATCTTTGGTTGTGGATTATCAGAATTAAGGCCACGCTGTTCACTCACTAGTGGATTCTCTCTGGATCTTTCAACCCTTTCCATCATCTTAGTTGATAACTGAATTAAAAATATTCTTTATGGATGCTACGTTAAGATCTTCTCGAAGCTGGCTGTTGCGAATAAACCATCTTGCTCGATTATTATCGGTCTCAGGAATAAAAGATAGATGCGCAGCTTAATCCTCAGCGATAGCAAGCTCCCACGACACAGAAATCGTCCTATGTACTTCAAGGTATCTAACTGAATGACTCTAGGGAAGCCTGAAGTTGTCAATCATAAGGTTTTTAGGTGGTCTTCGTTTTCCTTTTGCAAATATTACAGCCACAGATTTTGATTGGTTGATTTTGAGTGGAAGACCAATCCAAGGTGTTATCTATGGGGATTTCAGTCTACGATGTACCCAGTACCCCCCGGACCCGGTATCATTGGCGTATATTGCTGTTTGAACCATTGGAGGTTTTTGGTAAATCGGCTATATATATTAGGAACAAAGTGGGGTTCAACAAGGATCCTTGTAGGACACCTCTCGGTAAGAGTCTTATTGAAGGAATCTCTCCCTCCTGTCTAGTCGAGAGGGATCCTATTTAGGATTTATTCCAAAAAACAACATTTTATAAACAAGCCCTTTGTGAGATACAGTGTCAAAGGCACGTGCTATTTTTAAGAAAACTGCACTCTCCCTTCCCTAAAATAACTTGAAAATCAGTTCTAAGTTCCTCGCGAAAACCAAATTGCTCAACTTGAAGTATTTCATGTACAAAGAGTTCTTATTTTAAACGCCTCAGGACAACTGCTTCTGCATGCTTTGCCAGACAGGAGATCAAAGAAATGGGTCTGTGGTTTTGTGGAAAAATCCTTATCTGGTTTAGGATTAGTCACAACGATGGCATATTTCCAGACATCTGAAAAACATTTAAGCTGAAGAATAGCATTTGCAATATGGACTATAATTTTGGATTCCACTTTTGGAGTTACCTTATGCAACGCGGAGTTGGAAATTCAATCGAAGTTAGGAGCTTTCCCGGTTTTGGTTAGCTTGATGAGGTTGTTTACCTCGTTACAGTTCATCAAGGAGAGGTCCTCACCCATTATGTCAGGCAATGCCTGAGTAGAATATTTGTTTCTTTTCATGTCTTGAGCAATGAAGTCGAGTTTTGACTGCAAAGAAAGGAAATGCAGAAGACCACTTGATACAATATCACACACCAAATTCAATCTACTAAGGATTAGTGTGCAGGATATTGACATTCAGAGTGATTCTCTGGATTTTATATAAGATGGTACGCCACTGTATTAATGGGTAGCATCATGAGGAAGTGATTTTTTAATTAATCGCGGTGTTCTTGATGTAATGAACGTCCGCCGGGTAGGATTTTTTAATTGCATATGTGCGTGAGGTTGCAATACTGAAAGATGCCATACTCACGTAATAGCCCATCCATTAATTTCACTAATTACGTTTAAACATAATATAGAAAATTCTACTTAAGTACTGTTACGAACTTTTCGGCAACAGGATTCCGAATGGAATTTTTACAGTAAAGATCGTATTAGCACCTACTTCATAATTAGTTTTATTCGGGCCTTTCCTCGTATATGCACTGTTAATGTTTTAAAGTTTATTCGCTGACCATAAGCTTGTTAATTGATAGAGTATTCAGAATGCTTGATGTGATGTTTTATAACGCAAGGTGTACAGTTATATAGAGGAACTAGTTTTCAATCAATTTAATTTCTGTTTGAACTAAAATAATTCGTGTACAGTTAAATATAATTGATGTATATTTCTATAAATCTGACTATTTTCTTTTGAAAATCTAATTCATTTGTTTCTTCAAACGAGGAGCGCACCATCACGTTGTACTTTGTAATAGTGACATCGTAGAATATTTTGTAAATATTTAGACTTTCACTTCTAACGCTTCTAATTTATATGTTCCAGATGGTGCTCGTTCATAGACCATACCAAATGTGTAGCCGTCCATTTTTTAAGAAAGAGATTGAAACTTTCGGATAACATTTTTGTGGGCCACACTCACTTCGCGTTGAGCCGAAACGTAAGATATCTCGGAAGGATCCTAGACTCCAGGCTGATCTTTGGCCACCACATCTCCGAAACAATCTTCAGATTTTTAGCAGCGATGTCCGTCGTTCGTCCATTTCTGTGCCAGAGGAGCAGACTAAGTCTCAGGATCAAGGCATTTGGTCGACTCAAACTCTTTAAAATCACATAGAAAACAACTTGGTATCCTACAGAATAAGACACTTAGACTTATCATTGGAGCGCCATGGTATGTCCGCAATGTCCAACTACATTAGAACCTGAAAATTTCCAACCCCGAGAATCTTCTTTTTAAAGCTCTCACGGATTTGGATATGGACCCGGACTGTCCACAACCTTAGACTAGGATCAACGGAGTTCCACGATTTCCTGACCTAGCATAAATAGATTTACGATGCCATCTAATCCTCTTCGCTGAAGATACATTTTTGACCTGAGATGATTCAAGTTTAGGAGATATAGAAAACCTTGTGGTTTGATCCGAATAAGATCAGACGACTCCGATGAGGGATTCGTTTTTGGTTGTGAGGACCCCTTCTCGACGGACGAGAACGAAATAAACAACCTCATCTAGCTCACCAAACCCAAGAAGACCTTGATTCAATTTTCCACCCCGCGTAGCATACGTTAACTCAAAAGCGGTCAAGAGTATGGTCCAAATTATAAATGCTATTCTTCAGGTGTTTGGAAACCAAAGAAGGATCCACTTTTTCACCAAAACCACAGACCCATTTCTTAGATTTTCTGTCTGGCAAAGCTTGCAGAAGCAGTCATCCTGAGACGTTTGAAAGAAGAACGCTTTGACAAGAAACACTTCAGGATGAGCAATTTGGTTTTCGCGAGGGACTTAGCACTGATTTTCAATTTTCTTTTTAGGGATCCTGGGTGCAGTTTTCTTGAATATAGCTCATGCCTTAGACACAGTGTCTCACAAAGAGCTTGTCCTAACGCGAATCCTTCTCGACTAGACAGGAGGGCGAGATTTGTTCAATAAGACTCTTAGCAACAGGTGTCCTTCAAGGATTTTTGTTGGCTCCCTCTTTGTTCTTAATCTAGATGACTGATTTACTACAAACCGCAGTGGTTCAAACAGCAATACACGCCGATGATACCGCGTTCTATAGCGCCTCCAGTGATGAGAATCTGATACATCGTAGACTGCAGTCCACTATCAGTAGAATGGCTACCTCACTACGAGCACAGTTTGATCTTTGACCCCGTGAAGGAATTTACTTTCATTATCTGGTTATTATGAAGGTTGCTCTTGGAAAAAACAAGTTTGGACTCGCGTTGCGACGGCTTTGATCAGCTACTGAACAGCCAAGGCGTTCAATATCTGATCAAAGGCTTTAATACCTGATCAGAACCGTTCAATGTTGCAACGCGAGTCAAAATTTGTTGTTTCCAAGAGCAACCTTCATAATAACCAGATAATGAAAGTAAATTCCTTTGCGGGGTTAAAGGTCAAACTGTGCTCGCAGTGAGGTAGCCACTCTACTGCCATCGATAACATCTTGAATTGAGTATCTTTTTGCCAAACGCAGCAAACTTGAGATTAAAGCTTACCAATTTTTAACATTAGATCTTAATGATGTTGAATATCAACTATGGTATGATTTTCAACGGAACATGTTTATTTCAATCGATAGGAAAGTTCAGAATAAGAAATTCTCTCATCATAGGAAATTAAGAAAGTTAGGTTGTTTTTAAAAAAAATAAACATCATGTTCCGATGAATATCATTAACATAGTAGAAAAACCATTCCTCGCAAACTTTTAGTGAACGGGAACTTAATCTTTTGAATAAAGGTTTGAAATTTGGTTTGCAGACTCATGAATCGAATGTTGAGTGGGTTATTGCCGGGATAGAATCCTCTGTACAGCGGTTTCCTGAGCCCACAAAACAGTTCGTTAGGGAGGCCTGCAAACATACTATTTCAAAAAATTTGAAATCCTATAAATCACCTCGGAAATCCGAAAACATTAAAATCATTAAAACTTTGCGGGAAAAAGATTGTTTTTATTTGAAAGCTGACAAAGGGGAAGAAGGTTGTTATTTTTGATAAAGAGGACTACTATGATCGGGTTAATGACCTGTTGAGTAGTGGTCCTTATAAGTCAATTTCAAAAAAATCCTTTACCGAAAATGATTAGAGACGTCAACAATGTGTTTAAAGGTTGTAACAAACTTGTTACTGCCGATGTTAGACGTAAGCTACATGTTTCCAGTCCTGTTACCCCTAAATTTTATTGTTTACCTAAAATTCACAAACCTGGAAAGTCGGTAAGGCCAATTGTTTCGGCAATTGACTCACCGACTTATAAGGTTTCCAAACGGCTGACCAAAGAATTGAATAATTTCCCAATACAGCAACCTAGTTTTGCAGTAAAAAATTCGTTAGAATTTATTAAAGAAATCAAAATATTCAGTTGCTGGAGGGTGAAATATTGATTTCATTTGATGTTAGTTCTCCTTTCCCAGTGTTACCGATTCCAGGCACCTTGACATATCTTGAGGACTTGTTGCTTCAAAATAGTTTGAGTCAACAATGTGTCCAGGAATATATTCGCTTAACTGACATCTGTATGAAACAGAACATTTTTCAATTCAACGGGAGTTTTTATGAACAGCTGGAAAGAACGGCAATGGGTAATTCCTTGTCGCCCTTTTTTTAACCTTTTCAAGAGCCGTTTTGAAAAGGACTTAGAATCTGAGAGCGAATCCTTTCCTAAGGTTTGGTTGAGGTATGTGGATGATATTTTCGTTATATTTGACACTAAAAAATGTAATATTGACGATTTTCTTAATAGATTAAATAATCGGTTCGAAACCATAAAGTTCACTTGTTCGATACCCTTTATAGATACTTTAGTAATTAGAAATAACAATAGATTAGAGTTTGACGTGTATAGAAAGGAAACCAGTACACTTCGCTACAATCCTTCAGATTCCCGTCATTGTGTTCAACACAAAATGGCAAGCCTGAATTTTTTGGTCCACAGACTTCTCACTTTTCCCTTGAATAAGGCGAGGTATGACAAAGAGCTTAAAATTACAAAAGATGCGGCCAAGTGTAATGGTTTCAAGCCTCAGCATATCTATAAGTTAATTAGGAAGTTTAATTATAAGAAAATTGTGAAAGAATCTACGACTTTTCGAGAGGATGTTAAAGCATCACTCTTTGTGACCCTCCCTTACGCTCCCTTTATCACTAAAGGTTTGAGTAAAATCTTCAAAGAGCTAGATCTCAGAATAGTTTACAGTTCTGGGACTACTTTACGAAGTCTCATCGGTAACCCTAAAGATAAAATACAACCTCTAGAAAAGTCAGGTATTTACGAAATCAATTGTAAAGATTGTAATCAAAAATATATTGGACAAACCAGGAGAGCAGTCTCAACTAGATTCAATCGAAATATGTGGCTGTAAAATTTACTTCCGGCTCCTCAAGAACCCTTCAGTTAGATACCTTGAGGTAGATAGGACGCATTCAAAATTTAACAGCGCCAAGGCAATCGTAGTCCCCCTCCTGTGTCGTGGGAGCTTGCTAACGCCGAGGATTAACCTGCTAATCTATTTTTCATTCTTGAGATCGATGATAATCGAGCATGACAATAACACATGTGCAACGTCTTGAAACGTCACAAAATCACGTACTTCGCCTGATCGCAGATGCTCTGTGATTTGTTCCCAACAGCCAGCTTCAAGAAGATCATAACGTAGCATCCATAAAGAATGTCTTGCTCAACTATCAACTATCTCACCGGCAGATCGTTTTCGACTAGGTAGGAGGAGAAGATTTCTTCAATAGGACCCCTAGCACCAGGTGTCCTTCAAGGATCCTTGTTGCTCGCCTTTGTTCGTGTTAATTTGAGTAAAACGAAACTTTTATGTATAAACAGAGTACATGAAATCTACATGAAAATTTTGACATTTTAAAATGTCAATATCTTGTAAACTAATGAAAATAATTGAATACGATAAAGTTGCCTTAAAAGTCCTCGGGCAATTAAAAAATGTAATCATATATAGGGTGTTCCATTAAAAAATGTAAAGATACTGATGGTTACGGGCAAATTAAACACCCTGTATATCGCAGAATAATTTTACGCTATAAATTTCGTAAAACTAAACAACTTTTGTATTTAAATATTTGCTGTATTTTGCATAAAATGGAGATATGGAAGAATTATTGTTACATCCTGTATATACATACGTCAATCTCCCACAACCAACAGTGAATACTTTTTTTATATCGGGATATAATTAACATCATCTAGTTAGTGCGTAATTGAAAATAATTGCTAAGCAAATAAACAATATTATCCACAAAGCTGTTATTGTTGAAGAAACATGCGATGATCAAGCTGCAAATTATACCGTTTATCATCCCGGTTTTGATTTATATGAAACAAGATAATTCGACTCGATCAGAACAGGTAAAATAGTCTTGTATATATAACGTATCTTCTAAATACATTTATTGGAAGAGTTACATTATCGCATTTAAATTCCGGCAACAAGAAACCAGTTTTCTTAATACTGGAACTAAAAGCATCATAACGACAATCCTTTAGGTATCTATAAACTTGAACAAGCTCAGACTATAGCCGATATGATGATGCTTTTCGTACACATCCTCGCATGATCACACGATATCCATTTATTCCACTTAATTGGAGTGAATTGCTCCCATTGGCATAGATATCGCTGTAGTTACAACGTCCGACCAGGCATACCTTTCAGCAATTACAATCGGCAATCGAAAACGAAAGTGAACGTACCAATACCTTTCATGTGAACATATTCACTTAGGTACCTTTGAAGGTTATAAAAGCAATAGGTGGACGATTCACGTTCGCCGACTGTTTACTTCTGTTGTAGTCTGATCATCGGCATTTATGAATTGTATGTTATCATAAGGATGGGTATTTGAGAACACGATCCGACGTCCATCATCATTATGGTCGGAATTAAGATGGAATTGTTGTGGGGAAGATGCTTAAAGTCGTCCTGTGTGAAAAATCAACTTTAATAATGTAATTTAAATAGTAAAAAATGTAACTCTATTGATTATATCTTTTCGTGCTTTACTTTTCTTTTTAAGTCGCTATTATTGGTTACGATACTACTGCTACGATAACGATAATTTTTTTTTTAATGTGTGGCGGGTGCTTAGTTGCAGTGACTCCGTAAGCTGTATTACTTGTCTGGCTATCACTGCAACTCTTGCGGTGTAGTTTAGTGTGTGTAAGTTGTGTTTAAATGGCTTTGTGACAGCATCATATCGCCTTTTATGATGCCGCGCTGTTAATCACTTTGCTCCCAACAGCGAATGGCAAGTCGATCCGGGATTAAACTCTCTGAAAAAATGTCACCGTCCACTCCAGAGAATTGAACCCCGGCGCCTATCGTCCTCTCACAACAATAGTCAGCCGCCTAACCACTGCGGCCATCGACCCGTTTAATAGCTACGATAATATCACTAACTAAAGTGGCCCCAAAAAGCATCTGGTAATTATTTAGAGAAGTGTATGATGTTTTTGAACACACTAAACTAGTTGGTAACCGTCCGCCGCGAAGTTTCGCCTTATTAATATCAGGACCCTTATATGAATTTCCTCCTTCATAATTGATTCCATACAGGACTGTAATGTAAGAAAAACATTATCAAGTCTTTCTCTGTATAATTCGTTGAAGGCGCGTTTTCGACGTATTGGATCAGCTCGTCAACTGTATTTGACGCAGCTTTATTTTTACAAAAGATTGTATAGAATTAAAAGCCAAGATCTAACACATTTAAATCGAGACTGTGTGGTGGTTGTGATTTAAATTGAATAGACCATCAATATAACCTTCTAAACCATTTGATAAAAAGTTTTTCATCGTCGTCACAAGCATCGACTTCGCATAATCTTGTTGTACATACATATATCGGTTTTTCCTACATTCTGCTGCATTGACATTTAGATTCTTTGTTACCAATGTTCTTTTACGTCTATTTTTATATAGAGTTTCGCTTGGCCGGTTCTTGGCCAAAAAAAAGGGCCATATCCCAATCTTTCCATCAAAATAATGTTTCCGATGTGGGTCGTAACGTGGTCGGGCGACGGCGGCCATAAACATCATATGAAACGTTTCATTTAGTATTTTTTATCTATGTGAACATAATCATACAAATCTGCGAAATATCCATTCGGTTTCACTTTTGACACACAAAACCTTAATCTGTCTAACCTGTTCTGATCTGCTGCTAGCATAGCTTTCACGGTAGAAGAGATACGCTTCAAGTTATTTCCTTGCTTAAATAACTCAATATTAACAGTATAAGCCAATCTACGAATTGGTCCTCGACGGTTGAAGAGAACTTCCTTAACTTTGTTTAAGTGCTCAGAATAATTCTTACGTTTTCGCCCGAATTTGCCTTTATTTTTCGAAGAAACATCAGCACAAATTTTACCTTCGTCGTATTGTTTCTTAGCCACTTCCATTTTCCTTCCATTTTGTAAACAGAGTGAGTCTAAAACTGTTTTTTTCGCGAATGAAAATTTAAATGTGCTGACGTTTTTGACACTGACAAAATCAAAAACCTGCCACCTATAAATTAATAGCTTAACTAGTGCATGAATTTATAAATAAGAACACTTGTCTATAATTTTTTTGATACATCTCATTAATATTTAATTTATCTTCAAATGTATTGTAATGTGAAATTTGATTTATAATAAAATCAAGAAAACGTGAGTTCTACTCTTTAAATTAAAATTTGGGGTTTAAAAAAAATTATTCTCAGGGGTTCGTGAATTTTTAGCTCTACAGCAGGTGTAGCGAACAGAATACGAGAGCTTACCGTACGAGAGTTACAAAATATCCAAGTGAAAAAAAAAATCTAAGTTAAAAAAAAATTTTACAAGACAAAGTTTTACAAAAAAAATTAATTTTATTTTCTTCACTAAAACCTATAAAAATTTGTTTACACTGTGCAGAATGTCGTGGCAATCACCACAACTAAATTATTATTTATAAAGACCTTATTTGGTAGTTTTTTGAAATTTTGTGCAACTTTTAGTTGTTTTTTTATTTGTTCAATTAAAATAAATAAATTTTTCCCTTTTAACTAAATTTACTAAAAAACAATATTTCTAAAAAAAACTACCTACTAAAAAAAAATTTTAAATTTTTCAAATATTATTTTTGTACTTAGAAAAATTTAGTTTTAATTTTCAAAAGAAAATATTTTTCTTAAATTTTTACAACTTTCCAAACTTAAAATTACTTAAAAATTAAATTACCTTATTTTACGTGTGTGAGTGTGTATGTGTGATATTTTGGAAGCTTCTGTCTTCGCGCGCCTAGACGGATGTTGGATGGACGACGTCCTCTTCATTGGGATAATTAAATTTAAATTAGGTGGAAAATTTTGATGTTTAATGTACTTTTTCGAAGATAATCGTTGATTTGGGCCCACGGTGCACCGGGGTAATTTTAATAAAATTTACGTGGAAAATAAACGCTCTCTACGACGATTAATGCAAAAAGCGGAAGTTTGTTGCTCTCGCACGGCTTTTTATAGGTGATTCGCAATTGTCTCTAAATTTCATCAGAAATAGCTTTTGATAGTCATCTGTCAATCACGGCAATCAACGATCGTTGATGGATTAATTTATGCACGTTCGGTCGAAAATTTGTTGTATATACAGTGTCACCGAAAAGTTGTAGATTTTAATTACCACCTACTTTTTCTTCTTAAAATGCCCCTAACTGGCTGGTTTTTCTTACTGTGTGTGTGGAATTTAATTGTGTGATTTTGTTATAATATTGATGTGTGTTTGTGTACAAATTAAATGATATAAAATTGATTAACTACCTTAAACATATGATTGAAAATATTGTGGTGTATTTAACATCTTTCTGTCTTTGTCGTTGGCTGGACTTAACATAAGATCTCTGCTGAGCAACACCCCCTTCTGCGTCAGATGGCTACTGAGCCAAACCATGATATCGACTCGCACGTATGCGAAGAAAATCCAGATAGTGCCAACTTGAAGAGTTGCGCATCCTCTATCATTGGATAGTGTTGACTTGGATTTAAATGAATTTAATTTTAAACAAATACCTCGCATGTGTGCAATCATGTTAATGTTACATATTTTTTATAAAATAGAATTAAATTAAATTGAAGAAATACACAGATCAGATAGTTGGTTATAGTTTAATGAATATTAAATTAATTTAGTGTTTTTTATCTTTTTTTTAGATTACCTACAGCTGGATGATCATCTGTCAAGTGACAAATGGAATTGTAAACATTAAATAAAATGTAATATAATATTACAGTAGATATATGTATGATTTAATTATTTTTGTAAAACATCTTTCTGTCATGTTCTGAGTTTCTTTTTGTGCTTTGTAAATTTTCACCTGAGTATTATTTTTATGTAAGATAAGCTTTTGTATTTTGTTCACTGCATACGCTGTAGAGTTAAGAACTTACGAACCGCAAGATGAATTCCTTTATTTAAACCCCAATTTTATTTAAAAATAAAATTCAATTTTCTTAATTTTTATTAAAAATATTTCATTACAATATAGGTATATTTAATGTACATACCTACCTATATTTTTTTGCGTTGGTTTATTTTTACGTATTACTATTATTATTATATATTTACATAAATCTTAAATTTCTTCAAACAATATACGAATTAGACAAGTTTCGTAGAAGAGTTTAACGATGCGTCAGACATAAAACTTTACCACTTGCTTAAAATACCTAAATAAATTAAAATTAGTATAAAAATTATACGTTGTTTTTAAATAAATAATATTTGTATGTTGTATATTTATTTAATATAAAAAAAATAGTTACAAATTGTTTGGGATGTAAAAAAGTTTGGTAACTAAATTTAAGTCGCGAACGATAGAAAGAGACAGAAACTAAAATCAGAAGTGGGCACGTAGTAAAATGAGAAAAGCCGCATCAAGGTGAGACCAGTTGTATACAGTGGTACCCGCTTACCATACCGCACTTTAGTTGAACGCAGACGTTCGCGGTGTCCACATAACGCGAATTTCATTGACAGCCTCGCGATCTAACTTCTATTAAGACGGAGACAGAACAAAGATATAACCTAAAAATTCACACGGTTACATCATAATAGCCCGCACCTTGTAGTGAGACATTAATTTTTTTTTTAAGTGTGTTGTGCTTGTACTCGACCGTATATAAATATATAAAGAACAAAGACGTGTGTGAGCCACAGAGAGAAATAGAAGCAAAAGAAACCAACAGCAACTATAATGGGACGACATGCTGTTAACCCGTTTACCATTAAATTCTTTTTCTTCGTCGTGGGTCTGTTTGGCACAGCCACTCATGCTAAAGGTAAGTTTTAAGGTCACATTTCCTACGGTCTATATGCAACAAGAGAAAGTACTGTGATCTTTACATGAGGTGTCTGTCTATTCGCGAAAATACGCATCGTCCAGTCTACATACCTTGTTATGAAAGGTTAGGTTCGTTGAAAAATAGCGGAATTTATTTATAAGAGGTATACGTTTTAGTTGTAAGTTGTGAGGCGGAAACTTTGATGTTATCATTTTCGTGACCTAGCATGATCTCTCCGTATAAGTTTGTAAAATGAGTGGTACTGCTCATTAACACACGACGAGTTTTTATATCTTTGAACATATGTGTAAAAGTCATGTATTGAAGTTATTCAAGAAAACGTTGCGCAATGTCGCATACGTGCAAGTTGCAACCTTGGTTGCAGCAAATTTATCGTTATTATTAACTAAGAGAGCTTGGCTTAAAAAATTGCATTATTAACTTTGAAATTAATAGAAGGTTAAAGATACAGTACAAAACATCTGTTAATAATTTATTGGTTTTTGATATTATTATATTAAACATTAATTCCTTCATACTTTTATAGCTTTGAGTAGTCTCGAGTACCTACCTATAATGAAGTATTATTTAACTCATAAAACACTTCTTCAGTTTATCTGCATCATTGAAAAAATTGAAAGAGGATCTTTTGTTTTTGATTGTTTGAATGCTTTCTTCTGCGCAGATTTTGTTTTTAAATTTTCGTTAATCTTTTTCTTCTTATCCTAAGTGCCAATTCCTTTAAGAAAGTTTCTGACAAATAACAAAAGTGTTTCCCACTTTAAGACCACCTCCCTGGATAGGTATTTAATTGGGGTAAACTTTTGCCAAGACACTTTTGTGTTTACAAAACTTAACATCATATCTTTGAAGCTCACAGATTTATGTCGAACAGGACATATAACGTATTCTACTTTCAGTTTATATTTTAACTTTCTTTCAATTTTCAATTGTCAATTTCGAATGAAAGGTAGACCAATTAGATTAGCGACAGAATGCATTCTTAAAATTAGAATCTTTACAATACAGCAGGTAGATTTTCAATTGATACCTACTTAGTTGACGCAACTCTAAAGTTAACTTATTATATTGTGTATTACGAAGAAGCTTAAATCTGTAAATCAATATAAATTGACCCAAGTTCCAATGTTAGAAATAAATATAAGATCATTTAATTACATGCCATAAATGTTTTGCAATCAAAATATATTAAATCAGCTTACATTATGTATAAATAAATATAATGAAAATTGACATTTCTATATTAAGATATTTGATTAATAATATATTTATCACAATAACAACACAATAATAATTTTTCTATGCTTCATAACTAATTTAAAAGTACCCAGTCGTACCTCTTAATTAATAGGTATTAACCCACATGTTACTGAAACAATTTTTCTTGTAAATTTGTGGTTTTTGTGTTTAAATTAGTTGAACTAGTTGTAATAACACACATTTTGATTAGTAGTTTAATATTTTTCTTTTTACTTTCATAAATACATGGTGGCCTTTTAAAAGGACTTTAACTTTTAAAACAATACTTTGGATGTAAAGCTATTTTACACTTTATGACAAAAACCGCATCTGAGTTGAGATAAATAATAATATGATATATTATATATATATATTTATACCATCATATCTAGAGTACACAGTTGAAGAGTAATTTCTTTTGAGGGGCCTCCCTTATGAGAACTTTGAAAAGTTTCCAGAAGATTAGTGGCTACCGCTCTCCTAAAATGAACTTGATTCATTTTGCCTCCTTGATACCGATGTATTTGCCATGCGTTTTGAACTGCCATGTCCAAACAATGTGAAAATAATGGAAAGTACCACTTCTTGGCTCGAATTGATACGCGATATAGACTTATGTTTTGACCACTACGATCAACGCCTCCCATGTAAGCATTGTAAGCTTTAATTACGAGGGAGCGTTTTTTATATTCGCGGAATCGGGGATAAGGGGGTGGAAATACAAAAAACAAATTATTTTTCTTTTTCAATATATTCACCTGCAAGACGGATACATTTTTCACATCTTTCAATTAATTTATTTATACCCTCATAAAAAAATGATTTCTCTTTATCTGCAAAATACGCCGAAACTGCCTCCTTGACTTCATCATCGGCAGTAAATTTTTTACCCCGCAGCTCTTTTTTTTTCATTTTCAGGTAATAATCAGTCGGGGCCAGGTCTGGGCTGTAGGGTGGGTGATTCACAATTTCGAAGCCCACCTTATGCAGGGCAGCTAACGCAACGCGGCTCTTGTGGACGGGCGCATTGTCGTGCAAAAGCAGCACACCTTTCGTCAATTTTCCCCGTCTTTTCTCTTTAATGGCTTCTTTTAGTCGCTCTAATATTGAAGCGTAATATTCTCCGGTTATATAAAACACCTTTATCTTTATAATCAATCAACAATATTCCTTCCGAGTCCCAAAATACCGTTGCCATGAGTTTCCCAGCTGATTGTGACACGTTAAATTTCTTGGGAGGTGCTGTGCCCTTTTTATGCCACTGCATGGAGTCTTGTTTGGACTCAGGTTCATAATGATGAACCCAAGTTTCGTCTCCAGTAACAATTCGACTCAAAACACCATCCTTGTCTTCATTACAGAGGTCCAAAAATGCACGCGAACACTCTACGCGCTGTTGTATTTGCGGCGGCGTGAGCATTCTCGGCACCCATCTTGCGCTGACCTTAGACATGCCGAGATGATCGTGTAGGATTTTAAAATTGTTGTACCGGATACTCCAACCATTTCTGGGAGTTGTTTCTTCTTTAGTCGAGCATCTTCGAGTACAATTTTTTCAACTTTTTGGATAAGTGCTGGCGTGCTCACCTCAATGCTCCTGCCCGGCCTCGGGTCGTCTTCAAGGGATACTGCTGTAACAACGCTACTGTCTATATTCATATCTGCCTCTAGTAGTCTTTTTCATAGAAGCAACAGAAGAAAGTGGACACTTTAGCAAGCGATAATTGTTCCAGTTCCAAAAAGCCTCCTTTTTTATGTTCATACAACAAACTAATAGAACTAAAATAATTGTCAAAAAACAAGTGGAAACGTACCTTAGGCCACATTTTATGTAATGTGTCGACATATTCTAGAACCACTGAATAACCTAGTCCTAATTCCTTATATCTATTGGAATGTTCGCTTGCAGAACCTTGGTATCGAGAAAACCATAAAATATAACCCAATTTTAGGGCACCCACCCAAAGTTTGTATCCCCACATGATGGGTTTTCCCCGGATAAATTGCTTGCAGGTATGTCTACCGTAGTAGGGAAACATAGCTTCATCTACGCTATGATTCTCTTCTAGAGGTGCAAATTCTCCAAATTTTTTATTTAGTAATGAAAATTGTGGTCTCATTTTAGCATATCTATATATTTTTTCTAGATTATTATTATTGCAGACGTATAGAACCTTCAATATATAAGAAAAGCGGTCTGTTGAAATTGCGTTAGATATGGCTTCATTATTAGTATCGTTTCTGTTCTCCCAATACATATAACGATAGGGATGCACTGTGTACCCACTAATCAAAAGCACACCTATGTAGAAAGCATTTTATTTCATTGCTTGTTATATCCGGGGACAAATTTTTTTGAGCTGCGTACATATTTTAATGTGTAACTATCAACTGAATTACTTCTGAGTTAAAATAAAAATCAAATATTTGAACAAGTGTTAGCATATTTACTGGACCAATAGGGTCGGACCACGTATTTTCTAATATAGGAAGATCACTTTCCAGGAACATACCTGCTGCTTTCAGCTTTTTTGATATATTTAGAAGTTGTATCAGCGTAATATTGTCCTCGTCATCATTTGCGTCAATATACAAATTGTTCAAATCTTGATCACTTGTAATAACCTCCACTTTCGTTTCTTAGCTGACTTCCTCATTCCTTCACATCCTCATTAGCATTTTCGGGAGGAAATAGAACTATATCCCCTGACAGGTTAGATACATTGTCGGTATTTTCAAGCTCCTCTAAAATTTCATGCAGTTTAAGTGGTCGTCTGATAAAATTAAAAATAACGATAAACTCCTCTAAATTACTACCATCCTTTTAAAAGGACGGCAATTTTGTAATGCCGCCATGATAAAAACATGATTACCATTAGCATGGCCATCTATGATCGAGTAGATAAACTATCCACATGCATGGAAAATTTAAAAAAAATGCCTTTTTAAAAGGACGGTAGTAACGTCTGGGTTAAGTATATTGGTCAGCCTGTTATGAGAAAAAAATGATTCGTTTTTAAATAAATTGTGATTTTTATACATACACATATGATTTAAAATTTCAAATACAGTATAAATACTGTTTTAATAAAATTTACGTTCAGCTTACAGCTAGGAATACAACAACATTTGTATCTAAATAATTCTCCTTTAAATGGGAAGATAACCTATCCCAGGTAGTTCGGAATCGATCAGTTCATTATTCCTATAAATCGAATATGGTACTTAAGGTTAATATTTACAATGTTTTATAACACTTTGAGTCACTTTTAATGTACATCACTGTACATACATGGCGTTCGACATCATTTTTTTTCCAGGTACTCTGAATTAGGCATTGTTTTCAAAACAACCTCCGAAGTAAAGGATTGATAATCATAGTAGCTTCCTTTTTATTAGCGCCACTTAATAGTACAGAACAACACTTATAAAAGACTGTTTTCTTCTTTCTGCGAAAGTATCTTAAAAGATTTAAAAATAGCTTTGCAGCACTTCTTTGCATTCTACACCTGCAATTATTCTTACGGCTTGTTTCTAAAACCGACAAAAAAGTGCCCCAAGCCTACAGATTTCTCAGCTGTCCTATAAGAAAAACAGAAGATGACAATCTACCGCACGATTCATAAATGTGCTGGCACCAAGATAATCTGTTTTTAGGTGGTCTTCGTTTCCTTTTGCAAATTTTACAGCCACAGATTTTGATTGGTTGATTTTGAGTGGAAGACCAATCCAAGGTGTTATCTATGGGGGATTTCAGTCTACGATGTACCCAGTACCCTCCGGACCCAGTATCATTGGCGTATATTGCTGTTTGAACCATTGGAGGTTTTTAAATCGGCCATATATATTAGGAACAAAGTGGGGTTCAACAAAGATCCTTGTAGGACACCTCTCGTTAAGAGTCTTATTGAAGGAATCTCCCTCCTGTCTAGTCGAGAGGGATCCGATTTAGGGTTTATTCCAAAAAACAACATTTGATGAACAAGCCCTTTGTGCTGCTGCTACTGAAGTCCACAACCATCTCCACTCCATCGATTACAAGATTCACCGAAAGGTTTAACATCAAAATCAACCCTACCAAATCGGACTTCCATGGCCTTCCATCTCTCTTTCAAAACGGGACAAAAATTCCTTAGCCCATTAACCACCCATACTCAGGCTTGTCAAGCTTAGGGTGTCTGGATTCTGAATAATTTCTATAAGGAATCTAGGATGGGTAAGATTGTCATTATAGAACATGTGGTGGTTCTACTAATTAATCATTCTATCGTCGATAGCCAATATTCTCCGGACATTTATCTTTGGTTGTGGATTATCAGAATTAAGGCCACGCTGTTCACTCACTAGTGGATTCTCTCTGGATCTTTCAACCCTTTCCATCATCTTAGTTGATAACTGAATTAAAAATATTCTTTATGGATGCTACGTTAAGATCTTCTCGAAGCTGGCTGTTGCGAATAAACCATCTTGCTCGATTATTATCGGTCTCAGGAATAAAAGATAGATGCGCAGCTTAATCCTCAGCGATAGCAAGCTCCCACGACACAGAAATCGTCCTATGTACTTCAAGGTATCTAACTGAATGACTCTAGGGAAGCCTGAAGTTGTCAATCATAAGGTTTTTAGGTGGTCTTCGTTTTCCTTTTGCAAATATTACAGCCACAGATTTTGATTGGTTGATTTTGAGTGGAAGACCAATCCAAGGTGTTATCTATGGGGGATTTCAGTCTACGATGTACCCAGTACCCCCCGGACCCGGTATCATTGGCGTATATTGCTGTTTGAACCATTGGAGGTTTTTGGTAAATCGGCTATATATATTAGGAACAAAGTGGGGTTCAACAAGGATCCTTGTAGGACACCTCTCGGTAAGAGTCTTATTGAAGGAATCTCTCCCTCCTGTCTAGTCGAGAGAGGATCCTATTTAGGATTTATTCCAAAAAACAACATTTTATAAACAAGCCCTTTGTGAGATACAGTGTCAAAGGCACGTGCTATTTTTAAGAAAACTGCACTCTCCCTTCCTAAAATAACTTGAAAATCAGTTCTAAGTTCCTCGCGAAAACCAAATTGCTCAACTTGAAGTATTTCATGTACAAAGAGTTCTTATTTTAAACGCCTCAGGACAACTGCTTCTGCATGCTTTGCCAGACAGGAGATCAAAGAAATGGGTCTGTGGTTTTGTGGAAAAATCCTTATCTGGTTTAGGATTAGTCACAACGATGGCATATTTCAGACATCTGAAAACATTTAAGCTGAAGAATAGCATTTGCAATATGGACTATAATTTTGGATTCCACTTTTGGAGTTACCTTATGCAACGCGGAGTTGGAAATTCAATCGAAGTTAGAGCTTTCCCGGTTTTGGTTAGCTTGATGAGGTTGTTTACCTCGTTACAGTTCATCAAGGAGAGGTCCTCACCCATTATGTCAGGCAATGCCTGAGTAGAATATTTGTTTCTTTTCATGTCTTGAGCAATGAAGTCGAGTTTTGACTGCAAAGAAAGGGAAATGCAGAAGACCACTTGATACAATATCACACACCAAATTCAATCTACTAAGGATTAGTGTGCAGGATATTGACATTCAGAGTGATTCTCTGGATTTTATATAAGATGGTACGCCACTGTATTAATGGGTAGCATCAATGAGGAAGTGATTTTTTAATTAATCGCGGTGTTCTTGATGTAATGAACGTCCGCCGGGTAGGATTTTTTAATTGCATATGTGCGTGAGGTTGCAATACTGAAAGATGCCATACTCACGTAATAGCCCATCCATTAATTTCACTAATTACGTTTAAACATAATATAGAAAATTCTACTTAAGTACTGTTACGAACTTTTCGGCAACAGGATTCCGAATGGAATTTTTACAGTAAAGATCGTATTAGCACCTACTTCATAATTAGTTTTATTCGGGCCTTTCCTCGTATATGCACTGTTAATGTTTTAAAGTTTATTCGCTGACCATAAAGCTTGTTAATTGATAGAGTATTCAGAATGCTTGATGTGATGTTTTATAACGCAAGGTGTACAGTTATATAGAGGAACTAGTTTTCAATCAATTTAATTTCTGTTTGAACTAAAATAATTCGTGTACAGTTAAATATAATTGATGTATATTTCTATAAATCTGACTATTTTCTTTTGAAAATCTAATTCATTTGTTTCTTCAAACGAGGAGCGCACCATCACGTTGTACTTTGTAATAGTGACATCGTAGAATATTTTGTAAATATTTAGACTTTCACTTAACGCTTCTAATTTATATGTTCCAGATGGTGCTCGTTCATAGACCATACCAAATGTGTAGCCGTCCATTTTTTAAGAAAGAGATTGAAACTTTCGGATAACATTTTTGTGGGCCACACTCACTTCGCGTTGAGCCGAAACGTAAGATATCTCGGAAGGATCCTAGACTCCAGGCTGATCTTTGGCCACCACATCTCCGAAACAATCTTCAGATTTTTAGCAGCGATGTCCGTCGTTCGTCCATTTCTGTGCCAGAGGAGCAGACTAAGTCTCAGGATCAAGGCATTTGGTCGACTCAAACTCTTTAAAATCACATAGAAAACAACTTGGTATCCTACAGAATAAGACACTTAGACTTATCATTGGAGCGCCATGGTATGTCCGCAATGTCCAACTACATTAGAACCTGAAAATTTCCAACCCCGAGAATCTTCTTTTTAAAGCTCTCACGGATTTGGATATGGACCCGGACTGTCCACAACCTTAGACTAGGATCAACGGAGTTCCACGATTTCCTGACCTAGCATAAATAGATTTACGATGCCATCTAATCCTCTTCGCTGAAGATACATTTTTGACCTGAGATGATTCAAGTTTAGAGATATAGAAAACCTTGTGGTTTGATCCGAATAAGATCAGACGACTCCGATGAGGGATTCGTTTTTGGTTGTGAGACCCCTTCTCGACGGACGAGAACGAAATAAACAACCTCATCTAGCTCACCAAACCCAAAGAAGACCTTGATTCAATTTTCCACCCCGCGTAGCATACGTTAACTCCAAAAGCGGTCAAGAGTATGGTCCAAATTATAAATGCTATTCTTCAGGTGTTTGAAACCAAAGAAGGATCCACTTTTTCACCAAAACCACAGACCCATTTCTTAGATTTTCTGTCTGGCAAAGCTTGCAGAAGCAGTCATCCTGAGACGTTTGAAAGAAGAACGCTTTGACAAGAAACACTTCAGGATGAGCAATTTGGTTTTCATGAGGGACTTAGCACTGATTTTCAATTTTCTTTTAGGGATCCCTGGGTGCAGTTTTCTTGAATATAGCTCATGCCTTAGACACAGTGTCTCACAAAGAGCTTGTCCTAACGCGAATCCTTCTCGACTAGACAGGAGGGCGAGATTTGTTCAATAAGACTCTTTAGCAACAGGTGTCCTTCAAGGATTTTTGTTGGCTCCCTCTTTGTTCTTAATCTAGATGACTGATTTACTACAAACCGCAGTGGTTCAAACAGCAATACACGCCGATGATACCGCGTTCTATAGCGCCTCCAGTGATGAGAATCTGATACATCGTAGACTGCAGTCCACTATCAGTAGAATGGCTACCTCACTACGAGCACAGTTTGATCTTTGACCCCGTGAAGGAATTTACTTTCATTATCTGGTTATTATGAAGGTTGCTCTTGGAAAAAACAAGTTTGGACTCGCGTTGCGACGGCTTTGATCAGCTACTGAACAGCCAAGGCGTTCAATATCTGATCAAAGGCTTTTAATACCTGATCAGAACCGTTCAATGTTGCAACGCGAGTCAAAATTTGTTGTTTCCAAGAGCAACCTTCATAATAACCAGATAATGAAAGTAAATTCCTTTGCGGGGTTAAAGGTCAAACTGTGCTCGCAGTGAGGTAGCCACTCTACTGCCATCGATAACATCTTGAATTGAGTATCTTTTTGCCAAACGCAGCAAACTTGAGATTAAAGCTTACCAATTTTTAACATTAGATCTTAATGATGTTGAATATCAACTATGGTATGATTTTCAACGGAACATGTTTATTTCAATCGATAGGAAAGTTCAGAATAAGAAATTCTCTCATCATAGGAAATTAAGAAAGTTAGGTTGTTTTTAAAAAAATAAACATCATGTTCCGATGAATATCATTAACATAGTAGAAAACCATTCCTCGCAAACTTTTAGTGAACGGGAACTTAATCTTTTGAATAAAGGTTTGAAATTTGGTTTGCAGACTCATGAATCGAATGTTGAGTGGGTTATTGCCGGGATAGAATCCTCTGTACAGCGGTTTCCTGAGCCCACAAAACAGTTCGTTAGGGAGGCCTGCAAACATACTATTTCAAAAAATTTGAAATCCTATAAATCACCTCGGAAATCCGAAAACATTAAAATCATTAAAACTTTGCGGAAAAAGATTGTTTTTATTTGAAAGCTGACAAAGGGAAGAAGGTTGTTATTTTTGATAAAGAGGACTACTATGATCGGGTTAATGACCTGTTGAGTAGTGGTCCTTATAAGTCAATTTCAAAAATCCTTTACCGAAAATGATTAGAGACGTCAACAATGTGTTTAAAGGTTGTAACAAACTTGTTACTGCCGATGTTAGACGTAAGCTACATGTTTCCAGTCCTGTTACCCCTAAATTTTATTGTTTACCTAAAATTCACAAACCTGGAAAGTCGGTAAGGCCAATTGTTTCGGCAATTGACTCACCGACTTATAAGGTTTCAAACGGCTGACCAAAGAATTGAATAATTTCCCAATACAGCAACCTAGTTTTGCAGTAAAAAATTCGTTAGAATTTATTAAAGAAATCCAAAATATTCAGTTGCTGGAGGGTGAAATATTGATTTCATTTGATGTTAGTTCTCCCTTTCCCAGTGTTACCGATTCCAGGCACCTTGACATATCTTGAGGACTTGTTGCTTCAAAATAGTTTGAGTCAACAATGTGTCCAGGAATATATTCGCTTAACTGACATCTGTATGAAACAGAACATTTTTCAATTCAACGGGAGTTTTTATGAACAGCTGGAAAGAACGGCAATGGGTAATTCCTTGTCGCCCTTTTTGGCTAACCTTTTCAAGAGCCGTTTTGAAAAGGACTTAGAATCTGAGAGCGAATCCTTTCCTAAGGTTTGGTTGAGGTATGTGGATGATATTTTCGTTATATTTGACACTAAAAAATGTAATATTGACGATTTTCTTAATAGATTAAATAATCGGTTCGAAACCATAAAGTTCACTTGTTCGATACCCTTTATAGATACTTTAGTAATTAGAAATAACAATAGATTAGAGTTTGACGTGTATAGAAAGGAAACCAGTACACTTCGCTACAATCCTTCAGATTCCCGTCATTGTGTTCAACACAAAATGGCAAGCCTGAATTTTTTGGTCCACAGACTTCTCACTTTTCCCTTGAATAAGGCGAGGTATGACAAAGAGCTTAAAATTACAAAAGATGCGGCCAAGTGTAATGGTTTCAAGCCTCAGCATATCTATAAGTTAATTAGGAAGTTTAATTATAAGAAAATTGTGAAAGAATCTACGACTTTTCGAGAGGATGTTAAAGCATCACTCTTTGTGACCCTCCCTTACGCTCCTTTTATCACTAAAGGTTTGAGTAAAATCTTCAAAGAGCTAGATCTCAGAATAGTTTACAGTTCTGGGACTACTTTACGAAGTCTCATCGGTAACCCTAAAGATAAAATACAACCTCTAGAAAAGTCAGGTATTTACGAAATCAATTGTAAAGATTGTAATCAAAAATATATTGGACAAACCAGGAGAGCAGTCTCAACTAGATTCAATCGAAATATGTGGCTGTAAAATTTACTTCCGGCTCCTCAAGAACCCTTCAGTTAGATACCTTGAGGTAGATAGGACGCATTCAAAATTTAACAGCGCCAAGGCAATCGTAGTCCCCCTCCTGTGTCGTGGGAGCTTGCTAACGCCGAGGATTAACCTGCTAATCTATTTTTCATTCTTGAGATCGATGATAATCGAGCATGACAATAACACATGTGCAACGTCTTGAAACGTCACAAAATCACGTACTTCGCCTGATCGCAGATGCTCTGTGATTTGTTCCCAACAGCCAGCTTCAAGAAGATCATAACGTAGCATCCATAAAGAATGTCTTGCTCAACTATCAACTATCTCACCGGCAGATCGTTTTCGACTAGGTAGGAGGAGAAAGATTTCTTCAATAGGACCCCTAGCACCAGGTGTCCTTCAAGGATCCTTGTTAAGCTCGCCTTTGTTCGTGTTAATTTGAGTAAAACGAAACTTTTATGTATAAACAGAGTACATGAAATCTACATGAAAATTTTGACATTTTAAAATGTCAATATCTTGTAAACTAATGAAAATAATTGAATACGATAAAGTTGCCTTAAAAGTCCTCGGGCAATTAAAAAATGTAATCATATATAGGGTGTTCCATTAAAAAATGTAAAGATACTGATGGTTACGGGCAAATTAAACACCCTGTATATCGCAGAATAATTTTACGCTATAAATTTCGTAAAACTAAACAACTTTTGTATTTAAATATTTGCTGTATTTTGCATAAAATGGAGATATGGAAGAATTATTGTTACATCCTGTATATACATACGTCAATCTCCCACAACCAACAGTGAATACTTTTTTTATATCGGGATATAATTAACATCATCTAGTTAGTGCGTAATTGAAAATAATTGCTAAGCAAATAAACAATATTATCCACAAAGCTGTTATTGTTGAAGAAACATGCGATGATCAAGCTGCAAATTATACCGTTTATCATCCCGGTTTTGATTTATATGAAACAAGATAATTCGACTCGATCAGAACAGGTAAAATAGTCTTGTATATATAACGTATCTTCTAAATACATTTATTGGAAGAGTTACATTATCGCATTTAAATTCCGGCAACAAGAAACCAGTTTTCTTAATACTGGAACTAAAAGCATCATAACGACAATCCTTTAGGTATCTATAAACTTGAACAAGCTCAGACTATAGCCGATATGATGATGCTTTTCGTACACATCCTCGCATGATCACACGATATCCATTTATTCCACTTAATTGGAGTGAATTGCTCCCATTGGCATAGATATCGCTGTAGTTACAACGTCCGACCAGGCATACCTTTCAGCAATTACAATCGGCAATCGAAAACGAAAGTGAACGTACCAATACCTTTCATGTGAACATATTCACTTAGGTACCTTTGAAGGTTATAAAAGCAATAGGTGGACGATTCACGTTCGCCGACTGTTTACTTCTGTTGTAGTCTGATCATCGGCATTTATGAATTGTATGTTATCATAAGGATGGGTATTTGAGAACGCACGATCCGACGTCCATCATCATTATGGTCGGAATTAAGATGGAATTGTTGTGGGGAAGATGCTTAAAGTCGTCCTGTGTGAAAATCAACTTTAATAATGTAATTTAAATAGTAAAAAATGTAACTCTATTGATTATACTCTTTCGTGCTTTACTTTTCTTTTTAAGTCGCTATTATTGGTTACGATACTACTGCTACGATAACGATAATTTTTTTTAATGTGTGGCGGGTGCTTAGTTGCAGTGACTCCGTAAGCTGTATTACTTGTCTGGCTATCACTGCAACTCTTGCGGTGTAGTTTAGTGTGTGTAAGTTGTGTTTAAATGGCTTTGTGACAGCATCATATCGCCTTTTATGATGCCGCGCTGTTAATCACTTTGCTCCCAACAGCGAATGGCAAGTCGATCCGGGATTAAACTCTCTGAAAAAATGTCACCGTCCCTCCAGAGAATTGAACCCCGGCGCCTATCGTCCTCTCACAACAATAGTCAGCCGCCTAACCACTGCGGCCATCGACCCGTTTAATAGCTACGATAATATCACTAACTAAAGTGGCCCCAAAAAGCATCTGGTAATTATTTAGAGAAGTGTATGATGTTTTTGAACACACTAAACTAGTTGGTAACCGTCCCTTACGCCGAAGTTTCGCCTTATTAATATCAGGACCCTTATATGAATTTCCTCCTTCATAATTGATTCCATACAGGACTGTAATGTAAGAAAAACATTATCAAGTCTTTCTCTGTATAATTCATTGAAGGCGCGTTTTCGACGTATTGGATCAGCTCGTCAACTGTATTTGACGCAGCTTTATTTTGCAAAAGATTGTATAGAATTAAAAAAGCCAAGATCTAACACATTTAAATCGAGACTGTGTGGTGGTTGTGATTTAAATTGAATAGACCATCAATATAACCTTCTAAACCATTTGATAAAAGTTTTTCATCGTCGTCACAAGCATCTGACTTCGCATAATCTTGTTGTACATACATATATCGGTTTTTCCTACATTCTGCTGCATTGACATTTAGATTCTTTGTTACCAATGTTCTTTTACGTCTATTTTTATATAGAGTTTCGCTTGGCCGGTTCTTGGCCAAAAAAAGGGCCATATCCCAATCTTTCCATCAAAATAATGTTTCCGATGTGGGTCGTAACGTGGTCGGGCGACAGCGGCCATAAACATCACTTATGAAACGTTTCATTTAGTATTTTTTATCTATGTGAACATAATCATACAAATCTGCGAAATATCCATTCGGTTTCACTTTTGACACACAAAACCTTAATCTGTCTAACCTGTTCTGATCTGCTAGCATAGCTTTCACGGTAGAAGAGATACGCTTCAAGTTATTTCCTTGCTTAAATAACTCAATATTAACAGTATAAGCCAATCTACGAATTGGTCCTCGACGGTTGAAGAGAACTTCCTTAACTTTGTTTAAGTGCTCAGAATAATTCTTACGTTTTCGCCCGAATTTGCCTTTATTTTTCGAAGAAACATCAGCACAAATTTTACCTTCGTCGTATTGTTTCTTAGCCACTTCCATTTTCCTTCCATTTTGTAAACAGAGTGAGTCTAAAACTGTTTTTTTCGCGAATGAAAATTTAAATGTGCTGACGTTTTTGACACTGACAAAATCAAAAACCTGCCACCTATAAATTAATAGCTTAACTAGTGCATGAATTTATAAATAAGAACACTTGTCTATAATTTTTTTGATACATCTCATTAATATTTAATTTATCTTCAAATGTATTGTAATGTGAAATTTGATTTATAATAAAATCAAGAAAACGTGAGTTCTACTCTTTAAATTAAAATTTGGGGTTTAAAAAAAAATTATTCTCAGGGGTTCGTGAATTTTTAGCTCTACAGCAGGTGTAGCGAACAGAATACGAGAGCTTACCGTACGTTACAAAATATCCAAGTGAAAAAAAAAATCTAAGTTAAAAAAAAATTTTACAAGACAAAGTTTTACAAAAAAAAATTAATTTTATTTTCTTCACTAAAACCTATAAAAATTTGTTTACACTGTGCAGAATGTCGTGGCAATCACCACAACTAAATTATTATTTATAAAGACCTTATTTGGTAGTTTTTTGAAATTTTGTGCAACTTTTAGTTGTTTTTTTATTTGTTCAATTAAAATAAATAAATTTTTCCCTTTTAACTAAATTTACTAAAAAACAATATTTCTAAAAAAAACTACCTACTAAAAAAAAATTTTAAATTTTTCAAATATTATTTTTGTACTTAGAAAAATTTAGTTTTAATTTTCAAAAGAAAATATTTTTCTTAAATTTTTACAACTTTCCAAACTTAAAATTACTTAAAAATTAAATTACCTTATTTTACGTGTGTGAGTGTGTATGTGTGATATTTTGGAAGCTTCTGTCTTCGCGCGCCTAGACGGATGTTGGATGGACGACGTCCTCTTCATTGGGATAATTAAATTTAAATTAGGTGGAAAATTTTGATGTTTAATGTACTTTTTCGAAGATAATCGTTGATTTGGGCCCACGGTGCACCGGGGTAATTTTAATAAAATTTACGTGGAAAATAAACGCTCTCTACGACGATTAATGCAAAAAGCGGAAGTTTGTTGCTCTCGCACGGCTTTTTATAGGTGATTCGCAATTGTCTCTAAATTTCATCAGAAATAGCTTTTGATAGTCATCTGTCAATCACGGCAATCAACGATCGTTGATGGATTAATTTATGCACGTTCGGTCGAAAATTTGTTGTATATACAGTGTCACCGAAAAGTTGTAGATTTTAATTACCACCTACTTTTTCTTCTTAAAATGCCCCTAACTGGCTGGTTTTTCTTACTGTGTGGAATTTAATTGTGTGATTTTGTTATAATATTGATGTGTGTTTGTGTACAAATTAAATGATATAAAATTGATTAACTACCTTAAACATATGATTGAAAATATTGTGGTGTATTTAACATCTTTCTGTCTTTGTCGTTGGCTGGACTTAACATAAGATCTCTGCTGAGCAACACCCCCCTTCTGCGTCAGATGGCTACTGAGCCAAACCATGATATCGACTCGCACGTATGCGAAGAAAATCCAGATAGTGCCAACTTGAAGAGTTGCGCATCCTCTATCATTGGATAGTGTTGACTTGGATTTAAATGAATTAATTTTAAACAAATACCTCGCATGTGTGCAATCATGTTAATGTTACATATTTTATAAAATAGAATTAAATTAAATTGAAGAAATACACAGATCAGATAGTTGGTTATAGTTTAATGAATATTAAATTAATTTAGTGTTTTTTATCTTTTTTAGATTACCTACAGCTGGATGATCATCTGTCAAGTGACAAATGGAATTGTAAACATTAAATAAAATGTAATATAATATTACAGTAGATATATGTATGATTTAATTATTTTTGTAAAACATCTTTCTGTCATGTTCTGAGTTTCTTTTTGTGCTTTGTAAATTTTCACCTGAGTATTATTTTTATGTAAGATAAGCTTTTGTATTTTGTTCACTGCATACGCTGTAGAGTTAAGAACTTACGAACCGCAAGATGAATTCCTTTATTTAAACCCCAATTTTATTTAAAAAATAAAATTCAATTTTCTTAATTTTTATTAAAAATATTTCATTACAATATAGGTATTTAATGTACATACCTACCTATATTTTTTTGCGTTGGTTTATTTTTACGTATTACTATTATTATTATATATTTACATAAATCTTAAATTTCTTCAAACAATATACGAATTAGACAAGTTTCGTAGAAGAGTTTAACGATGCGTCAGACATAAAACTTTACCACTTGCTTAAAATACCTAAATAAATTAAAATTAGTATAAAAATTATACGTTGTTTTAAATAAATAATATTTGTATGTTGTATATTTATTTAATATAAAAAAAATAGTTACAAATTGTTTGGGATGTAAAAAAGTTTGGTAACTAAATTTAAGTCGCGAACGATAGAAAGAGACAGAAACTAAAATCAGAAGTGGGCACGTAGTAAAATGAGAAAAGCCGCATCAAGGTGAGACCAGTTGTATACAGTGGTACCCGCTTACCATACCGCACTTTAGTTGAACGCAGACGTTCGCGGTGTCCACATAACGCGAATTTCATTGACAGCCTCGCGATCTAACTTCTATTAAGACGGAGACAGAACAAAGATATAACCTAAAAATTCACACGGTTACATCATAATAGCCCGCACCTTGTAGTGAGACATTAATTTTTTTTTAAGTGTGTTGTGCTTGTACTCGACCGTATATAAATATATAAAGAACAAAGACGTGTGAGCCACAGAGAGAAATAGAAGCAAAAGAAACCAACAGCAACTATAATGGGACGACATGCTGTTAACCCGTTTACCATTAAATTCTTTTTCTTCGTCGTGGGTCTGTTTGGCACAGCCACTCATGCTAAAGGTAAGTTTTAAGGTCACATTTCCTACGGTCTATATGCAACAAGAGAAAGTACTGTGATCTTTACATGAGGTGTCTGTCTATTCGCGAAAATACGCATCGTCCAGTCTACATACCTTGTTATGAAAGGTTAGGTTCGTTGAAAAATAGCGGAATTTATTTATAAGAGGTATACGTTTTAGTTGTAAGTTGTGAGGCGGAAACTTTGATGTTATCATTTTCGTGACCTAGCATGATCTCTCCGTATAAGTTTGTAAAATGAGTGGTACTGCTCATTAACACACGACGAGTTTTTATATCTTTGAACATATGTGTAAAAGTCATGTATTGAAGTTATTCAAGAAAACGTTGCGCAATGTCGCATACGTGCAAGTTGCAACCTTGGTTGCAGCAAATTTATCGTTATTATTAACTAAGAGAGCTTGGCTTAAAAAATTGCATTATTAACTTTGAAATTAATAGAAGGTTAAAGATACAGTACAAAACATCTGTTAATAATTTATTGGTTTTTGATATTATTATATTAAACATTAATTCCTTCATACTTTTATAGCTTTGAGTAGTCTCGAGTACCTACCTATAATGAAGTATTATTTAACTCATAAAACACTTCTTCAGTTTATCTGCATCATTGAAAAAATTGAAAGAGGATCTTTTGTTTTTGATTGTTTGAATGCTTTCTTCTGCGCAGATTTTGTTTTTAAATTTTCGTTAATCTTTTTCTTCTTATCCTAAGTGCCAATTCCTTTAAGAAAGTTTCTGACAAATAACAAAAGTGTTTCCCACTTTAAGACCACCTCCCTGGATAGGTATTTAATTGGGGTAAACTTTTGCCAAGACACTTTTGTGTTTACAAAACTTAACATCATATCTTTGAAGCTCACAGATTTATGTCGAACAGGACATATAACGTATTCTAACTTTCAACTGTCAATTTCGAATGAAAGGTAGACCAATTAGATTAGCGACAGAATGCATTCTTAAAATTAGAATCTTACAATACAGCAGGTAGATTTTCAATTGATACCTACTTAGTTGACGCAACTCTAAAGTTAACTTATTATATTGTGTATTACGAAGAAGCTTAAATCTGTAAATCAATATAAATTGACCCAAGTTCCAATGTTAGAAATAAATATAAGATCATTTAATTACATGCCATAAATGTTTTGCAATCAAAATATATTAAATCAGCTTACATTATGTATAAATAAATATAATGAAAATTGACATTTCTATATTAAGATATTTGATTAATAATATATTTATCACAATAACAACACAATAATAATTTTTCTATGCTTCATAACTAATTTAAAAGTACCCAGTCGTACCTCTTAATTAATAGGTATTAACCCACATGTTACTGAAACAATTTTTCTTGTAAATTTGTGGTTTTTGTGTTTAAATTAGTTGAACTAGTTGTAATAACACACATTTTGATTAGTAGTTTAATATTTTTCTTTTTACTTTCATAAATACATGGTGGCCTTTTAAAAGGACTTTAACTTTTAAAACAATACTTTGGATGTAAAGCTATTTTACACTTTATGACAAAAACCGCATCTGAGTTGAGATAAATAATAATATGATATATTATATATATATATTTATACCATCATATCTAGAGTACACAGTTGAAGAGTAATTTCTTTTGAGGGGCCTCCCTTATGAGAACTTTGAAAAGTTTCCAGAAGATTAGTGGCTACCGCTCTCCTAAAATGAACTTGATTCATTTTGCCTCCTTGATACCGATGTATTTGCCATGCGTTTTGAACTGCCATGTCCAAACAATGTGAAAATAATGGAAAGTACCACTTCTTGGCTCGAATTGATACGCGATATAGACTTATGTTTTGACCACTACGATCAACGCCTCCCATGTAAGCATTGTAAGCTTTAATTACGAGGGAGCGTTTTTATATTCGCGGAATCGGGGATAAGGGGGGTGGAAATACAAAAAACAAATTATTTTTCTTTTTCAATATATTCACCTGCAAGACGGATACATTTTTCACATCTTTCAATTAATTTATTTATACCCTCATAAAAAAATGATTTCTCTTTATCTGCAAAATACGCCGAAACTGCCTCCTTGACTTCATCATCGGCAGTAAATTTTTTACCCCGCAGCTCTTTTTTTCATTTTCAGGTAATAATCAGTCGGGGCCAGGTCTGGGCTGTAGGGTGGGTGATTCACAATTTCGAAGCCCACCTTATGCAGGGCAGCTAACGCAACGCGGCTCTTGTGGACGGGCGCATTGTCGTGCAAAAGCAGCACACCTTTCGTCAATTTTCCCCGTCTTTTCTCTTTAATGGCTTCTTTTAGTCGCTCTAATATTGAAGCGTAATATTCTCCGGTTATATAAACACCTTTATCTTTATAATCAATCAACAATATTCCTTCCGAGTCCCAAAATACCGTTGCCATGAGTTTCCCAGCTGATTGTGACACGTTAAATTTCTTGGGAGGTGCTGTGCCCTTTTTATGCCACTGCATGGAGTCTTGTTTGGACTCAGGTTCATAATGATGAACCCAAGTTTCGTCTCCAGTAACAATTCGACTCAAAACACCATCCTTGTCTTCATTACAGAGGTCCAAAAATGCACGCGAACACTCTACGCGCTGTTGTATTTGCGGCGGCGTGAGCATTCTCGGCACCCATCTTGCGCTGACCTTAGACATGCCGAGATGATCGTGTAGGATTTTAAAAATTGTTGTACCGGATACTCCAACCATTTCTGGGAGTTGTTTCTTCTTTAGTCGAGCATCTTCGAGTACAATTTTTTCAACTTTTTGGATAAGTGCTGGCGTGCTCACCTCAATGCTCCTGCCCGGCCTCGGGTCGTCTTCAAGGGATACTGCTGTAACAACGCTACTGTCTATATTCATATCTGCCTCTAGTAGTCTTTTTCATAGAAGCAACAGAAGAAAGTGGACACTTTAGCAAGCGATAATTGTTCCAGTTCCAAAAAGCCTCCTTTTTTATGTTCATACAACAAACTAATAGAACTAAAATAATTGTCAAAAAACAAGTGGAAACGTACCTTAGGCCACATTTTATGTAATGTGTCGACATATTCTAGAACCACTGAATAACCTAGTCCTAATTCCTTATATCTATTGGAATGTTCGCTTGCAGAACCTTGGTATCGAGAAAACCATAAAATATAACCCAATTTTAGGGCACCCACCCAAAGTTTGTATCCCCACATGATGGGTTTTCCCCGGATAAATTGCTTGCAGGTATGTCTACCGTAGTAGGGAAACATAGCTTCATCTACGCTATGATTCTCTTCTAGAGGTGCAAATTCTCCAAATTTTTTATTTAGTAATGAAAATTGTGGTCTCATTTTAGCATATCTATATATTTTTTCTAGATTATTATTATTGCAGACGTATAGAACCTTCAATATATAAGAAAAGCGGTCTGTTGAAATTGCGTTAGATATGGCTTCATTATTAGTATCGTTTCTGTTCTCCCAATACATATAACGATAGGGATGCACTGTGTACCCACTAATCAAAAGCACACCTATGTAGAAAGCATTTTATTTCATTGCTTGTTATATCCGGGGACAAATTTTTTTGAGCTGCGTACATATTTTAATGTGTAACTATCAACTGAATTACTTCTGAGTTAAAATAAAAATCAAATATTTGAACAAGTGTTAGCATATTTACTGGACCAATAGGGTCGGACCACGTATTTTCTAATATAGGAAGATCACTTTCCAGGAACATACCTGCTGCTTCAGCTTTTTTGATATATTTAGAAGTTGTATCAGCGTAATATTGTCCTCGTCATCATTTGCGTCAATATACAAATTGTTCAAATCTTGATCACTTGTAATAACCTCCACTTCGTTTCTTAGCTGACTTCCTCATTCCTTCACATCCTCATTAGCATTTTCGGGAGGAAATAGAACTATATCCCCTGACAGGTTAGATACATTGTCGGTATTTTCAAGCTCCTCTAAAATTTCATGCAGTTTAAGTGGTCGTCTGATAAAATTAAAAATAACGATAAACTCCTCTAAATTACTACCATCCTTTTAAAAGGACGGCAATTTTGTAATGCCGCCATGATAAAAACATGATTACCATTAGCATGGCCATCTATGATCGAGTAGATAAACTATCCACATGCATGGAAAATTTAAAAAATGCCTTTTAAAAGGACGGTAGTAACGTCTGGGTTAAGTATATTGGTCAGCCTGTTATGAGAAAAAAAATGATTCGTTTTTAAATAAATTGTGATTTTTATACATACACATATGATTTAAATTTCAAATACAGTATAAATACTGTTTTAATAAAATTTACGTTCAGCTTACAGCTAGGAATACAACAACATTTGTATCTAAATAATTCTCCTTTAAATGGGAAGATAACCTATCCCAGGTAGTTCGGAATCGATCAGTTCATTATTCCTATAAATCGAATATGGTACTTAAGGTTAATATTTACAATGTTTTATAACACTTTGAGTCACTTTTAATGTACATCACTGTACATACATGGCGTTCGACATCATTTTTTTTCCAGGTACTCTGAATTAGGCATTGTTTTCAAAACAACCTCCGAAGTAAAGGATTGATAATCATAGTAGCTTCCTTTTTATTAGCGCCACTTAATAGTACAGAACAACACTTATAAAAGACTGTTTTCTTCTTTCTGCGAAAGTATCTTAAAAGATTTAAAAATAGCTTTGCAGCACTTCTTTGCATTCTACACCTGCAATTATTCTTACGGCTTGTTTCTAAAACCGACAAAAAAAGTGCCCCAAGCCTACAGATTTCTCAGCTGTCCTATAAGAAAAACAGAAGATGACAATCTACCGCACGATTCATAAATGTGCTGGCACCAAGATAATCTGTCATCCAAAATGACACCAAGTAAAGTAGTTGCGGTTGAGTCACCTCCATACATACATACATGAAAAAGTTAAGGTTTGCGTTTTAGCTGTAAAACAAAAAAAAGAACTAAACAGAAAAGGTTCCAAAAACGGAGCCCTGTTGTACACCATGGCCAACCGGTAATATTGACACACTGGTTGTGATTGGACAAGTGAGTCCGCATTAATTTATTAATATTTCCACGTATTCCATAACTGCATAACTTATTCAATACAACTGCATGGCTGACACACTCGAAGGCCTTTCTAAAGTCGCACATCGAAACATGCTTTGTCATACGAAAAGTTCTAAGTACTCCAAGAGCATGAAGTTGTTGTTTCTCTATTTATACTGTCAAGCCACACCCGGACAGTAAATTCAACAAATTCTAATTTGGACATTTTTTTTTGGACGTTCATTCTGCCAATGAAATAGTTTTTTATTTTAACACAACTTGAATTCTGGCCAAACATTTATCAAAAGGTTGTAGCAGGTCTGTGGTGTTCACTAGAAGTTTTATTAAGGTCGCAATTTCTTTTTGCAATTCCCACTTTTGTTTAAATATGTAATATTGCGATTAGGGATTATAATGAACGGTTTTCGAATTTTGTAAACCATTCTTGAAAAAAAGAACGTTAATATTTCTATTTTCTGACCTTTATGAACTTATCTTTCAATTCTTCTATCTCTCTCTTCTTTCAATATTTCCACTTGTAGGTCAATAAAACAACAATTAATGAATGATCGAAACGTCAAGTACCACAACCTTTCTACACGGTAGAGAACCCGAGAACCGAAGAGCAGCCATCAACAGCGGCCGTGAAAGCCTGAAGACTACTTTAAAACAACAATTAATTAAATACCAACTTATTCCAGAACAAATATTATGTTTTCGTTAATAAGACTTCTTCAGTGGAAGAAATTGACATATAATATGTGTCAAAATACTAATAATATAAATAATTTGTTGATAGGCATCAACAATAATATCTAAAAAACAAAGAATTCATTGATATATCGAATTTTAATTAGGTACATTCTCAAATCATAACGAAGGATATATTGGTTTAATACAACTATAAAACTTAAAATGATTTAAATTATTCGTATATCAATCTATTTTTTGTCAAGCTCTAACAATTCTGTTGTTTTATTGACCAACAAGTGGAAATATTTCAAGAATTGAAAGATAAAAAAAAAACGTTGTCATGTAATCCTTTTCCAAAGATGAGTACAGTGTGTTCGAAATGTTTCTGCAAGATGGTGATAGCGACGTGTTCGATGCTGAAAGGGATGTCATCACAGAAGTATTCGCTTGTGTATTCCAGTGTATTTTCCGCTGAGAAACAGAAATCAAAAATTGATTTCTTTTTTGCAACTCAACTTCTTTTGAGTTAAATGTTTTTGACCGCAGAGCAGACGAAAGCTGTTGTGCCCGGGTTGGCCGTTTTTTGATTTAAGTAGTAATGTTTTTGTCCATCACAAATTACTAAAGTGTCGCCAAGATTTCCTATTTTGTCATGGTCAAGTCTCATCCTAGGCGAGGAACTAGTTTTTCGACCTTGAATTTCATTAGGTTGGCCAGGAATCCTTCTATTTAACGCGGACGTCCTTAACAAGGCTTATTTTTTTTTCCTGATACCAAATCTCTCCAACCAATGGTCACCGGTAAGGCATCGCAGCAGTGGGTAACGTATGTCTTTGGGTCTCCTTTCATTCTTCCGAATAGGCTTTGCCTTTTGCAATCTAGTGCCTGGCAATCGCGTGGTATATGATCCGGTTCTATCTCGCAAAGTGTACACTTTGTGTCCACGTCAAACACTTCGATTTTCTCATGTCCGGTCATTAGCCCCCTAACAACAACACAGAGCTGTTTCCTGCTAAACTGTAGCAGTTCTTTAGCTCTTTTCCTACATGGTTTCCCTATGCAAGGCTTACTCACACAGGCATATTATTGCGTACAATAGGTAGTAGTAGATTTGTTAGGGCGCTTATCACTAACTTATTAGTTGTTTTCACGATAAATTTCTACGGTTTGTAAGCGTTATTGAACACTGTATGGAGCAATTCAAATGTTGCAGTTCAATTCTTCAATTCTTCAAGCTTTTTTATTTCTTCAAACTTAAAAACTATACTAGTTGGAACAGTAGTGCCTTTTTAGTGGACTTTTTTTGTAGAAAATGTCATGCTCTACAAAAAAACATGTTATACATAAATATTTGTAAATAATACTGGAATTAGTAGAGCAAACAAAACTTATTTTTACGTTAAGATAGGTCTACAAATAAGTCAGATAAGCAAGATTGTCAGTTTGCTTGTCCTTCGTAATATTTCTTGGATCTCTAATTAAAATATATATTTCATTTAATAGACGATTTTTGCAAGTAAAATACAACTGTAAACTTGAACCAATAATAATTACTAATCAATGGTATTTAGTAGTTACTAAAGGCACCATTTATCTTAACGACACCCATAATTCTATATCGCAATGAGGCATAAACGTTTAACAGGTCTTCTTTGTAACCAGTGACATGTTCCTGTCTTCCTTTATGATGTCTTTAAGTTGTTGAACGTTAAAAAGTTTTTTCTTACTTGGTTTTTTCTCCTAGTAATGACCAGACATTCTCCACGTGGTTAAAGCTTTGATTGTTACTTAATACCTAATTCAAAGATTGAAGAATCAATTTTCCATTAAGTCAATCACAATATGATCCCACAAGGTACGCATATCACACCATTTAATTTTGTTCTACATCTATGCGCCAATCACGTTTTCATCATTATCTGACGATAATAAATGTTTGAGATAATTTTGTGTATGTATATTTAATGGAAATAATTATATACCTTCTTCTGATTTTTCTTTTAAACGTATTACAGTATAATTTTTATGAACGTTTCGTGTACTAATTTAAGTACAGTTTCGCGAAGAATATGACTCTTTTCTGTGAGCAATACCAATCGACTTCATCTCGTAACAGACTCCTCATTGGAATAACTATATTATTACGTTTAGTAACCTGTTATTTTGTATTTCTGAAAGAGGGTATACTTACCGAAATTTACGTGAATTCTCGGTCGTTGTCGTATATGAACTGCAAATTATTGCAAATTAATCAGATTTCTAGAAGTAAAAGATTCTGCTCCAAAATTCGTTTATAATTCAGTTCGCAATTTTGAGTACACCCAGTTTAAATTAAATCAGGAAAGCAACCAATATGGTTAGCGGTTTCTCAATTTTAAACCGTAAACTTTATGAATATTGATCATAATTTAGCGATTTAAAGAGGAAGAGATTTAGGGAGAATCGCGAACTATATCGTCCAAGACACGCAACCACGTTTGCTCCACGTTGCTTCCGGTTTAATATGACATCATTTTTATAACTAATTAATCCCAATTTATTCCATAAAATAAATAAAATAAATTGGTATTTAATTAATTATTGTTTTATTGACCTATAAGTGGAAATATTTCAGGAATTGAAAGATAAGTACACAAAGGTCACAAAATATACACATATATTAATAACTAGTTAATATCAACAATGTCGTACAAGCTATATTAATAACTAGTTAATGTCAACAAAGTCGTACAAGCTTGATATTTGTTAAGGTATTTATTATGTAGTTGGTGGGACGAGTACATAACGCGATATTGTTAGGATCTACAGAGAGCAAGATATTTCAGTAACAATCTACAAACAAATTCAAGTTTGAAGTTTGGCTTGATTTAGGCTTGCACCATTACTTCCCGAAGAACAAGAGATTGGTTAGCCACAATTTTGTTCCGAAGATAAACATCCGAATGTTCCCCCCAATATGATCGTCCTTATTTATTCCTACCTGTCCGGCAGAACATTTTCAATTAAAATGGGAGGTGAGCTTTCGGGGAGAAAGCATATTCTGCCAAGAGTTCCAGAGAGTTGCAGACGACACGGTGGTGTACAGCACTCTTTGGTGTGTTGTCGGCTGCAGAGTTCCATAGAGGAGATCTATGACTGGGTGGCCAAGTGGCGCCTTACAATTAACGCGGATAAATGAGGAAACGAAATCTTCCAACCGCAAACATTACTATAGGAGGTCAAAGGTTGCCGTGGGAAACACACGTCCAGTATCTTAGCATGACTCTGGATACGAGGTTGACTTTAAGACAGCACTTTTCCAACATTACTCCTAAGTTTTTATGTGCACGTTGGGCTATACAGGAGAAGCTCTCTGAGCTCGACGATCTAAGTCTTTAAGGTGTCTTTCTAACTTACTCAAACGTATGGCCTCCTAACCTAATCCAATGCCAAGAAGTTACAGGTCAAACGACATCATATTCTTCAAGCCCGAGTACTGCGCATTATAGTCGCAGCATCTTGATTCGTGACTAACGTGCAAATCCACTGCGCCTCGATGTCGGAAAACTTGCTGATCCACCACTTGGGGAAGCTGCACGCCAACAGGCCGCCACCTCGTCTCCTGATCCGCAAGATCCTAGAAATGGAACATTAAACGTCCGGTCGCGAATTGGTGGTCCACTCAACAGTGACTCGTTGAAGCCAGATCGTTAGAGCTCTGCGGTTAGAAGAACCGCTTCCACAACGATTAAAAGACTAAAGCACAGCGAGTCCAGCCTTAGATAAAACAGAAGCCTTCCAAATAATCTTCCAGTGAGGTCTATCCAGAGGAAATTTGCTCTCATTTGAGCAGAAAGATATGTGATTGGCGTTGAGAAGCTCAAAATAAAGAAGAAGAAGTCACTGACAGGCCATATAAGAGCCAAATTACGTACAACTATATAAGAAAAAAATAAAAAGAAAGTACCTTCACTTTTTATGGAAAGTTTTTGAGCCGTACGTTGTAAACAAATTTTCTGAGCAGTAATGGATTCTCTTATTGACAGATAAGCTTGAATTATTTTAATTAATTTATTTAATTTTGTTTTATTATCATACGGTACATCATACATACATACATGTATATATAAGGTTCCTATCGACTACAACACGCAAACCTTCAGGGCATTCAGATTTAAGTCTTTCAAACTGTAAAACAATACAGTTACACGTTGCATTAATAAAGTCTTGCCACCAATGAAGAGGTAGATAAGAGCTTCAATTTAAAAAAAAAATCTTTATAGTCGGATGCAGTAACCCAAAGCACGACTTACTTATTATAGTCATACGAACGTATCTACTTTTTAAAAGCGCTGAACAAATGTCATCTTCGTTGACAGGTTCGTTCCTCTTAGCGCTTTTACCGTAGATTGCCGTGGAACTTAAACGTATCACGAACATCACTAACCCACGTAGAACACATCAAACTATAGCGCGTAGTATACAAAACTCAAATTTATGTATTAGTTCTTTTTTTCTTCTCTGTAGAAAAGTATACGTCGACTTCTATAATATAACAGCTCGCTTGCGTTGAACAAAGGAATAAATAAAGCATTTCGAAATGAGAAGGCGTAAAAAATGAGGTGCGTTATTTTATTTTTTTTGTTTCTTTTTGCAAGGTTCTCGTTCAAGCGTGTAGGCAATGTTTTATTTTTGCGATATGTTTTATGTCACGTGCAAAATTCGCAAGAAAAATATACATTTTAGGAGATCGGAGGATTATTTGTCTGGAAAGTTTTGCATAATTATTATAAACGATGGACGTTTTGATATATGTAAAATAATATGTATGCGCATATAGGTAATGAGGCAGAAATAAAATATAATTTCAACCCTAGAGTTTTGAGTTCCAAATCTTTGGTCAAAGTTCTTAAGCTGTGTTTTGCTTCAAGTGAATAATTAGTCTTATCTTGAACGGCAAATCCCTTCATTCATTAAATCCTCTGACATTCCTTCTCCTTCATTTACAGCTTGGCCAAATATTTGGCTCATACCCGTAAGAAATACACAGGCAATGCTCCTTCTCACATTCTAAATTCTTCGCACTTTGTTAAACTCATTTCTGAAATCCCTATCGAACCCGAAGATCTTCTTGTCAGTTATGATGTTACCTCACCCTTCACAAAAGTGCCCGTCACCGATTCCGTCGCTATAGTCCACCAATTATTGATCCAAGACAACCAATCTCCAGACTTAGCCAAGTTAGTAAAGAAATTCCTTACTTCAAAGTACTTTACCTTCCAGGGAAAATACTATTATCAAACCCCTGGCAACGCAATGGGATCCCCACTTTCTCCGGTTCATGGAGATATTTGAGACAACTGCTTTGGAACATATATATAATCCAATAATCCCTTCTACCATAGCGTTTATCTTCTTCTAGCTTTTTATAAACTTTTCCCATTCATTTCTATTCCTTGTCATGTTCTTCGCTTCTGTCCATGTTTTGCCTTTCCTTCCCAGTATTTCTGCTCTGACATCATTCCATATTGTCCTAGGCCTTCCTCTTGTGTTATTTTTCATTATTCTTGCTTCCCATATCCTTCTTGTTTGTCTTGTATTTTCCATTCTACATAAATGTCCCCACCATCCTAGCTGCCTTTGTGCAATGTATTCTAGCACAGTTTCTTATTCTATTCATCCTTGTAACTCTTCGAACTCTTCTTAATATTGTAATTTATTCTTTTGTCTTCTACTTAATATCCAGGATTCACACCCATATGTTAATATCGGTCGGTAAATTGCCTTGCATGTATACTTTTAGTTTTGTTTCTCGGGATATCTCTTTTTTGTTAATGAAATAATTCCTCATGCTTTAGAGCTTTGTTGTTTTTTCTATTATTTGATTAATTTCTGCGTCTTGGGTCCCTTTTCCATCAATTCTTACTCCCAAGTACTGAAATGTTTTCACTTGTTCTATTTCAATTCCTTCTATTTCGATTTTCGTATCTACCTGCTCATCTCCCACTACTATTACTTTAATTTTGCTCTTATTCATTGCCATTCGACTGCCTTTTAGTGTCATATTTCATGTTGCATTGTCGGCTATAATTACTATATCGTCTGCGAATGCCCCTTCCGAAACTTCGACTGGCTTCAAGTTAAGGTGTCCAATTCTAATCTTTTTACTTTTTCTTGTACATGCATTGTTTGATAATGTCGTCCATATAAATAATGAACAGCATTGGGCTCAGACTTCCTCCTTTGTTTGAAATATCTCCGATTCTAAATTGTTAGCTATTACAGCATTAGTATTGTTGTTATATATATTCTGTATTAATCGTCTTATTTTGCCATTGACACCTCCTTCTCTTAACATATTCCATATTCTTTCTCTTGGTACTTTATCGAATGCTATCCAAGTCTATAAATGCTAAGAATACTTTCTTCTGTTGTCTAGAGGGTTTTTGTATTATTTGTTTCACAGAGAATATTTGGTCTTTTGTGCTGGTCCTGTGTTTTCTAAACCCACTTTGTGACTCATGAACGTATTTTCGAATTTTGTTCTTAATCTTTTAACTATTATTTGCTCGAGATTCTTCATTGCAGTACTTAGAAGGGATATTCCTCTGTAATTAGTGCATTCTTTCTTATTTTCTTTATTTTTGTATATTAGTACTATCAATGACTTCTTCCAGTCGTTTGGTATTTCCTCTTCTCTCCATATTCTGTTATATATTTCCAACATTAATTCTCGCTTTTCCATTTTTCTGTTTTTGTATTGCTTCATCCAGTTCGTCCATGGTAATTATTTCTTCTGTCTCTTCTTCTCCTATTATTTCAACAATTCCTGAAAGTATTCGTTCCACCTTTCTATAATCTTCTTTCTGTCGCTTAGAATCTCTCCCTTATTGTTTTGTATGTAATGTGTAGATTGTGACCTTTCTTCATTCCTTACTGATTTCAAGACAATAGTTTTTGGTTCTCTTTACTGTTTTTTTTTCATCTTTTCCCCAAATTATTTCCATGTCTCTTTTTTTGCTTGTACTAGTATGTTTTCCATGCTTTTTTCTTTATCTTGATTTGATGTTTTATTTCATTTGTCCACCATTTTGTTTGGTTTTTCTTTTTCTTTTTTCTTACGCCACATATCTCTTTCGTTGTATTGTGTGTTCTTATTATTTCTTTAAACCTATTCCAAATTTCTTTGATAGTTGCATTAATTTTGGTTTTCTTTCTATGTATACCTATATAATAATAATAATAATAATAATAATAATAAACTGACTTTATTTTCCTTCAGTTATTACAAAAGTAATTTAAAAAAAAAAGTAATTCAAATGCAGAGTATAAGTAATAACAAAGAAAAAACGGCGGAGTTCAGGTCATGACAAATCGCCATACCTGCTCTTCCACTCAACCGTTACTAAAACTAACCTTAACTATAAAAGAAAAAATAAACAAATGTATTGTAGATAACATGAACACCAAAATGAGACAATAATACAATAATTCCTAGTTGGTAATAAAGAAAGAAAGAAAAAAAGAAATGAAATGTCCGCCGCACTACTGCCCCGCAAACAAATATGCAAAATACTTTTTTTTTAAACTGTGGATATTAACGCATTTTTTATATAAATTGGTACAGAGTTGTACACCTTCGAAATCCTATAAGTAAATCCTCTCTTAAATAATTCAAGTCTATGCAGAGGAGGCGTCAAGGCACCTCTGTACCTAAGATTAATAGTGTGAACATCTGTCCTGAAACGAATTCTGTTATAGAGATATGCAGGCTTCCCCGTGACGACAATTGAATGGTATAAAGTTGCCGCATGCAAAAGTCTCCTATTTTTCATGTTAAGCCACCCCACTTCACGAAGCTTATGTGATATATGTTCTCTACGCCTGATACCGAAAATCAGTCGGAGACAGGAATTCTGAATTTTCTGTAATCGGTATGTATCAGCCGCAGAAATATGTGAACTATACAATGAATCGCAATAATTAGCATGGGAGAGGACGAGCGACTCGCAAAGTAGCTTCTTAGTCTTTACATTTAAAAACATTCTGCTAGCATATACTGCCCTCAGTGCAGCATAAGACCTCTGCAAACACATGCTGACGTGTTCATGAAATTTCAGCTCATCGTCAAACCATCTACAGTAATATTAATTTTATCACGATAAGACGTATCTAAATTATATCTTCTCGGACCAAATAAGATTAAGTTAGACTTAGTGGGATTCAGAGAAAGTGAATGAGCTTTAGAAGTAAGAACTAGTTGTTCTATATCATGATTAAGCTTGTTACAAGCATCCTCAACGGTATTGGGGAAGAAAGAATAGTAAAGTTGTGTGTCATCAGCATAAAAATGACACCGACTAAATTTCAAATAGTTGATGAAGGTAGATGTGTATATTGAGTACAGGAGTGGACCCAGGATTGAACCCTGCGGTACACCGCACACAATTGGAAGAAATGAGGATACCCGCCCATCAATGACCACGCGCTGCGTTCTGCCACAGAGATAATTATATAAAAGAGAGGAAGCATTAGAGCTTAGTCCAATGTATTGAAGAATGGATAACATAAGTGTATGATTAAGCGTATCAAAAGCCTTGGAGTAATCGATCACACATCAGCGTTAATTTGCCCTTATCCAAACCCCCAAGAATATCATCAACAATATTGATCAATGCCGTAGCACAACTGAAATTCTTCCTGAAGCCAGATTGCACCGCAGGAAATACATTGTTATTAGTTACGTAATCTTTGAGTTGAGATTCAATAATTTTTTGAGCGACTTTAGATAGAACTGGCAATAGGCTGATTGGCCGGAGATCACGGTACCCCCCAATGGAAGGTTTTTAGGCAAGGGAATTACTAAAGATCCTTTCCAACAGTCAGGAAATTCACACTTTTCCAAGCATGTATTTATGATATGCGTTATGTAGGGCAAAATATGCGGACAACACAGTTGCACGAAGAAAATATTGAGGCCATCCACACCAGCAGAATGAGTTGTAATAGATCGGATTACATCAAACACAGTGTTCTCCGACACCGCTGCAAACTCAAAGCAATTGTCGTTAAGATGTGAGTTCTGGTAGTAATGATAGAGTTCGGAATCAGGTTGCAGATTGGGAATCGATTGTATAAAAAAATTATTAATAAGCTCAGGGTTTTTTAAGAAAGACTGAATTTCACTGTAGACATTATTTACTATACCCGTGTTCCGTAACAGTTTCCACATGCTCTTACTATTAGTACCATGAGTTTTTAATCTATGTTCCATATAAGCCTTTTTCTCACGTCTAATTGCCTCTGTGGTCATATTTCTAAGAGATTTATAGTAATCCCATTTTGCCGGAGATTGATTTGTTTTGAAAGACTGGTAAGCGCGGTCTCGTAATTTCTGCATAATTTTAATAGTGTCAGTTAACCACGGTGCCGGTGCTCGAGTAAAACACGAATTTATTAAGGGAATATGGAGATTCATAATGGCCATTACCTGTTCAGTCAGGAAATCGGCCTTACTATTAACATCCTCCATATATAAAGTAACAAGTGATAAGTAATTAATACTGTATAGTCACGTATATCTACAAAAAAAAAGTCATAAAATATGTGAAGCCGGCGCAACAATAAGTTTTTATACATTCTATTAGTAAATATGCTAAAAAATAAGAAAGAGACTATGTAAGTGTGCTACTCTGAGCAAATAGTAAAACTACAAAAATAAAACAAATGCGAAAACAAAAGTAAGAGAATGCAATATAAGAAAAACCTTAATTTAATTAAGTTTCACAAGTTGTTCCATATCTTCACTTTGAGTATCCAATCCTTCTTAACGTTAACATATATAACGTTAATATCATCAACTTTTCCTTTTATTCTTGATATAACCACAAAGTGATCGCTCCCTATTTCTTTTCAACTAATATATAGTCAATTGTCAACTTCTCTCCCATACTCTTGACTTCTGTAGTATATCTGTGTATATTTTTGTGTTGGAAAAAAGTGTTATTAAAACAAGTTGTGTATAATGCTGCTGTGCTTTGGAACATGCGAATTTAAAACCCAAAACTTGGCTAAGATACGTGGATGACGCCTTCATTATCTGGACACATGGTAAAAAGACTCCACCTACTTTCTTGAATTTCCTCAATAGCCAACACCCCGACATTATGTTCACTATGGAGATTGCGGCAAACGGTTCCTTACCTTTCCTTGATGTATTAGTTACTCGTCTACCAAATGGTCGATTAGGTCACTCCGTGTATAGGAAAGCCACACATACCGGTCGATATCTTCATGCCAGCTCACATCATCACCCAGCATAAAAGCAATCAGTAATCGGCTCTCTTCTACATCGTGCTATGTCAACTTCCCAGCCCAACAACATCGACAAAGAAGCACTTCTATAGCTAATTCTATAGCTCCAACAACATACAAAGGGTCATAAATAGGTACATTCATCCACGACTTCCTAAGGTAGCACTAGAATCTAGTAATCAGCTGAGTACCATCGTTCTCCCCTACATCCATGGCGTTACAGATCACATCGGTAGAAATCTTCGCAAACAAAACATCCAACCCATCTTTAAACCATCTTTAACTTTATCACATCTACCCCTACAAGAAATATTTCCGACAAGAACAACTGTTTTTATGACTATTTGTGTATAGAAAGTATACCCCATTCTAAAAAAATAGCACTTGTCAGTGACATGTGCTGTTTTTGTTTGAAAACAATCATGCTATCAAATGTCAAAGTGGAACCCAAATCGCCGTTAATGCGACTGAAAGAGCCTCGTAAACGAGGTGCTGCAGACGTGAATCGCAACGCTAATTATTGGAGATCATTTAGTTATTGGACAAACCAAAGAAAATTTCAAATATTAATATTTCAATTACTTATGTAATTTCACCATAAATGATGTTAATGCATTGTATAGCGCATTTCCCATCGTTTGTGTAATGGATTGTACAACAAACTGTAATGTACTAGGCGGTAAAAGTTTGTAGGTTATGTAAACCAAGCAGAGCTTGACATTGCTTTAAAGTTCTATTTAGTGAAAATTCGACATTCTATTATTTTATACAAAAGAATTAAACGGATCCAAAAATGCAGAAAACCTTGCAGACATAGATTCTGACGACAACAGTAGCAACTATGGAGCTTGTTTTCGTTTTGAATTCAATAAATAATCGTTTATTTTGTAAGGACAGTTTTCAGTTTCTTGCAAAAACATCAGATATCAAACAGAAAAATACATTTTCTTGTCATTATTCTCAAATATATTCAAAGTAACTTAAGTGTTTTTAAAGCCTATATCTACCTCTAACATCTGCTGAAACAATATTTCAAAAAGTAATATATTAACGAAGTTTTTTGCCTTTACTGTAAATTACGCTTTTTTGACATATTTATGCCGTTTTTGTTATAAACCTTTCAATTCAAACTAGAATCAAAGAACACCAACGGTATAATATTAATATATTCATCCGGATGTTGGATTCATCCGGATGTTATAAAGTATTTCCTTAGTAGAGTGATTTTAAGGACTGTGGGCTCGTAATAAACAGATATAACATCCGGTATCACTAAACGCCACAACTGTAACACACACTGCAGAAGAGGGGGATGTTTATAGTGATAGTTTTAATTATATTTATTCATTCGGTATTCGGTTGTTGATGAGAACCCATGCGTTCTCGAAACACGTGTCCCGAGTAATCAATCAAAGTTGTGGCGTGGTGATACAGATGTTATATCTGTTTATTTCCTTAGTAATAAATAATTGTTTTAGGTTGACCCACTGAATTTTGAACACCCGGAAAACGCGCCACAATATTCTGAGATCTATTTTTAAATACTATTTCTTCCAATAGAATGTTCATCATCTGCATCACAGCTAAATGAATCTCCTGAAGAGGAGTCCGCTTATTCTATATCAGAGTCTTTGATTTCGCTCTTCAACTTGAGCTTCGCCATTTGTGTCGCTTTCGTCTACAAATTCAACTTTGTTTTTATCGACGTTAGATCCCATCATTATCTGTAGCAATATTCAAGAATCAATTTTTTCCAACTACACGAGCGGGATGACCCTGAAAAACAAACTCGGCCAAGAAAAAGATTTAGTGTGCGCCTATACAGTTGAAATCCTCTCAACCAGCTTGCAAGGGGCTTCTTCAGAAGCAAACTTTGGTGACTCAGGTCCGTGGCGATCTGCATTCTCTCTGACAGTTAGGCAGCCTTAAAGAGTCTAGCATTTTATTATACAGGGTATCCACGGTCGAGTGGGACATAGGGAAAATACATGTAAAATCGGTTATCGGTGAATATTATCTCCCTAATACTACTGCATCCAAATTTAAGTGCCGAATATTATAACTGGGTTAACAATGAACATTTCCACAATCATAGTACAAAGAAAGTCATTTTAATAAAGCCAAAAAAATTATTATTTTTAAACCTATTGTACGTGAATTCCTAATGAGGCTTTTAACACGTTAGTTAGTGCAAGTGGCCGTGGCGGAGACGTTCACGCGACGCCTTAATAACTTAAGGCACAGATTGTTTGGGGCTTGAATCCGAGAAATGAATTTTATTTAATTTTTTTTTTAATCTTGATTAAGTTTTGTTGTTTATTTTGACAAATGATTCGTCGTTAATAACAATTAAAAATCGAATAATAGCACGTGATCATTTTTGTTATTGTAAAAATTATTAATTATTTACCTTAATCCTCAAAAAAATCGATTTTATAGTCTTCAAAATCTCTGATTTTTGTAGTGTTATTGAATTTGTAGCATTATTGTTGGACGCCACGGACGCTTCCACTAACTCACGTATTAAAAGCCTTATTAGGAATTCACGTACAATAGATTTAAAAATAATAATTTTTTGGCTTTATTAAAATGACTTTCTTTGTACTATGATTGTGGAGATGTTCATTGTTAACCCAGTTATAATATGCGGCCCTTAATTTTGAATGAAGTAGCATTAGGGAGATAATATTCACCGAAAACCGATTTTATATGTATTCTCCCTATGACCCACGTGCCCGTGGAAACCCTGTATAGCCTCCAAACTAGTGTGGGAATGTTTGCAAAACCTAACTGTTCTGGCCAGAAACAAGGTCATATTGGTGTAGGTGCCGGGACGCAGGGGTATAGCGGACAATGTAACTGCAGACCAGTTAGAGAGAAAGGGTTCCCAAATAAAATTTACTGGACCGGAGGCAGATCTAGGTATCACAGAGAGCAGTACGTGGTGCAATTAATGGGTAGATTATAAAACAACACCAATTAAATTGGAACTATGAAGATGGACAAAGGCACAGCAAACGGATGATGGAACGACCGTCACAACGATTAACTGCTGATTTACTAGCATTAAACAGGACTCAGGCTAGGGCAGGAACATGTCTATTAACAGGAAATAGCTATCTAAGAGGTGACCTGCACAAGATTGGAATCTATAAAGACGAACTCCTATGCAGACTCTGTAATGAGGAGGAGGAAACAGCCTCTCATATCATCTTCGAATGCGTAAAACTAAGTCAACGTAGGGTTGCTATGCAAAGCGAGTTTGAGTTACCAGTGGAGAAAGTTGTTGTGTACCTGTTTGGGTAAAATGAAATCAAGGTAGGAAGGCCGCAGTGTTAGGGGTAACTAAAGACTGCCCTGCCTTGACAGTAATCAGGCTCATGTTCGATGCCTCCCTACTATGATAGCAATAATAGATATAGCTATCAATCCTCCTTAAAATTATATATATATAATTGTGACGGCAGGTGAAAGTGGTTAAGTGCTCGGGAGATTTGCCAGAAGGAATCAACTGAATTCATTCTTCCATTCACTCTTCTCAGGACAACTTTTTAAAGGATCGGATACATTTCAAGAAGCAAGATCAACCTAAATTGGCAGATTATCTTTAAGAAACTGCAAATGATACAAGATCAATGGAAAAAATTGGTCTAAATGTAGCCCAAATAAGTATGTACTAACACTGGCAAGATTGCTAGAAGAGAGAGAGAGAGAGAGAGAGAGAGAGAGAGTCACTTTGAGAGAAATCATTGCGGGCCTCAAAATAATACCCTGATAGACGAAATATGTTTAGTGAGAGTCTGGTTGCACACAGAACATCAAGGTATGCCGCAAATTTGATCAAGAATCGAAACGCAAAATTTTTTGTTAATATTCAGAAGAACATTGGTGATCCACCCCATTGCAGGGCCCATGAAGTGTAGAGATAGGTGAGGATGATGCAGCAAACAGAACTCTACCACATCCCTAGTCATCTAAGTCAATATTTTTTAGAAAAAAAAACGTTGCAATATTATGGATTAAGTCTTAGATAAAAACTATTTCTTCTGCCAAATATTCGCCAAAGATAACTTGAAGATTTAGCTTCTAAAACTAAATAATAACTGAATTGACTGAACGACAAAATTGATACAAAAAAACGCTATTAAGATAACGGAGACTAAGCAAAACATGAAATTGCTGTAAGGATTGTTTATTATATGAAAAAAAAGTAAACAGAAAAAAAGTCTGGAATTATATTATGATCTTTCACAACATCGCAGCTTTTACAGAACATTTAAATTGGTCTTCTATTTTTTAACCTTTATTATATATTATTATATACTGCTTACTAAAGTTTATAAACCAGAGTTTAACATATTTTATAGATAGAAAAGCATCATCAAACTATAATAAGATATGCCGCAATTTCTGTTTCGGATGACTAAGTTCGCACCAATCGGTAAAACCGTAATCGTCGAAGGTGAGCGTATAACAACACCCGGAGAAGAAACAAAAAACGAACCTAACGAACTAGAGGATCGACCAGTCCACTAATTAAGTGAGCCGCAATCCCAGAAATAACTTCTCTGTATTCGAGCGCTACTAGACAAACAGAGAAACAAGACGAAATCGAAGAGATGGACCTCCTTCAAAAAAAAAAAACAGAAAAAGAAGTTATAAACCGTTTTAATAACAACCTATAAATTACTGCAAAACACGAGAGAACAGTATCTTATCTGTCGTCTATATTTAATAGCTCCTCTAACGAAAATCGATTTAGAATAAATTAATTAAATGATTTGCATCTTTAGAGTGCTTCGTCTTATGCTATCTCGTTGTTTATTTCGTTGGTGTTGTAAATAACTTTCAATTAAATAAAAAGAAATCTCTATCTCGTCGATAGAGACGGGAGCTTACTTTTGCAAATTGAATTCGTTGTTATTATTTATGAAGCGAGTCGTGACATTTTTACGATTGAACGGCTTCGACACCGATTCCCTTTCTATTAGAATAAGTCGAGGGGGATTGAGTACTTTCTTATTGAGTTAGTGGCCTCGTTGTTTCGAGATATATTTATTCTGGAGAATTGGGAAAGTATAGTGTTACGGATGTTTCATCTAAGGAGAATTTAATACCATCTATAATAGGTCTTCAGAAGTTTTCTTTTAATTAAAAAAAATCGCTAATTTTCATGTTTCTTTGCTTTCAATTGAATTTCGTACTGAAAATTGGTGGTAATCATCCTATTTCCTTTTTATGATTTTTAGCTGTCCAGAGTGTTCTAAAGAACACCATTAGTCCTCCCTCCTAGTTTTATAACTTTCCTACAAGGAAAGGAATTCGCATTAAATCAGATCGGGTAAACGTGAACCACACTGAAGCCATAATCATCTAAAGATTGAGCCATCATTGTAGTGTTCTTAGGAGTTGTGTAAACATTGTTTATCCTGTGGTAAAGTGATGTCCACTGTAAGAATCCAGTAGAAACATGGTTTTGGATAACGTTTATAAACTTATTCCAACATGTTTGCAATAGTAAGCCCACTTCAAAAAGCTTCTCTCAATAGCCATTCTTAGTAACTTTCATTAAACATGAACCTCTGTTTGATTCCAACTACAGGGTGAATGCCTCACCTCTAAGAAACATCAACTTTTTTGATACTTCCAACCTCTTCGAATAGTAAGGTTGTTTCAGAAAAATGTTTGTGTGTTTTTTTAGTAGTTCCATCAACTATCTTGTCTAACATTATGGTTTTGCTCAATAAAGTTGCTCAGGTAGATGAGATAGTAAATCAGGTTAGATCTCGAAAACAGGAAGCTGTCATTGCAGGTGATATAAATGCCAAGTCGCATGGGCGAAATGGATTGCCGCATTGGAGCTGGTAGTTTACAACACAGGGGGTAATCCAACTTTTGTGTGGGGATGCAGTGAGTCCTTTATCGATGTCACATTGTCAACCCAAAAAATTTCGAGACGAATTTGAAAATGGGAAGTGTTGGAAGACGAAACTTTAACCGAGCATCGCTTCATCTACTATGAACTCCAACTACATAAAGAACCAAAGAAACAAATCGGTAAACAGAAACTTCTGACAGAGTAGGATGGATTCAAGACCAACTTGGAAATTAGGCTCGGTAATATGACAAAGGAGAACAGTTGTTCCCACCGTACATGCAAGGAGGCATATTCAAATAGTACTGTTGCAAGCCCAAGCGGCAAGAAGAAGGTGACATACTGGTGGAATGACAGAATAAGTGAATGGCAAAATGGCTAAACGGAATGCTGGAGAAGAGGGAAAACTTTAAATTAACGGAGAATATAAGAAATCGTCGATCAGATCATCAAAAAAAAAGACAGTGGGACAAGATATGTGAAGACCTGAACAGAGACGTCTGGGGTGACGACTATAAAATAACAATCAAAGGTATCAACAATATTGTTCCTGAAGCTTTAAAAAAACTGTTTTCATTCTCAGAAAGAGAGACATGTAATTATAGAAAAAGGACGGATACAGGTCCAATATTCACGGCTGCAGAACTAAAAAAGACCGTTGCTACCATGAAAACAGGGAAAGCTCCAGGTTTAGATGGAATCCCGGTGGAAGCTATAAAGGAAGTCGAGAGGTCAAATGGTGGCTGGCTCCTGGAAATGATGAATCCCGAAGGAAAGTAAACCGGGACAGCCGAAAGCATATAGACCGATCTGCCTACCGAGTACCTTGAGTAAATTATACGAGTCGATGATACGTCAGAGACTGGACGAAGAGATTGACAAGGGGAGGGTCTCGGAAAAAAAAACAATTTGGCTTCAGGAAAGGACGATCGACCATGCAAGCTCTGAATCTAATCAAAAACATAACAGAGAAAAATGGAATGAAATGGAATGTAGGTACTAATTACACTGGACGCCCAAAATGCTTTTAATACAGCCAGTCGGAATATAATCTTAGATAAACTCGAGGAGAGGAAAGTATCGACCTACCTGATGAATATAATAGATGAGTAGTAGCCACTAGTAGTGCGAAAGCTAGGACTCTGCATATCTGGGAGGAAAGATGGAGGGAGAACACGCTTACAGGACAATGGACAAAACATTTAATACTGGAACTGAAGCCTTGGATTGAGTGTAAGCACAGAAATATAGATTATTACCTTACACAAATCTTGACCGGCCATGGGGTATTCAGAACGTACGCTAAACGAATAGGCAAAGCAGTAGGTGAGTGAACATAGACACTGTAGAGCACACTATCTTGCATTGTAAACGATGGGAGGAGATAGCAAAGGCAACCAGTAAAAAAATAGGGAAGAACATAACACCAGGAAACCTTATGGCTACTATGATAGAATCCAAAGACCACTGGAGGACGATTCATCTCATGATCAAGACCATAATGAGAACGAAGGAAGAAAATGAACGCAAATTGCAGTCAAGCAACGACATAGATGTGTAAGGTATGAGGAAGAAATACTCGGGGATTTTGTGAAGTAGATGTCTATTAAAGATGGTTCCATAAAGTATGCTTGGAGGTTTAGAGGGTGGCGTTTTAGTGGACATACTAGGAGCTGGGAGTCCCACACTGGCAAAAGAAAAAACGGTGATTGTAAGCGACACATTTGAGCTCCCAAATCAATGGACGTCTTCGATCTTCACATAAGTTTTAAACGACTCTGATGGCTTGATAGCTGAACTTGTAAGATTAGTTAACTACGACAGTTCGGTGAAGACTTCTAATAGTTGTCTCGGAGGGTGGTTGGTACAATCTTGAGCTACTTGTGGTTGATGTATTTAAGAGTGCTATTTTAATTACCGCTAGGTCATGTAGTAACAAAGCTATGGAATACTTCACATACATCAAATTATACTGCCAAGCCTGTAGTGGTAACTGTGAGAAGTAATACAGCTTGAAAAAGCTGCTATATCTGCATCATCACAATACAAAAAGGTGATGTCTGAAACTTCTGTCTTCACTGTAATTTTTGAATCACCAAAGCTTCATCAATCTTATTATTTTCGAGATCTATTGGATTTTAGATTATCTTCAAGAGATTTCTGGTTCGTTGCAAACCTTGCAAATTTTCATCAGTTACCCAGAGTTATTCTTGATAAATGTTTGAACTTATTATCCATCGTGTCCATACGATCCTGAGCTTTATTTATCACTGCAAAGCGTATGGGATTTGTGGTCATCCATTACCAGTAATACTAGATTTTATTTTCATACTCTATGGAGGGGGGATTACTTTCCGTAGAGATTCATTTGTATTGATCCTCTTGAATGGCAAGTCGGTATTGTATGGGGTGGTGCTCTACCAAAGAACTTGTTTCCTTCCTTAGAATGTCATAACTTATGAAAGATTATTAAAGAACATTAAACGTTTTTAATGCTGAAAATTCTGTTAATTTTGCGCAACCTCTACTTGATTGAAGCTTCTTAAATGAGCCGAAGTACCTTCTGGAAACCTGATTGCAGGCTTGCGTTATCATATGCTGATGCTTGAGGTTCAGTTACCATTTTAATCTTGAATAGGCGGTAGAAATATGACGAGGTAACCTCGTATACATATCTTTATACCACCATCGTTGAGGTATTTATTCAAACACTATATCATATACGTACGTATATGTAATAAAAAAAGTTGATTCCGTAACACGGTATACAACACATTACACAGCTTCAGAAACAATAGAACCTAAGATACATAGAGTCGTTGTGAACGACTTCGTCCTAGGTTATTGCAGGCTGTTTGTATAACAAGTGCTATTTGTCTTTGAATGAATTATGCATGCGGAGGTAACCAGTCTGCATGTTGTCCGTCGTTTATTTGAACAATACATTTAAACTTATCTGGGAATTGGTGATAATAGATATTGCCGCCGTAAAAGCGTAGAGTCAGTAGGTAGTAACCCGATATATAGTCGAGGACGTGATATTTCCAGGTGATTGAACTTTGTCAACTTAGTTACCTACTTAAATAAACACCGACTTGCGCTATTTAGAATTAAATTAAAAGCGCAAGTCGTCCAGTTTAATACACCTCGTCTTCAACTATATATGAAGCGATTATAATGATTTAGTTTATCGTAATGTTTTCTAGAATTCCTTATTCTCGTTTTAAGTCACGAGAACTTATCAATGAATCGCTGTCTCCGTAAAACCACAGGAAGGCCTAATTTATAATTATTGCACTTGTTCATTATCTATAGACATATTTCTCCATCCTTATACAAACTGGCACTTGGATACGATACCCGTACGGCAGGTCAGAACACATTATATACAGTACGATAAAGATCTGCATATTCTTGCCATTAAAAAGGAAAATCTACGCACATAACTGTTTTAACGTGCCACTAGGAAGTGCCAACGCAAAAGGAATATCTATCCCTCATCCCGCAAAGTTCGTATTCTTCTTTTTTCATATTTACATACGAGTGTGTGTATGTCGTACTTATGTGTATATATGGGTGCGTGAGGAGATTAAGTCGAATACATTCCATCAATCATGTGCAGCGTATGAAGCCACTCGTGTAACTGTACAAACTGGAAATATTTTTCATTTTTCTTCAGAAATTATTCTGAAGAAAAGATGAAGGTATTCTGAATTACCATAAGGTTAAGATTATCCGAAGGTGGTCTTTATATACAGCATTAATTTGTGCATGTTGTAGAACATGCTATTTGTGAAATCGTCCTGTTTGTGTCCTTTATTGTATAAATAAAGTATTCTTACAGAGAGACAAAACAACAATCGATTGTTTGGGTGTACCAAATCGAACTAAAATCGACAAAAGTTGTTGGTTCACAAACTGCAAAGTTTTTGATCAAATTAGAGACAAAATAGCCGACAACGGCGAACTTGTTCATACTCGTTTCGTCACATATGCTTCTTCAGGAGCAAACACTGGGTGAGGAACGCCAGAAAGTCGCGGTAACTCGACGTGTAAGCCACGCTAGAGGAAAAACCCATTTTGTAGTGAAAATTGGAGGTAGTCCGTGAAAAAAATTATTGGAGCGTCTTTGACGTAATTCACGTGCAAGAAATAAATTTTATTAACATTACGTTTTTATTTTTATCAAAAATTATCACAAGTTCTTCAGAGTTAGCAGGTAGTGTTTATTTTTATTGGAGAAGGTTTGTGGTAGTCGTCATGGAGGGTGGTTGATTACCATAACTAAAGTTTTACCAACCTCCCTTATTATTCCCCGGATCTCATTTTCTTTAAAGGATTCCTAATCTGAAAAAAATTGTTCCACGAATTTTATTCGATAATGTATGGAGACGAAGGGGGCCAAACTGATGAATCCTATGTATGATAATTCACGGGATAGAGACTAGTTTTCTTGAAGCTCTGAATTGCCTTCTATGAAGTTGCTGCCTTTAAATATACTCTGCTGAATGAATGAGTAAATTTTCATCACTTGTTCAGGATTATCCTTCATAAATATATATATTTTTATCTACCATTGCAATGGGTGTGGGTCATTCTCTTAGATTGCCTGCCGGTATTGTTTCATCACCATAGAATGCAATGTTTTATGTAACAGCTCTCTCAATCGTGGTTAGTTTCAAAATGAGTGCAGTCGTGTTCAACAAGTCATTTCGTTATTTATCGGTGCATCATCTTCCAACACAACAACGTCACCTCTCACACAGCACTTTGAACAGTTGATTATTCATTCGCCTGACTTATCAACTGATGCTCTTCTTCTTGTTCCATTTTGTCAGGAATAAATTACGTGGTAAGCAGTTTTTGACAATGGAAGAGGCCGTTGAAGCAGTTAAAAGTCACGTTTCTGAAATATCCACTTCAGTTTGAAATAAATATTTCGACAACTGGTTTCTTCGAATGCTAAAATGTTTAAAGCTTCAAGGCAAGTCTTTTGGGAAACACTAAAGTGTTTTTTTCAGAAAATTTTTAGAGTTCCCCTCGTAATAAGAAATCAAGAGTGAGAACTGAATACTTAGTTTAGTATTATCCTATCTCTTCAGTCTGTTAGGTAGTTTCAACATTTTCTTTAACAGCTGGGAATGATTATGGAGCCAGTCCCTGAAGAACTCAGTTTCGTTCACGCATTAATCAGAGCACCGTAAATAACAGATGAGTGTTTTTAAGACGCCTTGAATTCCATCGCCTAAAGCGTTCTGATCTTCTTCAGAAGTGACTTCAGAAGAAGTCACTTCTGAAGAAGATCACGAGAAGATGATCGAAACGTCAAGTACCACAACCTTTCTACACGGCACAAAACCCGAGAACCGAAGAGCAGCCATCAATAGTGAAAGCCTGAAGACTACACTATCTATAATCTGTTTTATTTTTATTTTGGGGTTCTTATTTATGAAGATGCCCTTGCTTCTTCATATTTACTTCTTGAAAACCAATAATGCCGACGACTTTTTCTCTGAACATGATGTACCTGTATCAAAAATTCAGAATATTCTAATACTCAGCAAGCCAAGAAGTACTGCCAATGAACGATAAAAAAAGGAAACGGGGATCATTTATTAATGGATTAGAGAATTAAAATTATTTGAAATCAAAAAGTCCACTGTAAGTTTTCTCAAACTTTTGATAGAAACGATTACTTCTGAAACCAACCCCAATATAATGGAATACGAGGATCTTTCTCGGCTTGATACTTTAGAAAAGAAAGCGCAAAATCTTTCAACAACTGCTATAAAAAACGAACCACACATTTTATTGTTGATGTTAGATTATGGGTAACCTTGATATTTGTCTCTAACAATAATGCGGCTATATTGAAGTTGGACATACTAGTTGCAAACATTGCTTTTGGATTTTCAAACCCCAATAAAACGAGACGTATACAACTTTGTAAAAAGGTGTCACCTCCTGAAAGACAACTACAAATTGGCCAGATTCCATAGGCTATTATGATAACCAAAATAGAACTGCAGTTTGATTTATTTATCAAAAAGCTGAAGAGGGACTATACCAAACCACGATTCCAATCGAGGATTCTGAAGAAACGTTTACACCGAAGATAATACCAGAAGATATTACTGTTTATGTTTAGCGAAGAGGAGGGTGGGAAAATTGACAAGTGCTGCGTATTAACTGCTGGATTCATTATCCTTGAAGGAAGCTTTGCTAAAAAAAAAATTAAAGCAGAAATATGTAGAAGCTAAACAGGGTTCGTGGGCTTTCTAGTGAAGATTTGTTCTGAGCCGGAGCAGCAACAGTGCACTTTTAATTAGGAAAGACGTAGCAAACACCTTTCAATAGTGGTAGATTAGATTAGATTAGGAATGGGGTGGCCATGCGAACCTGTTTCACCGCGACGTTTGCTGGTCTATTGTGATCCCTTTTTATCCTAGAGGACGCTCTCTAATTTTGCCTTCTTAATTAGGCCTATCATTTTTGAGAGCGGTTCTTTTATGTAGCCGTTAGCTGCTGGGTTATCTATGCCCACTGCTAAAAACCTTGTCCTCGCTAGGCCATCGCAGTTGCACAAAACATGAACTGTAGTTTCTTCTTCCTCGTGACATAATCTGCAGAGAGCATCATCTGCCAGGCCGATGTTAAACATATGCCTATTCAGTCTGCAATGACCAGTCAACAAATCTACTATCACTTTGACAGCCTTTCTGTCTCTTCAGTGGGTCTTCAGTAAACTCAAGCCTGTGTTCCCTCAGGAACTCCTTTGCCTGTCTTTGTCCTGGTGATCTTTTCCACCATTCCTTGGCTCTGTTATATGTCCATTCGTAGATGGACTTTTTAATTATGGTAAACTGATCGCTTTAAGTGAAGACGTGACCAAGGAACACATAGTAAAGGACGAAGAGAGTAGTGCAACCAGAAAAATGAGAGTTAGTTAAGAAGCGCATAGCTGTTGTATCACACTAACAACAGCTACTCTATTATAAAACCAAAACTGAATTAAAAATCAGAGGTGGCTGTTGATGTTGAAGGGCATGGTACATCTTGATCTTGTATTTACTACTGATGAGCAGCTCTTGTTTTAAACAAAACTGCAGAGATATTAACTTGTTTCTTAGATTGACCTCTTCAGTTTATAAAATTATTTTGTGGGGGATGTGAGTAAGCATTTTGTCTTCAAAATCTTCAGTTTTTCGTACCTCTTGTGAGCTGAAAACACTTTGCGATATCACATCGCCAGTCATCTCTTCTACGATGGGTTCATTTTGATCAATGTCGATCCACCGATTAGTTTCTTCTAGAGGAAGTTGTGGGCATACTATCATTTTCCAGCTGGGTTTCTTCGTCTAGTTTAGGCCATAATTTTCTCCAAGCCTTTTTCAGTTTTGGCCACATCGGACCAAGTAATTGCAGCTGCAGAGTAGCTAGTATCTTTAATGATAAAATTACGTTAGGAATCTACAATCTCTGCTCAACAGCTTTTGCACAAAACATTCCTCTGTACTTGCACATATTAGGGGCAGGATTGTATGAATGTGCAAAAAATTGGCACAAAGTCAGATACTAAAGGATAAGCTCGGAATTGTCATCGAATGTTGACGTAGCTCTAATTTTTCGAACTTTGCCATCATAGCTGAGACGAAATGATGATTTAACTAGTCTTTGAACAGTTCAGTTTTAATCCATGCATTAGTGATTGTGAGCACCTTAGATAATTGGCAAATTTATCACATTTTGGAGAGGCCTTAGCTTTTTATACTTTAAAATCACAAACAAAGTTAGTTTATAATCGCCTGAAGCGTTTCCATTCACTAAACGAGTTATTCTGTCTTTGATCTTTTCAACACCTTGCGTTGAACTCCTCAGCTTCTGCTAAGTTTACATTTGGTAAACATCACCGTAAGAAGTCTGCGTCATCAGCGGTGTAAGTGTAGGATGGCAGCATTCTCATCAGTTCACGATGTTGACGTTTACGAATCCTACAACGGATCTAGAAATTATGGAACCGTTGCGATTTCAAGGACTGTGGGCTCCTGTAATACAGATAATCATTGGTAACAACGATGATGCATGGGTCCTTATTATCAACCGAATATCGAATCAGTAAATAAAATTGACAACTACTGTTCAGAAACATCCTTTCCCTAAGTACATATTTACAAGAATCAATAAGTTGTAATAATAATAATAGTAATAATAATAATAATAATAAATCTTGCCCGGGCGGTAAGCGCTTACGCCACTGGTGTTCTTACCTACAGCTATGTAATAATAAAATGAACAGGTACTGATCTGGCGAACATAGATATCATGACCAGTATCGGGCGCACCATCCGCGCAGTTCGGTTGAGAGGTTCCATCTGCCATGCAAACTTGGAGGAAGAGGTACCCCCAGTGCGTTAACATCGTGCCAGAAACAAGTCGAAAACCTAAGGCAACACTTCCATGAAGGGCAGAAAACCAGCCAGCTGCATAGCGCTATTGTGGGTGCGGATAAAAACGTGACGCCACTTCGACTGGCTAAGATCAATCTAGACCTTGCTTTAACACCCACCAGCGAAGAAAAACGAAATTTAAAGCACTACACGGGAGATACATAACGTATATTGAAGAAGATCACATTGACACCGAGGCATCGCAGGCGTGGCTAAGGAGCGGCATCTGTTCCCAGAAACTGAGGGGTTTGTGTCGGCGATCCAAGACCAAGTTATGGCAACGAGGGTATATCGAAAGAGAATACTGCAAGATCCAATAGCAGATATCAAATGTCGAATGTGTGGACAAAAAGAGACTCTAGACCATCTTCTAGCTAGCTGTTCGGTAATGGCGCCCAAGCAATATTTAGAGAGACATAATCGGGTAGCCAAAATTGTCCACCAAGAACTGAAAGAACGTTACCAACACCTAAACGAAATGGTACCCTACTACGAATATGGTCCGCCCCTGGTCTGCGAGGATGATAATACGCGCATCTATTGGAATAGGAAAATTATAACCGATAAGACCATTCCCGACATAGTGCGGACGCTCAAACAACATAAAATATCATATATAATAGACGTCGCCATTCCGCTAGCCGCCAATGTGAATAAGACCATCACAGAAAAAATAAATAAATAACTACCTACCTCTGGTGGATGAAATAAAACAGATGTGGAGCATGGAAAAGGTCACAGTTGTTCCCATAGTTATCGGAGCCACGGGGGAAATACCGAAAAGATTGAATAAGAGCATAGAGGATTTGCAATTAGACCGAAAGCTATACTTACCTATGCAAAAGTCTGTGTTGCTAGACAGGTGCGCTATTATACGAAGGACGATGAGCAACTGAAACACGTCCAAATTCAAGGGAACCATCTTGCCTTCGGGCCGATGAGCTGCACCTGAAAGAAAGAACCGGGCTAAAACCTGTGCTAATGTGCATAATAATAATAATAATAATAATAATAATAATAATAATAATAATAATAATAATAATTTTTTTTTTTTTAATGTGTGGTGGGTGCTTAGTTGCAGTGACTCCGTAAGCTGTATTACTTGTCTGGCTATCACTGCAACTCTTGCGGTGTAGTTTAGTGTGTGTAAGTTGTGTTTAAATAAATAAACACAATAAATAAAATAATAATATAAATAAATAAAATAATAATAAAATAATAAATAAAATAATAATAATAATAATAATAATAATAATAATAATAATTTTTTTTTTTTTTTAATGTGTGGTGGGTGCTTAGTTGCAGTGACTCCGTAAGCTGTATTACTTGTCTGGCTATCACTGCAACTCTTGCGGTGTAGTTTAGTGTGTGTAAGTTGTGTTTAAATAAATAAACACAATAAATAAAATAATAATATAAATAAATAAAATAATAATAAAATAATAAATAAAATAATAATAATAATAATAATAATAATAAAGTCCAAGCTTAATTATTCCCTTTAGCACCTAATGATGGAGAGGTTGGTCGACTTAAATCATAAAATCTATGACTTAATACGAGTAGAAATTAACGATTCATATAATCTGAACGACAAAATAGTCAATAGCGAAGCAATTGTTATTCCAACTTCTCATTTATTGTCTCGTCTACACCTCCAATCGTTAAACATTTACATATATGTACATCCGTGCGTAACCACGTTTCTCAGAACAGCTATCATTGTGGATGTCTCTCAAGGTGGGCGTACGCAGACTACTAAATATTTCAGATCAGGCAATCTCCCTGTCGCACAGTCTGGGTGAATAATCAGCTTATACGGGTTATCGGAGATGCTACACACCGTTCAACCAACCAGCCTCACACACATCCACATACACACATACATGCACGCACACAAGCACGATCGAATTCTCCTCGCGAGTTATGTTGCATTCAAAATTCAGTTTCGCGAACTCGCGTAACGGTACATGTTTATACCAGCCAGCCAAGTTTATTGGAGAGCCGCCGTCGTCTGTCGTCTTGCCGTTGCATTCAACGAGATGCGCGGCTGTTAAGGCCGTTGGAATGACAAAACGAGAAAAATACCGAACGCCGTAATTATAATTTATGATAGGTAAATATTGAATTCTGGCTATATTTAGATGTCGTTGAGGTTAGGCGTGAACTCGCGTTTAATTGTTAGCAGTCACACCTGTGCAAGCATAAGTATTGAACGGCTCAGTTCGGTTTCTTCTGCGAAGTAAACGGATTGTTTTATTTATATTTTTTCGCGGCAATAAATCTATGGAAGCGGCCTCAATGAATATTGGACGTTTTTTCTCTCATTCGAATTGTAATCTTAATGAAGGACAATTAATAAAAGCTTCTTTCACGTAACGATTTGCGCCTCATTGAAGAATCTGGGGCGATTACAGTTAGCTACTGCTGTTCACTTGACCTTTCGCGTTCAGGAAATATATACAAAACATTTCTTTTGGAAATAATGGTAGGAATTTCAGAAATTTTTTACAAAATATAGTCAAATAGACTTACCGTTAGACACTAGGTATATTATTATGCTAATTGGCGGTCGAGCAGGGACTAGACCATTGAATAGACATTATTGAAGATAGACGACTTAAGTAAAACAAGTATTAATTAATATTTTGCATCTGTGAGAATTAGGGATTGGCAACGTTTCTGTATTACAATATCATCATTAAATGGCGCCTGAGCAGGGAGACACTATTGTTAATACGTTTATTTCATTTTATTTAAACTGTATTGAAGCCTGTCTATATTAGAAGCTTATAACTTATTGAAGGCAAGATTACTGAGTACACACATTAAATACCTACTTCATGATCAATAATGAAATCGTTAGTGATGAAAGGATTTATTTTATTTTCAAGTCAAAGTTTTTGTTGAACCACTGCTAAATTCAACATTTTCTAGGGAAACTTGTATGATTTCGTTCCCTCTAGGAACTTTAACAGCGAACTCTTCAACAATGTTTTCAACATCCAAGTCATTAAAATTTTCTTCATGAACTGAGTGTGACAAAGTGATTATAGGGGATGTTTGTTCTAATTTGGATCCGCCACCCCCCATTTGTAACGTAATCGGCTACTTTACAGGAATTGCCTGCTGGCCAACATTCTCGGACCCACCAGAACAGGTTAGGATAGGAAAGGGAATGCATTAATATCGAAAAGAGAAAGATCATTTGTATTAAAACTCGTAAGAAGTTGCGTATCATCAGCATAAAAATGGGCAGTACAAAAGTTTAGGCTCGACTCATAATCAGCTGTATATAATGAAAAAAAGAGGGGACCGAGTATAAAGCCCTGCGGAACCTTAGATACGATCGACGCAGGTGTAGAAAAAGCTCCCCGGCCATGACCCTCTGAGATCGATTTGACAGAAACGAGTCGAGCAGTTTTACAGCGCCAAGGCTTAAACCAAAGTAGGAAAGTTTAGAGCAGAGTAGTTGATAATTGATAGTATCAAATGCTTTAGAGAAGTCTAGAAGAATAAGCGCTGTGGTTTTATCCATATCAATGGCTCCAATTATGCTGTCAGATAAGTAAGACAAGGCCGTAGCTGTACTGTATCCTTTTCGAAATCCAGACTGAGTACGAAGTAAAATATCATGTTTACGAATATATGCTATTAGTTGGTCGTTCATTATTCTCTCAAGTACCTTGGATAAACAAGATAGGATACTTATAGGTTTAAGATTAGAGAAAGAAGAAGGTTTAGCTATTTTAGGAAGTGGAGTGACCAGGGCTTCCTTCCAAGCAGTGGGTCAGTAAGCTTCCTCAACGGAAGGTAACAAAAGAACGAGACTAGATTTCTGTTTGTTGAAAGTTAAACTACGAGGGAGCGTTTTTATATTCGCGGAATGGGGGATAAGGGGTGGAAATAAAAAAACCAAATTATTTTTCTTTTTCAATATATTCACCTGCAAGACGGATACATTTTTCACATCTTTCAATTAATTTATTTATACCCTCATAAAAAAATGATTTCTCTTTATCTGCAAAATACGCCGAAACTGTCTCCTTGACTTCATCAGCGGCAGTAAATTTTTTACCCCGCAGCTCTTTTGCCATTTTCGGAAACAGGTAATAATCACTCGGGGCCAGGTCTGGGCTGTAGGGTGGGTGATTCACAATTTCGAAGCCCACCTTATGCAGGGCAGCTAACGCAACGCGGCTCTTGTGGACGGGCGCGTTGTCGTGCAAAAGCAGCACACCTTTCGTCAATTTTCCCCGTCTTTTCTCTTTAATGGCTTCTTTTAGTCGCTCTAATATTGAAGCGTAATATTCTCCGGTTATAGAAACACCTTTATCTTTATAATCAATCAACAATATTCCTTCCGAGACCCAAAAGACCGTTGCCATGAGTTTCCCAGCTGATTGTGACACTTTAAATTTCTTGGTAGGTGCTGTGCCCTTTTTATGCCACCGCATGGAGTCTTGTTTGGACTCAGGTTCATAATGATGAACCCAAGTTTCGTCTCCAGTAACAATTCGACTCAATACACCATCCTTGTCTTCATTACAGAGGTCCAAAAATGCACGCGAACACTCTACGCGCTGTTGTTTTTGCGGCGGCGTGAACATTCTCGGCACCCATCTTGCGCTGACCTTAGACGTGCCGAGATGATCGTGTAGGATTTTAAAAATTGTTGTATCGGATACTCCAACCATTTCTGCGAGTTGTTTCTTCTTTAGTCGAGCATCTTCGAGTACAATTTTTTCAACTTTTTGGATAAGTGCTGGCGTGGTCACCTCAATGCTCCTGCCCGGCCTCGGGTCGTCTTCAAGGGATTCCCTTCCTTGTTTAAATAAACTATGCCACTTGTACGCCATGGTTTTCCTGGACAAGAGTCGCCGTAAACCAATGACATCTCATTCATTATGGTCGCGACTGATTTTCCTTGCCTGGTAAGGAACTTTATAACGGCACGATATTCGATTTTTTTTTTGGTTGACGATAGCTCAAAGACCAACTGTCTAATAACAATGAAACTTCGTATTCATACTAATTATGAGTCGCTGCAAAGGCCACGCCACCAATGCGCCTAATCATCCCCCTCCTTCTCCGTAAAATATATAAAACGCAATTCACTAAAGTGGAGGAATTGCAAGCTTGTGCTCTGATAGAATTTCGACGTTTTACAGAAAGAAAAATATACCACAAAAAATTCGCAATTGGCTTTTCACAAAAGCAAAATCTAGCACTCCAAGGATCTTTTAACCGTATGCGACATTCAAAGCAAGCTCTAAGGCGAAACATACTTATTACAGACAGCAATCAGCGGAATAGATACGAGATGAAAAGAAAGCGCCGGGCTATAGAAACTAAACAACGGAACTCCGTTTCTTTTTTTTCATAACTTTGCATATATTCCTATACCTGCTTACTGTCTTTGATACTACACCACAACACGACTACGAAATTGAATTACCACTAATTACGTGGAATTACGTAGTTTTTTCATGCGAAACCTCATCAGGTACCACTCCTAATTCCTTTTGTTCGCCACATGTAACGCTGAATGAAGAGTCCTTTCGAAAACGTGCACCGTGTCATTTACTATAGTCGTCTGTTTGACTAGTGCGCATATAATTATCTGCACGGACTCTATTTGGAGGATTTTCTTAATTTCCCCGGAACTAAAATCGGTTCAACAATATTACAGTGTTAAGATTTAAATTATTACGAGATACAGAACAATTAATCAATTAGCCAAAAATGCATAGGTACATATGTAATACTAATTTGACGTCTATAATGTTGTTTTGTTGCACAATTGTATTACGTAATTCACGACTGGTCGGCTTGATTTATAGGAATTTCTACGAAAGGGGCTTCAATCTAGATGCTCCGAGCCATTTAATTAGATTCATTTCGTTATGATACTATACTGCCTCGTTCTGTACCGTTAGAATACACGATGCTGTGATTAATTGAAATTAATAAATGATAAATAATTGCTGCTTTTCTTCGTTTTTTTCCCGTTTTCTTGTTTATGCGAAATTATTGAAGCGTCTGCATCGCAATTACAGAGGTATTCAAACTCACCGAGGCGCGCACTGAATGACTAAAGAAGGTAGATGTACTATACACTACGAGTTGCTTTCGTTTAATTGCCTTAACTACACCACCTACGTGAGTATCACTGACGAACCTGTCGTCAAAGTTTAGATATCTCCATTGTTCCTGTTAGTTTTGGGAGTGTTATTATCGGAATTAAGTGGTGGAAAGAGTGATGTAATTTTTATTTGAGTATTGATGACATTACATTACAAACACCTGATTTTTCTCCATTACCTTCCTACAGAGAGCCGATATAGTTCATTCGATATAGGTCAGATACTCTCCTATGGAGGAACCTGATATAGTTGGCTGCCACAAATTCTTTAGAATTGTAAGTATTATGCGGAGGAAACTAACGTAGTCGCTGCCAATGGCAGAAGCTAATACAGCTGGTTTTTAGGTGTTTATCTCTGGAGGAAGCCGATGTAGTTGGCCACTACAAAGTTCCTTCAACTTAAACGTAGCGCGTTGGCCTTTATCGAGTCTGTATCGATATACATATATTATCTAGAATATTGCACTAATTATCCATAATTATCTGCTATTTTATTATTTTTGTACCTGCTCACAGAATTTTGCAGCAATACGTCATCAGTACCCAAATAGTATTTGGCGTTTTGCTTTGCAAAATGTGCGTTTACCTATGCGATTATTTCCTCGTTCAATCATAATCTCTGTTCTTCTTGCAAAACTTTAAGCTTAAAAAAATAGAAAAAACGTTTCTACGGAGCCTGAACTGGTGAATACAGCGGCTTCTTAAACAATTGAAAGTATAATTCTTCAATTTTGGTCACCGTAAGCCCTGAAGTGCGAGCAGGTTGGCCTTAACGCCAATAGGTTATCAGTTAATGATACATAATTATAGTTTCACCTTGTCAAAGTGGTCGATTAACACAATTCTGTAACTATCCCAAGAAAAGCTGTTAAAATGACAATAATGTTCTGTTGGTGTTTTTCACTGTAGATACTGCTATATCTAGTAAACTTGATTATTGTAAGTTGACGACATGGGCATCCATGTTTGGTAAGAAGCAAACTCTGTCGGAACTGACCTCTCGTCTGATGATCGACGAAGAGAGAATTAAAGAAGATCCAAACCAAAGTGAATTAAGATGTTTTGGTTGCGAAGAGGTTAAGTGGATCTTAAGTGGAATAGAGTAAGAAACCGTACAATAAAGTTTGTAATTCTGTGAAAGAATATTGGTTTTTAAATATTAAATTGTGTTTGTATGGGTGACTTAATGAAGGAAACTGACTCGAGTAAACTGCATTAGTGATGCATTTGAACTAATGAGAAAAGAAAAGTGAAAACAGGAAGATAGTCACAGCATATACAACCTTCTTTTCTTTAAAGAACAAAATTGAAATACATAGAGGCGTAGTATTTACACCAAAATCAGTAAAACTTGATGATGAAGTAACAAGGATAGAAAATAATACCCTGATAACATTAGCTGAAGATAGTGACAGTGAAGAACGAGAAGAAGAAGAGATAAGGAATAACATATTTGACGAAAAGTCTGAAGATGAAGCAGTGATAGAACAAAAATCTGGGTCAAATACAATTGGAGAATGTACGGACGTGAAAACGCCAGGTCAAGAGGTTAAAGAAAAGGAAGTTGAAGAGAATACAATAAGAAAAGAGAGAAGAGAAGATTCCAAATTGGTTGAATGGCTACGAAATAAATATATACAGTGGTGGGCAAAACACTTAAATATCTCAAGCAGTTTCGAAGATATTTGTATGAAATTGGGCAATTGCATATTATCGATTATTCTGCATAAAATGAAGATATCAGAATAATTATAATGCAATTTCCGGTTAAACCGGAAGTAGCATTCAACTTTTAAATTTTAAATGGAATACCTGCATATTGTTTTAAAAAAGAATAGGCCATTTAATTACAAATTCAAAATTATATAGTTGTGTGCATTTATTATGATTATCTATCAAGATATCACTTACAAAAAAAGATTATAAGAATTTTAATTTTTTGATTTTGATCCAGTTTTGATTGCAGTTTTGTGAAATCATGATGAGCTATATTGTTTGAACGGTACGGTTCATCGACACAACTGTCGTTATTGGTCGCAAACTAACCCACATTGGGTGCAAGAAGCTCACATTCAAGATCCCGAAAAAGGAACGTCTGGGCTGGTATTTATCAAAATAGAATTATCGATCCAATTTTTTTAGAAGGTATTCTAACCGGTAGAACTTCTAGAAGAACAAATTATTCTTGCATTAATGGAAGAAGGGCAATTACCAGAGGCCGCCTGGTACCAACGAGACGGAGCTCCACCCCATTTTGTGCGGAATGTATTAGACCGTGTATTCCCCAACGAGTGGATTGGCCGAAAAGGTACTGTTGAATGGCTTTTTCTTATGGCGATATCTAAAGTCTAAGGTTTATTTACAATCACTTGACAATTTAAATAATTTAAGGTTAGGAATTGTGGAAGAAGTGCAAGCACTCACGCCCAAATATGATTAGCATACTGTCAAGAATTTCTTTTGATATACCTATAGCTTCTATTATCGCTTTTTAACTCGATTTTGATTTGATGGTCGTCCATCTTCGATGTTATCGGTGGTAGTCTTTAGTCTTCCCGGGCGCTCATCATCAGCCAAGCTGGTACAACCACGTTTAAATTCACCTGTTCATCTTTTCATGGTGGCAAATGAAAGGGCAGAATCCCCGTAAACAGCATCTAAACCAGTTTTAATTTGTGTTGGCGTATTGACTTTCAAATTCAAGAATTTAGTTAGGGCACAATATTTAATTTCTAATCTATTTTTATAAAAATGCCGACATCGATTGACGCAAACAACTATCAAAAACCAACTGAGTGTCTAAATTAACTAAATAGCATCTTCTAAAAAGCATATACCATTGTAGTATACAATTGGTTTTGAGGTCAAACGCTATCTTCATGATGAGGCTCAAAATATTTCAGACCATCCTCGTAGTTCAACCCTGTTTTTGTAATTATCATCAACTGTCAGGAGACAGATTTTGACATAGTGCGCCACCTATCCAGTTTATGGTATAGCTTGTTAGAGGTGGGTGTGTATCGTTGCTCGTTAGAATCAATTATCAATTAATTATCCACACACCAAAACCAAATTAACGTGACAGCCTGCATTATTAAGATGTACTGTAGGATTTGTCGTTTTTCTCTATTACATATCAGACTCATTTGGCAAAGAATTTGTACAATTTTATAACGTTTATCGTCTATTCCTGCAATCATACCATTATAGCCACCTACAGGCATATTTTGGCTTGCGTTTGACAATTTACTATAAGTTTATATAAAGTCGGTATAAAACAAAACTAAGACATTAGTTGCTAATGCTTGATCTATTTTTATTGCTCTTGCTAGCAGAATGATTCCTGAAATAATATCATGAGCATTTAGTACAGGCTTGCCTTATGCTTATGCCTTATGCTGTGCCTTATGCTGATGACATCGTGATACTCACCATTGGTAGGAGTAACAGCATAGTCTCAGAATTTATGCAAAGAGAATTAAAGATGGTAGAAGGGTGGTGCAAAAAGAAGTACCTTGGAGTAAACACTGCGAAAATTGTACTTGCCTGAGACCACCAACTCTATATACAATGAAGTTAACTAAACTGGAAACTCATATTTGAAAAAAATGACCGACAAATATAAATTATGGTAAATGTATATTATGGTAGTAAGACCTATGATAACTTATGGCTGCCTGGTTTGGTGGCCAAAAACAGTACCGAAGTATACGATAACTAACCTCTTGAGAATTCAGATTCCATAGATTAATTTCAAAATGATGAAATAGAAAAGTTAATAACATTTACTCCACAAAAGCTTGCAGTTGTTTGTTGTATGAAGAGGTTCATAACTCTTTACAATAATATTGTCGCCCTATATAAGGATATATGTTCCTATTATTACAACCTTATACCTCGACATAAAGTAGAAATAAGCAAACGTCTTACATCTCGAACTTCTTCATATAATTCCTAGCTGTGGGCTGTCGGTAATTGGACATGCACGTAGTATGTGCTCTACTACCCATGAAATGGCAGGAAATGTGAATATTTCCCGTCAGATATATGTACCTACTTACCTCCTGAAAACTCCAATTACTAAAGGTACACATATTATCTTTTCGTTTTCTATTTCCAGTCGGAGTTCATGAAAGGAACTGAAGGAGGTAATAATGTTATGAGTACGTAGGTGCTTGTCATATTACATGCTATGTATGTTAAGAGCGTAGAATGAATGGATGGGAGACAGCTCACAATTAATTTCGAATGCTCCTTGAAAATTGAATGGGAAGCTTCGCAGCTGGGGAAATTATTAGAACTCCTAGCTGGTGATTTCTGTTTCGACGAGGATAATTTCTTGTACTAAAGAAAACTGCAGCATAGTTCGAATTTACTACATACGCTAGACGACGTTGTCGATATCGAAATACCTCGCTACTGAGAACTATTTCACATCCGTGGTATTTTATATGCTAAATAAGTTTGCACGCTGCGTTTATATTGCCAATATATATGTTCTGCTACAATAGACTTCTGCTTGCAATAGACTGCGACGTTTCTATTCAAAATCAAGTATCAAGCCGTCATTAAATATTTGTTTGTGAAGGGCAATACGCCAACGCACAAAATAGCATCAAAAATGGAAATTTACAACAAATGTTCAAAAACTCGGGTATCATTGGCTAAGCAAATGTCAAGTCTTCGAATAAACGATATCCTAACATGTTCCAAAATTTCAGGAGAAATATTTCTAAATGCTTGACAAATTCTAATTTGCATATTTTCGGCTGTTGTTAGTGCTACTGACTAAACTTGTTGTTTTATGTGTCCCCACTGAAAAAAAGTCTACCGGAGTTAGATCAGGAGACCTAGCAGGGCAGGGGATAGGACCTCCTCGCCCTATCCATCTTTCAGGAAGCCATTGATTGCTTGATGATAATGTGCAGGGGCACCGTCCTGCTGTAGCTACATCTGTTGTTTAGTTGCTAAATCAACATCGTCCAAAAGCAGTGGAAGTTCATTTCTTAAAAATTCCAACCACCTTTCGCTAGTCAATTTACCATTGAAAAAATACGGTCCTATAACATGTGATCCTAGTACGCCTCCCCAATTAACTCGATGTTTCTTGAAAACTATTAGGAGTTAGACAGCCATACCTTTATATCAAATGAAAGCTAGAAGTGCTCTTATTAACAATACAGGGTGTTCCATTTGAAAAAATTGAGAAAAATTAATATTCGCGAATAGAGAACACCCTGTATAACAGATCAATGAAGCTTAAAATTAATACCTCGGAATAAAAGTATAGTAACGTGGAAAACTTCATGATAAGCACAATATTTCTAAACACTATACTAAACCAATCCACATTCTGCTAGATTATAGCATTTTTTTCCAATTGATGCGTCAATAACTCCCAAACCGTAAGCTTTAGGTCAATACAATCCCATATCAAATCCTAATATTTTTAATTACGCAATTCAAAAATCATGTAATATACCGGGTGGTACTTTGACATCACACTCCTTTCTTGAACACTCTGTATACCAATAATTTTATTTTGTGCTCCTGCTAGTCCGCTACCATCTACATTACATAACTTTTCGAATTTTGCAATATTAAAGCCGTAATATAACAATCTCAACTGCCTCATATTTTTGGCAAATTTTTATGCAGTTTATATTTTCAATTGTTCTCTGAAAATATAACAAAAGAAAAAGCTAATAAGTTTGATACTACATTTATTTATTGTCTCATTTTTTTGTTGTCACACTAATTTACTACATTTAATTATTGGGTTTGTTACTTGAGGCAATTATAATCAATTAAAATAAACTTAAAGCAACTTCTGTCGTAAAAAATATCATCATTAAAAGAACAACTCAATTCATTTCAATACTTCATCAATACAATGCTGACAGATAGCGTTTCTATGTTCAGCACATAATAATGCATTTTTGCACACAACACACCTGTCTTTTCCTTTTCTGTGCTTAGAACTTGGACACATACAGCAACGTTTCCTAGTTTGATTCTCCGTTGGAACATTTTAAACCATTATTGGTTCATTTTCACCCAATACATTTATCATAACATGCCAGTGTAAGATTTTTCAGATACTCATGTCGTGGTTTAGTTGGAACATTTGGGTTTCTTCTCGCACTATTTTCCTTGAAAATAATATGAGCATTAATACCAGCTCCGTCTACCATTCCATAAAATACTGTCAACGGCCAACGTCTAGTTTTTCGAGCCACAATTTTGGAGTGACACAATTTATCAAACGTGTCCACTCCTCCTTTTGTTTCATTATAAAAAAGGAGAATTTCTGGCTTCCTCATCAAAGATTCCTCTAGAATGAAAACTTGACAATAAAAGTACAAGTTTTCTTTTATTGGACGAGAATGAAACTAAAACTTTATTTTTGTCAAACACAAAATCTGAACAAGGGACTTGCTTTTTGTCTGAAGAAAACGAGGTGGTATGTCAGCTTTATTTTTCCTGAGTGTTCCTACTAACGTAAGATTTTTTTCAAGTAACTTTTCGGCTAACTCTGATGAACAAGACCAGTTGTCCGACTGTTACGTTAGCGTTCATTCATTACATACTGCATTGGAATGGGATCTGTTGATGTTCTTTCTTCTTTTCTCATGTAAGGTATGGCCGCCTTCACGTACCATGTTTAGGCGTCACAAAGCATCACAATCTTGATGCCATATTTGTCCGGTTTATTGGCAATATAAACCTTGAAACCTTCCTCTGAAATCAAGTCGCTGTTCATCAACCGTTACTAGTATTTTTCGCTATTTTGAACGAAGTTAGATTTAGATATAAGGGTGATATTCCACCGCGACCGTGGGTCTATTGTGCCCCCTTACATGAGGTGTAAGCTGCTGGGTTTTGCCCGCAGTCACAGCTCCCCATCCAGCCTGAGAGCTTTAATAAACTGTAACAGATGTGATGGTTTTAGAGAGGGTATTTCTTCCTCGTCTATAACGCCTTTGCCAAGATAGTTGGCGCGAATTTCTTCAATTTCTGTGCAGTTGGATATCAGGTGTTCCGGACTTTCCTCATCCGCCCCGCAGAACCTGCAGTCGCTATTCTGTTTCAGACCTATTCTCTTCATGTGCTCCCCGAGGTGACAATGCCCTGTAAGGAAACCTGTGAGAATGCGTAATCTGTTCCTGTTTAGTTCTAGCATGGTTTTTGCTTTCTGCTTGTTTAAATTTCCAAGGAATACCTTGGAATGTCTCAGGCCAGGAAGATTGTGCCAGAGGGAAGCTCTGACGTCCTCTTCCCTGTCTTTAAGTTCTTTCTTATATGTGCTCATCCCTATTCCACAGAATGGTTCCGGTCCCACAAACCCCAACATAATGCAACTTTGTTTTCCTTGCCCAGGTTGTTTAGTTTATCCCGGCATTCCCAAACTAACTTGGAGCTGCTGGTGTTAGAACTCAGCGCCAGTAAGGCTGCCTGACTGTCGGAGAAGATTGCAATGTTCTCCTTCCGATAGTTCCTGTCAAGATTCACCTGCGCACATCTTCCAATCGCATTAATCTCTGCCTGGAAGACACTGGGGTATATTCCCATCGGCTCGGAGTATTTGGTTCCTGTCCCGAATACCCCCACACCTGTTCCTTTTTCAGTTTTGGACCCATCCGTATACCATTTGATGGTGTTTGCTTTCAGAGAGTAGGTGGAGGATTCTCCTTCCCACTCTCTCTTGTTACTCAACTTCGTTGCAAAGTTCTTTTCGAAGCTGTATTTCCTAACGATTTCATCGCTTGGCAGATCCGAAAGTGGGGAGAGTCCCGCCATGGATGACAAAGCTCCTTGGCATAAAGTCTCGCCATCTCCCGTCCGTGCCCTGGCTAGTCGGTACATTGCCGCACGGGCCACTTCCTCCACTACTAGATGTAGAGGTGTGAGGTCTAGGATGACCTCTAGGGCAGCGGTTGGGCAGGTTCCCATTGCTCCGGTAATGCATACACATGCTAACCTTTGCAGCTTGCCAAGGATATTCTTGGTTGTGACGTGTGTGACCTTTTGGAACCAGATTATTGCCCCGTATGTTACCATAGGTCTTACTATACTAGTATACAGCCATCGCAGTATATTTGGGTTACAACCCCACGTTTTGCCTGCTAAATTCCGGCGAACGAAGTTAGAAAATATGTTTCTAATTGGTGCAAATTTATCGGTTTTCTTTTTTTGAGCTCGTATCTTTGTCGTCAAAACAAATGCAATTTACAAGAAAATCTTTTTTGAGACATTGTTACCCTGAACACGGGTATTCCAAATTGTGTTGACCATATTTCTACAGTATTCACCTCGTTTAATTCCCGGTTGTAGTAAAATATAGCAGTCCAATGAACGCATATATTTCTTCAACATCAGTAGCGTGTACAAATCTTTGATTCTTGTATTTAGTTGCCTGCCGTCTGATTTCTTCATTAGTATTGTCAATAATTTCATTTTAATCATAATTTCTTTATCAAAACACAATTTTCAGGTTTCAAATTTCGTTTCGGCTGATCTTGCCAGTCCTTTTGGACCGGGAAGATGTATTACAATATTTTTTTGTTGTGTCATCATACCATTTATATCGGTTTTTACCGTAAATAACTTTACCTTTTGACTGTGGCGCTGAAGATAACACGTTTGTATTTTCTTCTTCGACACATGAATCTTCCACTAGTTGATCTTCACTCTCTTCATCTTCACTAGAAATCATACCGTTATCTTCTAAATCAGTCTCACCTTCATCGTATTGATGTGCCAAATCTTCTAATTCATGTTGGAGTTAACTTTTTTGTAATGAACGACTATGGCAGTCGTTCATTACAAAAAAAGTTAGGTCGATGGTAACACAAATTGCACAAAATATGTACTACATTTCTTTCTTTGCAAGTTAAGAAGGTACTGAGATCCACCACTTTACCCTTCATCCCAGAAGTTGCTAAAAAACGACCACAAGTGCTCGAGAACAGAGATTTTCGTCAAATGAGGAGGCCAGCGCCTTCGTTCTTTTGCAGAGAAAGATCCAGAGTACTATTTAAACGGGTCGAAGAAGACTATGTAGAAAAATAGAAATAAATTTTAGAAAGCTACTTCATGTATTTTATTCAATCTAGTAAAGTAGGTATTTAGAACTAGAATACAAAACTAGAATAGCTCTTGTACATACTACGTAAGTCAATATGTTGTAGACAATAAAGTTGTTTCTCGATCCGAACCAGCTTATCCACTTTACCAGACTAACCACTTAAAATCTCGTTAGAACCATACACTTACGATAGCGCTACCATTATAACGTTATAACTAAAACAACCCAAAGCTTTAAATTCGCTCACAACTTAACTTTAGTGCGAGGAAACCTATTTAAAGGAAATTAGACAAAAAGAGTAGTACAAGTACAATGCACTAAATACTATACATCCGTTAATTAAGTTTAATTAGAAATTAAACTTTTTAGTATCTGTATCAGATACAATTCTATGAAGCTCGATTCGGTGGGTTCGGTATTTTATTATTTCATAATTGGATTAATTTCGTGTAATTAAAGTTTTATATTATCTGGAAGTACAGCATATATCTTTTTAATTAGTTCATCATTAAAATTACTAGCCTAAAAATGGGCTATTAATTCTCATTAAAAGTCGTCTGTCATTCATGGACGTTTTTCCTCGAAGTTTATTAGGAAACTTGCTCATAGACAGATTCACTACTTTCTATTCATCTAACTTGCAGCACTTTTAGCTTTAATAAATATGTAGTTTTATGGTTCTATACATGAAATTAAATTATTTCGTCTTTGGAGGGGAGAGGGAGTTTGTGAGTTTAACTGCTTTAAAAAGCAAAATAAAATACACAATATTTTCTGAAGATTCAGTAAACAAAGTCAAGTTCATCGTGACAATACAAGAATTATGTCTAAGCACTGTAAACAAATAAAAAGCGATGACTGATGGTGACACGATTCGTACACGGGGAGTGTATCGAAGATACTTAATTGGATGGTATCGATACATTTTATAATCTAGGTAAAATCTGAAAGGTTTATTTCTAGACTTACGCTGTTACCACACCAGTTTGTTAATTAATATTATACAATAGATTTATATATAATGCATTTTTCCAACGGCCAATTAATTAAACATATTGTTATTTTTTTAAATATGTCGTCCGGAGGTGGAGTCGAACCACCGAGTATGGCTATCGCGGCCCACTCGCAATACCGTTGCGCTACTCGACGACTCTACTCCACTTATAATTTTTCACAAATATATGTATGTGAACAAGATGTAAATGCCTGGATAGGCAACAATTTTAACACCGAAGTATTTATTTTTCTTGGCGTAAGTATACAAATTGGTACATGTCAGCAAAACGGCATATAATTCCCTAACAGTCATCTAAAACTCAGTAACACATTTCCTTGGTTTTATAGGTTAGATAAAGGTGACATACCAATTAAACAATTTAATTTTAAATAATAAACAATCACATAAGATGTTGAAAATGTTGCCCATCGTTTGCTATGCATACGTCGACTCTCCTCTTCATATTGTCAAATACTCGCTTTAGTTTTGCTACCGTAATTTGTTCAATTTCATGTCTAATTACATCTTGAAGCTGCTGTTCCAGGTTATGAAGTCTGTTCTTATAAATATTATTTTTAAGTTGACCAAACAAATAAAAATCGGGTGGTGTTAGAACGGGAGATAATTGATGCACAACGTTTACTTTATAAGGATGAAAATGAAGTTTCCTCTTAACTGCTTTGTGTGCAGTTCCAAGTGATAGCTCTGAAATTCTTACGAATACAATAAACAATCACATTTTGGTAAATACATAATACCTGTCTGAGCTGATAGTTTTCTTAACGATTTTTTTGGATTAACTGTCATACGATGCTCAATATCATCCGTTGTTGCCTGCGTTAGTTTTGTTAGTCTTCCAGAAGCCCTCCCTTTACCAATACAATTTTTTTCTTGAAATCGCTTAATAATATTATTTTTACGGTCCACAAAATTGTGACGATCAAATTCTCTATCCGGAAACTGCTGTGAGAATTGCTGAATACAAGATTCCACGTTGTATATCCATGATCCATCTGCATTTCGAGTTCCACTACGACAGTGGGCCATTAAAATAAACGCGTCTTCCTCCGGGGTAAATACCATTGTTTTTAACTAAAACTCAAAAGTAAATGTATGTATAATATTAATGCATAATGTATCAATAATCTTACCTTTATTGCATTAAAATACCTTTGATTGCTCTAAAAAGAACAGGTTTCTAAAATTTCCAAAATAACAAGAATAAAAGGCAACAACTTAATAAAAAACAAATCGTAAATAAAGGAGAACGTGACAAACAATTATAACATAAAGCTGGCGTGTAAAAATAGGGATTTCACTACCAACTTAAATTTCAAATTTCGCGCCATTAATTTGACCTTGATCTGAAACATTAATGAACACGGTGTATATAATTAATGCATAAGTAGAGTAGAGTCATCGGGTAGCGCAACGGTGTAGATCAGGCTAGTAAATTAGCTCACCCTGATTTTAGAAAAGAAAATTTAAGCAATAAGATTAAAACAATACTAGAAAAAAATAGTTGTCCTAAAGAGTTTTATAATAAATTAATCACAAAAAGAATAAATAAAATATATAACACAGGTACAAAATCAAATCACAACAAATACCACACAATACCATACGTAAACAATTTAAGCGACACAATAAAACACAACAATTAAAAAAATCAGACATTCACATAACTTTCATACCTACCAACAATAGACACTTATTCACAAATTTAAAAACACTCACTAAACAAAATAATGAAAGTAATGTCGTTTATAAATTAGATTGCAAAGATTGTAACAGTGAGGTAACAGTCTGCAGATTGGAACTGGTATAGTGTGTTCCTAGATATATCCAGATAGAGTCCATTTCAAAATATTTAAATTTTAACAACTCTCTTAAGGAATTTATTTACGAATTTTATTTTTATTATTATTTACAACGTGCTGTCTTCAACATTTATATTTATTTTATTTTCATTAAATAACTGTTTATACCTACAAATTTACTTGCGTTTGACATTATCGAACTACCTCGAACTACTTACTTGCCTTCTGGTTTCCGGGGTAAGTATCCATTGAATCTCGAAGATAAAAGAGAAAACAGTGGCGCACCCTTTTTAACATCTGTTCCCACGACCGTCTTCACTGAGATAAGCCGCCTTTGAGGATTCAATCCCCACCATCAAGCAGATACCTAATGAGACATATCCAAAACTAGATACTTTAACACAAAATATTATCCTGCGTCCTTGTAATAATTTTTATACATAGGTAAAGTAAATGATATCTTTAACAATTTCTTTAATGCTATATCAGTAGTATGTTCATATTATGGACTGTAATCAAAATAAATAAATATGGAAATATATTTACGCATTATTAATACTAAATTACATGCCCCATTAATTTATATAATTATTTCACTTTATCTCATTAATTTAAACTCGTCTTTTTTCTTCTTTACAGGTAAGCGAAAGCTAATCAACAGAACTGAATATCTAATATCAGGATGTCGACTGGTAATGCATGACAGATCTTTAGACGTTACAAGGAAAAGGTATGAAATTACTCGAGAAAAAACGTCAGTTAATTGATCGAGATAACATTAAATGGAAAGAGAGAATTATTAAATTAATTACTTATTCTTTTTTCTAATTCCCCGTAAGTATCTATGTCTTTCAATCTTACCTATTATTATTATTATTATTATTACCTTTCTGGATAAGATAATAAGTGTATTCAGTGAGAAATTCCTACACGTACATAGTTGAATACCTGTTCTATATAATTCATAAAATGAACTAAATAACTGTACAAGCGGCAGTTAATTTACTAACACAAAAGAATTACAGCCCATTATCGATATTATTAACTGTCTCGGGAATGAGTGACATCTTTGTTTAGCGACAATGACTGGGAGTATTTAGTTTCTTGGTGTCGCTATTGATATACTAATCATTTTATAAATATTGTATCTACATAGAGATGGATCGTAATTTAAACGCGAATACTTCACTCTTTCTCTGTTGATTAGTTAGTTGTAAAAGGATTTGATTAGATTTCTCTATTTTAATTACAAGTAAAAGAAACGTGTACACATTTATAGCTACATAATGCCTATGGCCTATTTAACATGTAAGAGAAACTCAAACGAAATATTGCAAAAGAAAATCTCACTTCTTATTATTTGATTTTTATTATTTAATAAGCTGCTGAAGTAAATATGTGGATACAACGTAGCGAGTATCTACAATATTCTTTGAAGATATCATCAATCATGTGTCAGAGAACAAGGACTTAATTTTTTCACGGTGAAACTTGTAGGAAATCGAGGTTTTAATGTCTATTTCGTTCTGCTCCTCAACCCTAATTCTATAATATCTGCGACAATGTACTAATTTTAATTCCATGCCCTCTTCTGCAAAAGGTCGATAGTAAAATACTGCAGGGCACTACACAATACAAGTCGGTAGAGCAGGTACCGATCTAGCTATGACAACTCGTAAATTGTCAGTCTCACTAGATGTCTCCATCTGCTAAACAGTTAATGGCATGGGAGCACAATAGGACCATAGATAATATAATACTAACGTATGTACTATAGATACGGCAGAAGGTCCCGTGTACTGTCGTCATAGATAATATTAGATACGGCAGAAGGTCCCGTGTACTGTCGTCAATGTTTTGGTACTCACACATTTCACCAGGTGTCACTGGCATTGCTTTTTGAAATTTGAAATATGATAAGCGAGAAATTGAGTGTCATTATGACATTATATTGTCATTCTGATTTTGTATGTTGTAGAATATGGTAATTTTTGTGATATTCTTGGAGAAGATATAATATAAGTTGAAGGATTATGCATTCTACAAAAACTTTTTGAATAAAAAAGAGATAACAACAAGAACAAAAATGACGGTGTATCAAGCAGTATACTTACAAGTCTTAACCTATGGAGCAGAAAATTGGATACTTAATGAAAGACAAACAAAACGACTACAATCCAGTGACGCATTAGACAGACGCTGACAACAAAATCATTAAGAACTGAAGTAGAAGAAAAGAAACTGTAATGGTGGGGACACTTGATCAGAATGAATGAAACTAGACAGGTGAAGCGGGTATGGGAGGTAAGGAAAATTGGGAATACAGATGAACTTCTGAAAAAAAGAGGAAAAACATGGAACGAGACCCTAGCCAGAAACAGGATAGAGTGGCTTGAATTTGTTGAGTCTGTGGAACTAAATTAAGAGAACTTTACACCTCGACACCTTCGGGAATAAGAGGTCTTTGATTATGTATGTATGTATGAAGGATTATGTTGGACGTGGTTTAGTTTAAACCTTAAATAGTAGTGTTAAATACCCCTTAACGATGAAACTATCGCTTCTATTAAATTTACAAGAGCTGACATACTAGTTTTGACATAAACCAGTGAAACTTTATTTTCATATCGCATTATCCCATACAAATTGAAGTAGTACAAGAAATGTTTAATGTCTTCAAGGCGTTAACACCGATACAATATACTTCGCCAAGGAGAGTACAGTATACAACATCCAATTAGTAGGTAAATACAAGATGTGTTATTAAATTCTGTTATGGTTTAGACCTACATTCTAATAGTACCCCTTAGTGGCTTTCCGAGATTGTTAAAACTTGAATATCTTTTGAGATCATTTTTATAAATTACCTAACCTTCGGTTTCGATATTACAGGTATACGTGACATATATCATCCGAATTGAAACTTCACGAGAAGCGTTAGGGAATGAAATTTTATTTCGTCGTGTTCCACGAAGATAACATTTTTGTAAAAATATTTTTAATGAAAATATAGGACGATATTCAGAAACTATATAAAAGCGCTTTGTTTTTTAGTTTAAAAGTTAGAAATTCTATTTTCAATAATAAACAAGCTTTTCGTGCCCCAGTATGGTCTGTTTTAAGTTTAACACATTTCACTAGATGGCGCAGAAACACGCCAACAAAATTTTATTAGAAGCGTCCAATCTACAGAGAATGAAATGTACATATATATTATCTATGAATAAGACTTTATTTTGGGCGAGTTTGACCTTTCGGTGTCGTCAATATTACCAAACTACAGAAATTAAAAAAGTCGCGTAGAAATGGATTACTTTTCGACGGGCAAAACACAGTTAAACTAATATTGTCCGTTTTTTTCTGCAACCGAGTGTACTATTAAACATACATAGATATACGAGGGAGCGTTTTTATATTCGCGGAATGGGGGATAAGGGATGGAAATAAAAAAACCAAATTATTTTTCTTTTTCCATATATTCACCTGCAAGACGGATACATTTTTCACATCTTTCAATTAATTTATTTATACCCTCATAAAAAAATGATTTCTCTTTATCTGCAAAATACGCCGAAATTGACTCCTTGACTTCATCATCGGCAGTAAATTTTTTACCCCGCAGCTCTTTTTTCATTTTCGGAAACAGATAATAATCACTCGGGGCCAGGTCTGGGCTGTAGGGTGGGTGATTCACAATTTCGAAGCCCACCTTATGCAGGGCAGCTAACGCAACGCGGCTCTTGTGGACGGGCGCGCTGTCGTGCAAAAGCAGCACACCTTTCGTCAATTTTCCCCGTCTTTTCTCTTTAATGGCTTCTTTTAGTCGCTCTAATATAATTTTTTTTCTCCAAGGACGTTGGGGAGGCGCACCTCCCAACAAGAGGCCCTTCTGAATATTCCCCTTTGATGTTTCATCCCCGGTACCATCTATTCCGACATATCATCAGGGGTGAAAAGGGTGTCTGTTCCTGGTCCTTCCCCTACTTCTCCCCTCCCTCTAAGAGGATTAGGAGTTCGGGTGTCATTCAGTTAACTGCGTCTCTATTTCGTTCTTTGTTCCGCTTCTCTGGTGCTAATTACCAGTGCTACAAAATTTCTTACAAGCCACCAACTTGACTCGTTTTCTGTCATTACCTCTATTATTTTCTACAGACACCCTAATGTCCAGACTTCCCTCCAGCTCCATCCTCTCTCTATACCATCTGCTACAGTCCAGTACGGCATGCTTCGCCGTATCCGTATCTCCACAGTAGGGGCATAAGTCCTGCTCCGACAGGGCGAATCGTTTAAGGTAAGCTCCAAAGTAACCATGCCCTGACAAAAATTGGGTAATATTCTCCGGTTATAGAAACACCTTTATCTTTATAATCAATCAACAATATTCCTTCGAGTCCCAAAATACCGTTGCCATGAGTTTTCCAGCTGATTGTGACACTTTAAATTTCTTGGGAGGTGCTGTGCCCTTTTTATGCCACTGCATGGAGTCTTGTTTGGACTCCGGTTCATAATGATGAACCCAAGTTTCGTCTCCAGTAACAATTCGACTCAATACACCATCCTTGCCATCATTACAGAGGTCCAAAAATGCACGCGAACACTCTACGCGCTGTTGTTTTTGCGGCGACGTGAGCATTCTCGGCACCCATCTTGCGCTGACCTTAGACATGCCGAGATGATGGTGTAGGATTTAAAAAATTGTTGTATCGGATACTCCAACCATTTCTGCGAGTTGTTTCTTCTTTAGTCGAGCATCTTCGAGTACAATTTTTTCAACTTTTTGGATAAGTGCTGGCGTGGTCACCTCAATGCTCCTGCCCGGCCTCGGGTCGTCTTCAAGGGATTCCCTCCCTTGTTTAAATAAACTATGCCACTTGTACAACATGGTTTTTCCTAGACAACAGTCGCCGTAAACCAATGACATCTCATTCATTATGGTCGCGACTGATTTTCCTTGCCTGGTAAGGAACTTTATATCGGCAAGATATTCGATTTTTTCCATATTTCACTTTTCACTCCTGATTTTATGTTACTTGGTTGACGATAGCTCAAAGCCTAACTGTCTAATAACAATGAAACTTCGTATTTATACTAATTATGAGTCGCTGCACAGGCCACGCCCCCAACGCGCCTAATCACCCCCCTTCAACCCGCTCATTCCGCGAATATAAAAACGCTCCCTCGTAAATATAATTAAAAATATATCGAGCAGTATTAATGTTAGTTATAGATACACGTGAACAAACATAAAAATTCCTGAATAGAGGACGTAAATATCGACCCTAATCAGATAAACTAGACTTATTTCTCGACCACGTTATATATGCATATCGATTCTTCAGCGAAGCATTACTAACCAAACAGCAGGTCCGTAACTTATTCGATCTTATATAATAGAATTCGCGGCATGTGTACGATTTATTTACAACATATGCACCGTATGCTAGGATGTCGTTATAAAACTCACAAATTAAGTTTTCAAGTTTATGGGTGCTTTACATGATTTTATTTTTATTATTAAAAGTAACACTCTCGATCCAAGTCGATTTGTTCTTAGCGTACGCGTTCATGTATAGGTTTGACTTCCGGTGGATGGTTGTAAAATATAACTTCATAATATAATAAAAAAAAAAGACCCATAACGACTAGACGAGATTGAGTAGTAAACCTGGCTGGATTCGTCGGAATCTCAGCATATCTGCCTGATTGAGAGCGAAGTATTCGCTTACTGTTAATTGACGTCGATGAGTCATATTTTACAGGAGAAAATAAATTTGTTATTTACGCGGATTTCTCAAGGACAAACTGTCGAAGGGTCGTTGTCATGCTACTGTCGATTCTTCGCATAGTGTAGGTGTTAACATGTTTGTACACTCTATGAAGACAAAGACATTTCATCATCTCTCCGTTTATGGTAAACGTGTCATGTCATTGATCAAATAGAACGCGTTTTTTATGTGTTTTACTAACTCATTGGTTAAGGTAGGCGTTTAATGCGTGAATATAAAAATTTTTGTTTACTGCAGCTTCTAGTCTATAGGTATCTTTAGATAATAAACAGTTAGATTTAATGTAATAATAGAGAATAATAGATTCTACGTGTGCCGCTAAGATATAGGTAGAGCTGTTAATAATGTTTATTGAACAATAGTATTGATATCAATTACAGGACAAATTGAAAGAAACAGGCGTAAACCAAAATAAATCATTAATAAAAAGCAGCTAGGCGGTCCTAGATTGGACCTCTGTGGAATACCAGAAGTAATTGCACGTTCTTCTTACCAACATACTAACGCACTGAAAACAGATATAAAAGACGTGCCTTTTTCAAACTTGATTATGTTTGCGAGACCAACCTTACAGATAATCCGGAAAAGCGCAAGGTAATAAAACTAAGAAAGACCAACTATCCAGAAAAAGTCATGAACTCTTTAACGGCATCCGGATCTCTAAAGTTTTCAGCCGCTGCACAAAAACGCACATTCCAACAGAACAAATTCAGATTGGCTTGATGCGTTTCGTTCAGAGAATTGGACCACATCAATCATCCTCCCATATTTTAAAAATATAGAAATATATAGAATAGATTAGATTGTGTGAAAGCAACAACATAAAGTTTATGTTCCTTCCAATCAACTCAACCCATCCGCCAGAATTACTTGATATAGAATTCCCCTGACAGCAACTCGGCAAGAAACGAGGCAACTGTTCCAAAAGATAATCTCCCTAGACTATTGGAACGATTTTACAATTTCTTCAAGGGAGAAAATGATTGCTGTAAGCTTAAGAAGTACGTTATTACACCATTAAATCGAAAGAAGATATTATCAATAAGCATACGTGTTGACCAAAACCAGCGAGCCCAAAAAGCAATAGTTTCAAAGCACTTCTTCCAAGTCTGAGGCAAGCTCAAAATTAAAAAATTAGAAACCAAAAGTGTAGAAGTTAAGGATTTCGTGAAGATTTGGATATGCAACTGTCAGATATCGATTAGCCAACCCACGTTGCCCAAAAAATCGAAGCCAAGGACAAAAAATTCACGGAAAATAGAAGACATGTTGGTTCCTCATCAGACGATGACGGTGCCTATTCATTGCAGGAGAACGATGAAGAGTTAATTTTGTTTACAGGTTTATTACAGTAATCCGTGAGGTACAGATATGTACGTCCACCACCACCATGAAAAAACAAAAATTTCTTTTACAAACTATGTTTGAGGATGGTTGTATTGGATTATTTTTAAAAAGAGTGCCAGTTCTGTTTCTCTTCTCAAATCATCGGTGAATGCTGTGTTGATATTTTTGCCTGGCACTTAATTGAACCAACTCGCATTACCCTACAACCCAATATATATAACAACCATTCAACCACAGAGTTTCAGCCCATTCCATTCCACTCATCCCATGTTTTATTATTAATTTTTAGTCAAGTCTGAGGATATGATTATTCTGTTTTGCCACTTTCAAAAAAAGCCAACTCCATACATTCTTCTTCTTGTCACGTTTGCATGGCTGCCTATTTTAATGGTAGTGCATCTACAAAAGCAAGAAGCTAGCTTAAAAGCCATGAACAAAACAGTGTTCGTTTGACATCAAGTTTTTGATGATCGAAACAGCGTCCACTACTTAGCCAAAATTTTTCAAATATCCCTTAAAATATTATCTCTTATTACATTGACGTGTCTGCTTTCAACTGAGCTGGTGGCACTCTTGAAGCCTCTGCAGGATGCAACCGTTGAACTATTACTGCTTCTTCTAATATCAACTAACCAACCTAATTTTTGGCACCTTCTTCACATGTCATATGTGTCATCTATAAATTTGGCCATCATCAGATTTTCATTTCATGTTTCTCAATCACCTGACACTTTTCTCTTCCAAATCTACTCGCTAATTTGTTTCGAATATATTTTGAACAAATACAACTTCCTCTTCTATATCTCGTTCTTTTGCTTCTCTCGCTTTGTCCTCTGTATCTTTCCCTCTCTGTTTATTGTAAATCTCTCTGTTTTCTGCTTCTTCGTCTCTTTCTTCATGCTCCAGATCACGTGCTGATGGGGTTGTATATCTAATGGTTCTTCCGAATATTAATTCAGCGGCTTGTGGTCTGTAACTAATTCAAATTCCAGTCCTATAGTAACATTTTGAAATTCGTTGGCTACCAAGCGAGTTCTTCTTTTACAGTCAAAATAGGCCAATGCCTTCTGTAGCCGTTCAAGACACATCTGACACTCTTCGATTCATTCCCATTTAGTGTCAGTTCTTGTCAAGCGCCCCAAGGGTTCCGTTGTTGTTCCTAAATCCGGTAGAAATTTCCTTAAATACAACTAAACTATTTTTATTTAAATACATGTATACGATCCAGCTCGGACAATTCGTTGATTGTTAGTCCTGCTAGACGTCTCGATCTGATAAGTAGTTAATGGTGATTCCATACACGGCTTATCATGAAAACGTCGAGAAATGCTTATAATAGGCGCTAATAATAAATTGTTGGAAATCAACGAGAGCAACGAAATCATTGCATTCGTTGATCTGACCTCGAAAGGGCAATCTCGCCCAAAAGATAGACCAATTGTGCCCCCATGACATTTTAGTCCTGTCGATCAGGTTTTATTCGGACAAAGAAGTCCGCAACTAGGTCAAGAGTTAATTTACTTACTCTGAAATCATCTAATCGATCGACCCCAAAGTATATCTGTTTCTCTCTGTCCTCTGTTGGGCAGTCAGCAATGAGATGGACTGGAGTTACCTCCACACTCCCACAGTTTCTACACAGGGAGAGTTTACTATCATGTGATACATCTGCTTATTCAGTGCGCAGTGATCGGCTAAAATCCTTGTGAGTAACCTCAGCCTGTTTCTGCTCATAAAGACTACTTTGCGAAGTTTTTTCTCATTTGGACGGATCCCGAGAGTCTTACAGTAAGTTCAGATCTGACAAAAGTTTTGATGCTGGCAATTCTTATTAACTTGTCAGCTTCTTAGACAGTTAAGCAGCACTAAATTTTCTACGGGCATGTATCGTCGAGTCGAAACTAACTGGTTGAATACCCTTAAAGCACTGGTTCAAAGAAACACAGTCAAATAGATGCGGCTACGACCGGAAATGAGACCATTATTCATTGGACCAAAAGCAAAGGGTTCATCACAAATCCCTAGTGGCAGATTGATCTAAAAATCTCGTATTGGACTAATACTCCAAAATTAAGACAATACAAAAAGTTCATTACTTTCTTAAGCATTAAGGCTCTAAGATCTGCTGTACCTTAACAAGAGAGATCGTAGCACTATAGCTGCTTTATTCACTGGTTGCGGCAGCACCTCACGACTTCTACACCCTACATCGTGAAATGGTGGAACACATTAAGTGCCATTGCGAGGTGGTGGCTCGATACCACTTTGTGTCACCACCTTGTATAAGAAGTTCTTCACTGGATCTCTTGGTGCAGAAGTAGAACACTAAACACTTTAACCCACTAAACACCAAACAAGTTTTAACTAAAACACCGACGCGTTTCAACAGCAATACTGTCATTATCAAACTAAATTAAAATAAAACCTACAAATAACAGGTAACCTAAATGTAATGCACGGTCAATCAGATACGCATCATTAATTGCCGATTAACGAAAACAATGACGATTGAGGGATAGGTCCGTTGTCACAGTTCATTACACATGACTTATTTTTATATATTTCTAAACTTTCGAAAACATTTAGAAACTTACAATTGTTTATTTGTCTAATTAATTTAACATTCGTATGATCGATGTGATCTGTTTCAAAAATGTGTTGGGCAGCGCTCGATTTCTCAATTCTATTAAATCTAAGATTAGCCATATGCTCTTTGAATTTAGTTGAGACTGCTCTCCTGGTTTGCCCAATATATTTTTGATTACAATCTTTACAACTGATTTCGTAAATACCTGACTTTTCTAGAGGTTGTATTTTATCTTCAGGGTTACCGATGAGACATCGTAAACTAGTCCCAGAACTGTAAACTCTTCTGAGATCCAGCTCTTTGAAGATTTTACTCAAACCTTTAGTGATAAAGAGAGCGTAAAGGAGGGTCACAAAGGGTGGAGCTTTAACATCCTCTCGAAAAGTCGTAGATTCTTCCACAGTTTTCTTATAATTAAACTTCCTAATTAACTTATAGATATGCTGAGGCTGGAAACCATTACACTTGGCCGCATCTTTTATAATTTTAAGCTCTTTCTCATACCTCGCCTTGTTCAAGGGAAAAGTGAGAAGTCTGTGGACCGAAAAATTCAGGTTTGCCATTTTGTGTTGAACACAATGATGGGAATCTGAAGGAATGTAGCGAAGTGTACTGGTTTCCTTTCTATACACGTCAAACTCTAATCTATTGTTATTTCTAATTACTAAAGTATCTAGAAAGGGTAGCTGACCGTTTTCTTCTCTTTCACAAGTGAATTTTATGGTTTCGAACCGATTATTTAATCTATTGAGAAAATCGTCAATATTACATTTTTTAGTGTCAAATATAGCGAAAATATCATCCACATACCAACCAAACCCTAGGAAAGTATTCGCTCTCAGATTCTAAGTCCTTTTCAAAACGGCTCATGAAAAGATTAGCTAAAAAGGGCGACAAGGAGTTTCCTATTGCCGTTCTTTCCAGCTGTTCATAAAAACTCCCGTTGAATTGAAAAATGTTCTGTTGTTGACCCAAATTATTTTGAAGCAACAAGTCCTCGAGGTACGAGGGAGTGTTTTTATATTCGCGGAATGAGCCGGTTGTAGGGGGGTGATTAGGCGCATTGGGGGCGTCGCCTGTGCAGCGACTCATAATTAGTATAAATACGAAGTTTCATTGCTATTAGACAGTTAGGCAGAGGCTGTCCAACTGGCAATTTATGCTGACGACACCGCCCTTTACACGGTGTCGACAGATGAGAATCTTCTTCAGCGCAGACTTCAACATTATCTGGACGATGTTCTTTTTTGGGCCTCCTAGTGGAGACTGAAGATTAACGAGTCTAAATGCGTGGCCATTCGCTTTACGAATAGGCGCCGCCCTCCACCGGATAATATCATTGTTGACAACTTCAGGCTCCTTTGGAGCCCTTCCGTCCTTTATCTGGGGATGAGACTTGATGCACGCCTTACATTGCGACTCCACGTCAACAAAACGATTGAGAAGTTCAACGCGGCCAAAAGTTGTGTTTATCCCTTGCTCTGTGCAAGAAGTGGTCTTTCGCTCAGAATCAAAATATTAATCTACTACTCCTTTTTACGACCGATCATCACCTACGGGGCGCTGGAGTGGTCGAGTGTGGCTAAGTCCCACTTTAAAAAGCTGGAAACACTACAGAACAAAGTCTTAAGACTCATCACTGGATCGCCTTGGTTCATCAGGAATCAGCAACTCTGCGATGATCTTGGAGTTCAATCGCTTCAACGATTTGTGACAGGCCTGGCAACCAAGACGCTACAAAGGGTTGAAAGATCAGAAAACCCCCTCATCAGCCAGCTGGCCATTCTCGACCCCGACAGACCGCCCCCTAGGGTGAGAATAAGAAGGATTCTGGCGATTGATAACTAATTCTTTCTATTACCATAGTCTTCTTATACTATCCAAATTAGTCACACTAGACAGCGATTACGTCTTTTAAAACTCACATTTCCTGTCCTAAAAAGGACATTCACAGATTATTAAAGGGCTTAGGAACAACCGTTCGGCCTTAGAGAAGTGAATGAAGACCACAGTTAGACAGTTAGTCTTTGAGCTATCGTCAACCAAGTAACATAATCAGTAGTGAAAAGTGAAATATGGAAAAAATCGAATATCGTGCCGTTATAAAGTTCCTTACCAGGCAAGGAAAATCAGTCGCGACCATAATGAATGAGATGTCATTGGTTTACGGCGACTCTTGTCCAGGAAAAACCATGGTGTACAAGTGGCATAGTTTATTTAAACAAGGAAGGAAATCCCTTAAAGACGACCCGAGGCCGGGCAGGAGCATTGAGGTGACCACGCCTGCTCTTATCCAAAAAGTTGAAAAAATTGTACTCGAAGATGCTCGACTAAAGAAGAAACAACTCGCAGAAATGGTTGGAGTATCCGATACAACAATTTTTAAAATCCTACACGATCATCTCGGCACGTCTAAGGTCAGCCCAAGATGGGTGCCGAGAATGCTCACGCCGCCGCAAAAACAACAGCGCGTAGAGTGTTCGCGTGCATTTTTGGACCTCTGTAATGAAGACAAGGATGGTGTATTGATCCGAATTGTTACTGGAGACGAAACTTGGGTTCATCATTATGAACCGGAGTCCAAACAAGACTCCATGCAGTGGCATAAAAAGGGCACAGCACCTCCCAAGAAATTTAAAGTGTCACAATCAGCTGGGAAACTCATGGCAACGGTATTTTGGGACTCGGAAGGAATATTGTTGATTGATTATAAAGATAAAGATGTTTCTATAACCGGAGAATATTACGCTTCAATATTAGAGCGACTAAAAGAAGCCATTAAAGAGAAAAGACGGGGAAAATTGACGAAAGGTGTGCTGCGTTTGCACGACAACGCGGCCGTCCACAAGAGTCGCGTTGCGTTAGCTGCACCTTACAGCCTAGACCTCGCGTAGAGTGATTATTACCTGTTTCCGAAAATGAAAAAAGAGCTGCGGGGTAAAAAATTTACTGCCGTTGATGAAGTCAAGGAGGCAGTTTCGGCGTATTTTGCAGATAAAGAGAAATCATTTTTTTATGAGGGTATAAATAAATTAATTGAAAGATGTGACAAATGTATCCGTCTTGCAGGTGAATACATTGAAAAAGAAAAATAATTTGGTTTTTTTATTTCCACCCCTTATCCCCCATTCCGCGAATATAAAAACACTCCCTCGTATGTCAAGGTGTCTGGAATCGGTACACTAGGAAAGAGAGAACTATAACATCTAATGAAATCAATATTTCACTCTCCAGCAACTGAATATTTTGAATTTCTTTAATAAATTCTAACGAATTTTTTACAGCAAAACTAGGTTGCTGTATTGGCAAATTATTAAATTCATTGGTCAGCCATTTGGAAACCTTATAAGTCGATGCGTCAATTGCCGAAACAATTGGCCTTACCGACTTGCCAGGTTTGCGAATTTTAGATAAACAATATTATCTAGGGATAACAGGATTGGAAACATGTAGCTTACGTCTAACATCGGCAGTAACAAGTTTACTAACTTTGGAAATTTTTAACATTAGACCTAAACTATTTCTGGCTCCATCAATCTAGTTTATCATAACGACTACAGAAGGAGATCGTTGATTATTCTATTGCAACAAATAATTTTAAATTAACGCAAGATGGAATTAAGAGGATATACTTTTGACTAACAATTCCATCAATGGAATCGAGAATTAACCGTTAACAACTTACACTTGTTTACGTTTTAAACTAACGATGATTTTGCAGATTCTCTCCTACACTATAAATAACATATCCATGAATAGCTAACATGCACTGACACTGACACTATCGTACTTACACTTAAATACAGTTGAGAATTCCATATATACATATTGATTTATAGTACCTCGTATACCACGTACGAGGATTATTAATGACAAGACACCGTTATACGCTTTCGATAAATACAACATTTATTAAATATTAATATCCGAGACGTCTCCTTAGCTTTAGCGACGTTATTAACTACGTGTCGTGGTCGTGACAGTAATAAATTTACATCTACTTGTTAAAATATTCGGCATATAACGTTTTCTTCTTTCTCACATCTTCCAATTTAGAAGGAACGGGAAAAAAGCTGTACAAGTATAAGTTGATATAGAGCTATATAGACATTAAACCTATAGCTAAAGCTATTGAGTTCGTTGATCTTTCCCACGAAAATAAATCGTGACAATATCATCGGCCATCATTTAAGTTATACATGTTTTTTTTTTTCGTCTTGGTATGTTAGGAATTATATCATGCAAAAACGTATTTAAAGAAGTAGAAATGGAATGGGCATGGCGGGGCTACATCAGCGATAAATTGTTTGTAATAAAACAGCCATTTAGAAATACAAGTTTGAATACTGAAGGTAGGAAGAAACTGAAATTTTTTGCATAATTTTATAGCACTAGTTGAGTAAGTTTTTATATTTGGTTGGTGATGACCGAACACTTTTTTAAAGACAAGGTAATCATGATGCAGGAAACCTCGTTAGATTACACAGAACAACATATTTTAATTTTTTTTGTTTTTCTTTATGAATTATATACAAACTTATTTTGTTTTATATTCTTAATAATTATTATAAAAACAAATATCTTCGACCACGTCTGGTATTATAAACAAATGAAATTCATATCGATCATACCAGTGGCGGTTTCTGCTGTGGTTTGCAGGTTTGCGCGAGTACAATCGATATGTACTGAACATTATGATTAATTGTGTACGTTTTTGTGGAGTTTTTGAACTTGCGCTGAGAGGACACGATGAATCAATTTCGTCCTCTAACCCGGGTATTTTTCGTAGTTTAATAAATTTTAGTGCTGAATTGGACGTTGCTTTAAAAGACCATTTAGAAAAAGCTACTGTTTTCAAGTATACAGTATAACCTCTATAAATTGTAAAAGGGGTGTCCGGATAAGTGATTTGTCCGGATTACTGAGTATGAGCCAAAGCATAATTTTACGATACAAATAAAATCCAGAATAATTTATAAAACATTTATTATTTAGCATAAACGTAATCTTTCATAAGAAAATAAAAATAGGTAGGTATGCCAAAGATATTTTAAGAATTTTAAATAGAAAAACGTAAACAGTATTGCACATATTCTATATATGTACTGTAATTAAAAGCTTAAACAAACAAATGTTAGTTACGTTGGAACTACCTTAAAAAAATCAGTAATATTTTTCTGTTTTCTTGACTCAACATTTTTTTTACAGCAATATTCTTTAGTTCGAAAAGTAACTCAATTTGATTGTCTGGTATATTGTTTTCTGATGCCCATTGGATGCAGTTGTTAAAGGACCTTACGGCATCTTAGTGTTTAACTTTTGCCACAATTTGAACATCATCATCGCTAGAAGCATCGTTCTGTACATCATTTTTTTCAGCAAGAATATCGTTGTCTGTTAGTAAAATGTCAGTCTCAGAGCCACTCCCCGTAATCCACGCTTCTACATCTTCATTTGAAATATCGACGCCTAATATTTGTTCACCAAGAGCTTTTACTTAGCTTTAATTCATTTTGGAGTTCTTTCGATTTTATAATTTTCTTCGTTAAAGTTGCCAAAGGAATGTTTTCTTCTTCATCCTCGTCATCTGGAGCCACCTCCTGGGTAGACAACAATGGCTTTCAAGACTTTTTTATTAGGTCTAGATGCACTTGGTACCATGCTTCGTCTAACGAAAACACTACGTTTTTAAGATTAATGCTCTTCAACATTGTAGGAATGTCAGTCTCAGATGCTACAATTTTTTTAAGCAAGTCCTTTCTGTAAAAGAGTTTTACGGCTTGGATGACATGTTGATCCATGGGCTGTATTAATGGTGTACAGTTGGGTGGTAGGTACATAACACAGATTTGATTGTCATCGCTTTTGAGATCAACTGGGTGCCCTGGGGCATTGTCTAATAATAACAGAGCTTTTGGAGGTAAATTCAATTCTTTTAATTTTTTTCTTACTGCCGGCACGAATTCAGTATGGAACCATTCACGAAATAAGTCCTTTGTTACCCAACCTTTTTTTTGTCCTTTATAAGATACAGGAACAAAGGAATTTCCGAAAGCTCTTGGTTTTGCTGATTTTCCAATAACAAACAATCGTAACTTATGGGACCCAGATGCATTACCACACGGCATGAAGGTTATTCTATCTTTACTAATTTTTCGCCCTGGGGCTGACCTTTCATTACCATGGGCTAGAGTTTTGTTTGGCAAGACTCGCCAAAATAGCCCACTTTCGTCGGCATTATAAATCTGATCGTGTTGAAGGCCCATTTCTCTGATTTTTGAAAGTAGCTTTTCTTTAAATGGCTCCACTGCATCTACATTGCTTGACAGAATTTGACCAGTAATAGTCAATTGCCTTATGCCATATCTCTCTTTAAATTTTTGCAACCAACCGCTGCTTGCTTTGAAATCGCCACTTAAGTTTAGTTGCTGATAAAAAAACTTTGCCTTCCCAGATATAAGTTCCCCTGATAATGGGGTCCCTATAACAAAAGAAAAATGATTTTTGTTGAATACATATGTGGACTTTCAAATGTTTTCTTTTTAATTTTTCTTTAGACAACCCATTTGACAAAATTAAAATTGCCTAAATGGCATTTTTTTTACTTACCTGTAGCCCTTTTCTGAACAAACCAAGTGTACAAAGCTGTTTCCATGGCTGGATATGCACTTAACCTTAGGGTCTTCCTTTTATCTAAATTATCATCCTCCGCTACATAATCCATTATGTTGGCTTTATTTTTACAGATATCCGAAACTGTAGATTTTCCAATACTATATTTAACAGCAACTGATCTGACACTTTCTCCTGAATCCACCGATCTAATTATTTCACGTTTTTGTTGTAAATTTAACGTTGTATGTTTTCTCTTCGACATTTTGTAACAATAAACACCTTCCAGTGCACTTGTCGCGAATTAAAATGATATAATACAGCGTAAAGCCCGACTGCCAAAGACGCTCTGACAGGCTTAAACACGCAAAAAATATTGCGCGCGCAGCTAGTGTCCGGATTAAAGAAATGCGTCCGGATTATGACTTTTGTAAATTAGTGTCCGGAGTACTGGATGTCCGAATTTAAGTGTGTCCGGATTATAGAGGTTATACTGTACTTGTTCAGTGTGTGTCAAGAAGAAATCTCTAAAGAAATAAAAGAAGCGGATTATTTATCTGTAATAGTTGACGAAACTACAGACGTGTCAAATAAATATCAAATGGCCGTGGTATTTAGGTATATAGCTAAAGGTAAGCCTGTTGAACGATTTTGGAATTTTTCAGCGCCGTCAGATCATGACGCGAAAACCTTATCTACAATCATTCTTGCAGAACTAGAAACACACATTAAAGATAACGAAAGAAAATCGATTGCCCAGACATATGATGGGGCAGCCGTCATGGGCGGATCGCAAAATGGGGTACAGGCACGTATTAAACAAACTTATAAATACACTGCTTACGTGCACTGCTACGCGCATCAGTTAAATTTAGTTATGTTGAATGCTGCCTCTGCCAACACTGCCTCGTTCGGCCCCAACCAGATGGAATTTTAATTCCAGAATTGTCTCCACAAGAGAAGAAATGATAGAAACAATGCGAAGAATTTTGAATGAAAGTAAGACTGTAAATATCACTGCTATCAATCAAGCTTCAGGTTATATTACGCTTCTCAATACACTAATCGCTACGCTAATCAATACAGTCTCTATTTTCCTGAAAATGTCTTTCAGGAAACAATTAAGTCTTACCCATACTTTGATGAACGGAAATTCCGTACTGAACTAAGCGTAATTTATGAAACGAAAGAATTTAAATTAATCTCGGGTTTGCTTCCTCTTTATGACATCATTTCACAAAGCGGACTAAGTGCGACTTTTAGTGAAACATTAAAACTTTTAAAAATTCTAATTACAATTCCGATGTCATCAGCTGAAGGGGAGCGGTGTTTTTCCACTTTGAAGAGAATAAAAACTTTCTTAAGAAGCAGCATGGCACAAGAAAGACTTTCTGCATTGGCGATGCTTTCTCAAGAAAAGGATTTTATCCAAAGTATTCCAGATTTTAATCAAAGCGTTATAGATAAATTTGCTACTGCCAAAGATCGTCGCATGGATTTTCTGCTTCAATAAAGTCAGGATCAGGATCAGTGAGTTCTAAAAGCCTTTTTCCTTCTTTATATGTACCTTAGCAAAAATAACTTTTAATGAAGCATACTTAGTGACCTACCTTGTTTACCTACTACTGTAAAAAGTATTAGTATTCACTAAATTTGCAACCCCCACATTTTTGATGCACGAGCCACCACTGGATCATACAATATTAACACGAACTAAGTATGTGCTATTATGGGACGTATTTAGAAAGTCTTTCTTTTCACTTTTCTTTTATATTGGGATGAAGAACATTCCGAAATTAAAGTCCAACAGTAGTCAGCAAGCATCTCGCTATTCCACTTGCCCTGATAGCGTTTTTAGATAGTGAAAATATCCTGATGAAATCTTTCCCCACGCTCGTCACTAACACCGCTGAGATTCGGGAGAAAGAAGTTCAGGTGCGAATGCAAGAAATGTATTTTAAGACTCATATTACAGCCTAATACATGGTAACTTCTAAGAACTTCACTAACAATTTCCTCGTAATCTTCAGATTTTTTTATTTCCGAAGAAATTCTTTGTCATACTTTTAAATGCATCCCAAGCAGTTCGCTCAAAATCGCTTAAGAGTACGTCAAATTCTCGATCCTGTTGTAACAGATGAATCTGGGGTCCTATAAAAATTCCCTCTTTAAGTTTTGCCTCAGATATATTAGGAAATTTTTGTTTAAGGTATCGAAATCCTGGTCCCTCTTTGTCCAATGCTTTGACGAAATTTTTCATCAGACCTAATTTTATGTGTAATAGCGGTAAAAGTATTTTATGAGCCTCCACCAACGAATTATGGACTACGTTCTTTTCTCCAGGTGTATATTGTATTCTGGTTGGCCATTGCTTAACAGTATAGTGCAAATTTCTCGCTCGACTATCCCATTCACAAAGGAAACAGCAATACTTTGTGAATCCAAGTTGTAGACCAAGTAGAATTGCAACTACTTTGAGATCAGCACTGATGTACCATTTTTAGGTTTTGTAGTTGATTTTATCAAGGAGACGTGTCATATTATTATATGGTTCCTTCGTGTGCACGGCATGACCAACAGCTTTCAAACTCCATTTAGAAGTTGGTGTTTGTAACCTAATTCTCGCATTAACCGTCAACATTTTTGCAAAATGAAAGACCTTCTTCAGTTGAAAAATACTGTGACTGTTCTCGTCTTTATTAAATGAGGCGTGTCCTCTTGAGATGGCAAATATTCTTCAATTGTGTCCGACAACTCTGAAATATATTCTTCTATCTCGGTTTCAACATGTTCTTGATTCGAAACATCCATAGGACTTGGTACTGGCAAAGCTTCCGAATGAGGAACTGGACGAGTGGCAGAAGGTAAATTTGGATAGGTAATTTTATCCTTATATTTACAGGAAAACCCGAAGGTCTTTGTACAGCAAAAGTAGCAGTTTGTCAAATGATCCTTTTGTTCTCGCCAAGTCATAGGCCTGCCGAATGGCATAGCTATGCTCCTACCTTTTATCCAGCTCCTCAAAGTAGCATATCGTGCACAGACATTGTGAAGAGCCCAGAATTTGTCTTGATTTGTAATTTTTAAATTAAAATAAAGGTTACACGATTTTTCTATTAACGGTGTAATATTTCGTCTATGCTGTTGAACGATAAATTCTTCACATACAATACCGACCATCAGTAGAAGAAAAATAATACAACGCAACATAATAAATTAATCGATGCATATATTAAAAAAAATAACATAACTCTAACAAAACTAAGTTGAATTGTTAAAAAATAAAGTTATATTCTAAGCCATATAACATTTAATAAAAAAAATTAATTATTTTAATTTATTCTGAGAGAAATATCCACCACCACACTTAATAACTGTTTTATATATTTTGGGCATTCTTAATACAAGTAGTACAAGTGTCTCTACTGGAACTGGGTTCCATGCCTCTTGGAGATGTTCCCAGAGCTGTTGTTGTGCCCGTGGACAATGTTCCCCCACCATTCTAGCCACATCATCCCAGAGCAGCTTAATGGGATTGAGGTCTGGCGATTGTGAAGGCCAAATCATGTTAACAAGTATTCCATCTGCTTCTTTTAGCTGCAAATACTTTCTATAAAGTTGAGCAGAGTGCTTTGGGTCATTATCTTGCTACAAATGAAACCCTTCTCCAATCAATCACAACCCCGAAGGAATAGCATGTTCTTCTAAAATGATCTTGTACCGTTCTTTTGTTAATATTTCGTTGATTCGATGGAGATTTCCAACACCGTCGAAGGAAAATGCTCCCCAAACTAGCGCTGAACCTCCTCCGTGCTTTACGGTAGCCACAACACAATCATCACACATTTTCCCCCTCATCCGCGTCAAAATTTTGACTCGTCAGTCCATAACACTTTTTGCCACATATCGATGTTCCAATTTTGATGCACTTTAACCAATTTCAACTGTTTCTGACGGTTTTGTAGTGTCAGTAACGGTTTGCGAGCAAAAATTCGTCCCTGTAACTCTGCTTTTGTTAAGCGCCTCTTTACTGTAGTAAGGGACATTGGCGTTTTACGGCTTTCATTGAGCTGAGTTCGAATTTGTGGAGCTGTTAGGCGTCGATTTCTTTTCCAATCGTCGATCTTCAGCCGGACTCGTTATTTTGGGTCTTCCATACTTGTATCACAGGTTGCTCGGACAGCACTAAAGCACAAACTAATACTTCTTCTATGGGAAATGAGTCCTAAATGTCTAAATACTTCATTCTTAGAATAATTACGTAAATATTGCAGTATTATATGTGGCTTTCCCTGTTTCTTGCTTTAAAACTTCAATACAAAACGAGCGTGTAAAATTAATTAAAGCCTACGCCAAAGAGTGCACTTGCAATATTATTTCAACACCATCGCAAGAATTTAATCGTAACACTACAACGTTGCATTCACCAGTTGCTTTTATATCTCACAACGTCATTAATAAAAGGCATCTGCAATACCCTAATACTGGCTTAGTATGCTTTATATAGCTGCTATACTATCTAACTCCTTCACATTTAATTAAAACATAACTTGCATCAGTCACCGGTAACTGCAAGTTAGACAGAGTGCGGAACAGTTAATCTCACGGCAATCAATCAACGGCGAAACGTATCAAGTCGAAGCAACACCTCGCGAAGATCTCTATTATCTTTCGAGCTAGAAATACCGGATTTTCATTCTTAAACGGAACGTGACAGTATAGTTTCTATAAATTTCATATAAAACATGACTGACAGACAAACTTTACTTACAAAACGCTGCTATTAGATTTTACTACTAGCTTAACTGATGTACACATTCTGGTTGTATGTACATCTTCTTATAATTAAGTTAATATGTACACAATAGGATTCAAAACTGGCAAGTAATGGCTATTTCCATCAACAGAAGTATTATGTTTATGAAGCAATCTCCTCTATTGAAACCTTTCGCTTCTCTATAGCAATTCCACGATCTTTAAGTGTTTACACAATTCTTAACAAATTTTATTGTTTTACGTGGTTTCGACCTGTCGGTGTTCTACTTCCGACTTTGCCCACTAGAGGGTATGAGGTTGGAATTCGTCCATTGGCGGAGGTATTACACAATTAGAATTGAGATGCTAAGTGCGATGAAATTATATCTTGCATTCGTAGTCGCGCTGACGAGACCTCGAAGATCGAAACCACGTGGTTCGCTTAGAAGAAATAAATCAAGCATCAATCAAGCAAATAACCAATAATATGATGATTATGATGTTAATTAATTCTTGATCTCAGGTAACTCAGATAATGTAACAACAAAGTATCAGTCACGATGATTCGAAAACGAATGAGTCGACCACGTTTCCGAAAAATAAATTCGGAGAAGTCCACAAAGGTGCTCCATGTGGACATTTATAAAATACAATATCCAGAATGAGAGAAATGAAAATTAGGGTGGCAACACAAATTGACAACTAGCAGGAGTGGAGAATGCAAACAAAGAAAAAATGCAAAAATGCAAATCAAACAGAACAACAGGAGAATGTAAAATTGGGAGGTTTTCTATTAGAAGCGCTCGTTTTTTGTAACGCAATAAAACAAATTGTGAGTGATCTATTTTTATTTGTCCGCGCGTTTTGTCAGCCTAGACTTTGGATTTTAGAAAGCCCCAAAGAAAAAAAATCAGTGGCGTTAGGTGGCAGTATCTTAAATTTCTCACTAGTGTGTAAATCACGTGATGTGTCGCACATAGCACCATCTTGCTGAAACCATACGTTTGTTAGATTGATCCCATCCACTGCACGCCAAAAAAATTCTCTTATCATAGCCCTGTGTCGCTCACTTTTGACAGTAATTGCAATTTCTTCTTCGTTTTCGAAAAAATATGGACCAATTATTTCTCCGGGACACAGTGCACACCATACAGTAACATTTTCGGAATGTATAGAGGGACCTGATGAATCTCTCGTGGGTTTTCGTCGCTCCAAATTCGGAAATTTTGCTTGTTAATAAAGCCACTTAACCAGAAATGAGCCTCGTCACTAACCATTATTTTGCGCCCAAAATCAGGATCGACCTCCAGCTGCTCTAGTGCCCAATCAGCGAATGCACGCCGCCGTCTATGATCGTTGGGCTTTAGTTCTTGGGTTAATTGCACTTTATAAAGCCCTAAGCCCTTATGCAGGATTCGCCAAGTTGTCGTCGAAGACAGGCCCGACGCGGAATGGACTGTTGCGGATTCTCATGCATACTTTCCCGAACTGCAGCAATATTTTCAAGGGATCTTGCGTTTCGCTTACGTTCAGGGACTTTTTGATCTGCCACAGACCCAGTTGTTTCGAATTTGATTATTAAACGGCAAATTTTGGATTTTTCAGGACGATCGTTGACACCATAAATTGCACGGGGTGCACGAAACGTTTGCCGAATAGAATATATTTGATAATAATTTTTAACAATTTTGACGCGTTGATCAGTCGTGTAACGCTCCATAATAAAATGCAGGGATTAACTGAATAAGGCTGCATCTGTGCGACTATCGACTTCGTCATGCAAAGTTACCAAACATCGAGCGTTACTATTGGAAAACCCTTTACAATATAAAAACAAAAGCACAACGATAAATCCCGGTACAAATCACCCGGGAGACTTTAAATTTTAAGGGAAAACAAAGCGTCACACTAGGCGATGAAATCGATTATCGAAGGAGACGAAACCGATATTAAAATAAAGGCGAATTAAGTTTTTTTCTGATTTAGAAAAGTGAATTTAGATGGAAGATGGTTCAACGTTCCTGAAACGTTAAAATAACAAATAAGCAATTCTAGAAATTCATCGTCAGATCTGTGAAGTTTATGGAGAAAACAACAGAGTGATGGAATGGTAAGGAAATGGGTAAGAGCTTTTTAGAGATGGTCGCAACAATGTTTATGACGAGGAACGGACTGGGTGACCTTCTTCTTGCTGATGATTTGATGCAAAAAATTGCTATCTTTGTTTTTTGTGTTCAAGAGAGGTACCAAAAATATCAACGGAGGAGCACAAAATCAAGTGTTGACGCAGCACTTTGACATTTCTTGAGCGTTATGCTGCCGGAGGTGATCATTTTTTTAAACTAAATTGCAACAGCCAATGAAACGTGGGTGACCTACGTTACCCCGGAACCAAAGAAGCGATCCATGGAATGTCGGCATTCAACATGACCCAAGAAAGTGTTTTGAGACATCAAGAGTGTGTTGATTTTCGACTTTTTGCCTCGTGGCGAAACAATAAATTGCTGTGAGACATTAAGGAAACTGCGTCGAGCAATCCAAAAGAACAGATGCAGCATGCTGAGTAGAGGAAACGTTTTGCTTCTCGACAATGTCCGGCCGCACGCAACCAATCAAACTCAAAGTCACATGTCATAGTTTGGCTGGAAACAATTTGATCAACCGCCATACAGCCCAGATCTAGCGACCAGTAACTACCACTTGTTTCTGAATTTGAAGAAGCATCTTGGAGGTAAGCTCCATGATAACGGCGATAACATCTATTGTAACATTGTAACATTACCCTTCTAGTTGTTGGAGGCTTTTGATGAACCTTCAGATTAGTCTGGGATTTCCTTCCTGGATGTCAGTAGGCGTTAGAAACGGACTACTGAAGTGTTGTTGTAGGGTATGACTGGCAGCAACATATTTACACAAAATGTGTTTTGCCGTCTCTAGATCTTCTTGACATAGACGGCAGATTTGATCTTCAGTTTTTCCGAGTTTATGTAGGTGGCACTTCAGGACCACATGACCTGTTAGAAACCCTGTCAGCAGTCTAAGGTCTCCTTTGCTGAAATATAGCTTAGATAAATAGTGTTTTGGGAGCCTATTGAACAGCTTGACACCCACTGCATCCGTAGTACTATTTGCTAGATTTAGTCTATTGTTGGGAAATACATAATCATGCCTACCCCTTGTATTATAGCTGTGGTTGTCGCAGTTTCTTGAGTAGGTATTTCTATTATTAAAGATATAATATAATGTTTCCATTATATAGATAGCAGCTAAGGGGAGGATGCAAAATTACTTAAAGAACGGACGACATGACTCCACAGTATCTATATTTGCGATACACCTTACAATGCGCTTTTGTGCTAAAAACACATCCTTCACGCACACTGAATCTCCCCAAAATCTGACGCTATACAGAAGGTGAAAATGAACCTTTCAATAGCAGAATGCCATTAAGTAGTTAATGCTTAGGATATATTTTAAATTTCTGATTCTGAACTGTGTAATTTTTTGGTTGAACTATTGCAATGCCCCTTCCAATTAAGGTTTTCATCCAACAGAAGTCCAAGAAATTTAACCGAGGGTCGTTGATGCATTGGAAAAGCACCCAAGGCTATATTTAGATTAGGTGTCTTAGTTTGGGACGTGTGAAAAATAAGAGCGCATGTTTTGCTAGCAGTTAAGCTTAAACCTTTGGCATACAACCACCTACTAAGCTCAGTAAGGACCGTCTCAATGTTGTGTTCCACTTCGGAAAAATCTGGAGCAGATACCAAAGGAGATGTATCATCTACGTACAAAAAAAGTGAATTATTAATAAATGATACAATGTCATTCATGAACAGCAAAAAAATAATGGGTCCAAGAATTGAACTCTGTGGAATACCCAATGTCACTGGCAGTAAGGAAGATTTAAAATTTTCGACACATCCCTTGATTGATTTAAATGTAATTTTAACAAATTGAGTACGACCTCAGGGACAGGACTGAAACCACTTCGCCACAACGCCCAGGACACCACAACTCTCCGAATTATCCATCAACAACTCATGATTCACACAATCAAACGCGCGCGTCAAATCGCAGAAAACATCAGCCATACAGTTCCCTCTATCCAAAGCTTGTACGACCTCTATGAAAGAGTGAATGGCGGGTATCGTGGAATAATTATGTCTAAAACCATGCTGCCTAAAAGTAAGCACACTCTTTTGTTCCAAATGCTCTCGTAATCTAGAAAGCATGGCATACTCAAATATTTTTGTCAAACTCGATGTTAGTGAAACTGGCCGATAGTTACAAACATCAAAGCGATACTTTTTTTTGGACAGCGGACAGACTGTCGATACTTTCAATCTATCAGGAAATACACCCTGATCAAAAGACATGTTAATAAGCTGAATCGAGGATTTAATAAAAATTGGAGCAGTTCTTTGTAATAGCTTAGATTGAATACCGTCTGGACGTACGCTGCTCTTTGCGCCTGCTTTTGTCCTGACGTATTCTACCAGTGGGAGGCCTTTGTGTTGACCTCTCATTTGTTAACTGCTTGTTTTATGTGGCTCTTTTGCAGCCCACAACAGGGATAAGGTTCAATGAAACACATTTTCGCTGCTTCTTCGGCAAGCTTATCTGCCTTTACGTTCCCTTCGATCCCAA